>CM022533.1:8763974-9363974 GCA_012273795.1 Dendrolimus punctatus | reverse complement strand
ATGAAAGAGTTTATATCAGGGCCCATTCCATAATTATTTAAACTAGTGTTTGTATTTGTATTCTTCAGCCATAGACACTTTTTATAATGGAAATTGTAAGAGTTCAGTTCATATATATCTTATACAAATAATAATGAGCTTTGCAAAAAAGCATTACTTTTTTTTCTAAAAATTAAATAACGTTTCACATTACTCTTTCCATTTGTTTAATTTATATATTTTAATTTTTAATTTTTTTATATGAATAATCTGCTGATGGTTAATTCCTTCAAGTCAGTGAAATATAATACATTAATTTTTAGTTTTGCTTTGGTTATTTATTTTCATATTTTAATTTCAGAGACAGAGGCTGGGCCAGCAACTTCTGTTGTTCTTGTTGCATTAGCTGGTTCTGGGGAAGAGGCAATGTTGTCAGCCGCGCGCTGGTGGGTACAACAGAATGAGAATGGCCCAGCCAGTGCTGGGTTAAAAGCCGCACTATCCTGTCTTTATAGATGGATGTGTGATTGGCGCCATACATTGACATTGGGCGACTGGGTTATGTCATTTATTAAGGCATTAGAGGTAAAACGTCTCGATTTGAAGGCACCTTTTTAGAATATTAGACACCGCTTATAATTAAACATGAATTGAATTGTTTTTTTTCTTTAAATTCAAGTTTTTAACTGAAATTTATAAATTTATTGGAATCAATAATTACTTTTTTATTTTTTAAGTTTAACTATGCATTTATATTTATGGTAAATTTCTTACAAACTGCTTTCAAATTATGCCTTAACATCCTTGCTGAGAATTAGTACTTTAAAAATCACTAGACTAAAACCAAATGTCTAAACTTAGCATAGAGTATGTTAGAAAGCAGTAACTTCATTCACGACATTGTTTGCTGTCTATAATTTCTACTTTCAAAGCCTCTACTCTGAATACCATGAAGGTAATGCCACAGCAGCTACAACTTATTCAAGAATATGCTGACTACTTATGGAGATGCACAGTAAGAAATAATAGATAGATAAAGAGAGGAATATGGCGGATGCTAGTTAAGATTATTAGGATGAAGATAAAATGCTGACAGCATTGGACATAGTAAGCAGCGATGGAAGTTTTTCACAAGACTAAGATCGTGCCAATGATATTGTGGAAGGAAAATAGGGCAGGCAGTGAATAGTGTTAGGGGACTTGGCTAACAAGCAGCCCCAGCTGTCACAAGTGAGCAATAGCCCAAATCACCTGTAAACTACTATTAATAATAATGTCATTTATAGGAAACTGAAAAATACGACCTGCTCATTGAAATCTCCTTGGATCATATAGTGCAGTTGTTTCTGGCCCTCAATGACCCCGAAGTTTTACGTGAAAATGTAGCGGATGTCATCTTTCGCGTGTTGGAATCATTGCGTGAATCTCCCGAAGCTTTCGATAGAGTAAGTAGGACGGCCATTTCTTGAAAATCTTGGCTAGATTGAAAAAAAATACAATACATATAAAAATACGTTTTAAATGCTCCGGAAGACCTCTTCCATCTTGTCTCAAACTTTCAACTCTATTTAAATTTCATATGTTAGTACGGGTTAGCTTTTGAAAATTGAAAATGCTCATTGTTTTACGACAGGAGAACGGAGGCGATTGCAAAGAGTGCGTCGTTTAAGGCTCGAAAGGCAGCTGAGGGCCACTACATACATATGTTACGAATCGCACTTTTCCCCTGGTGACACCTAGGGCTTCATGCTGCACTTATGAGGAAAATAATAAATAAAATATTATTAATTGAAATTTATATGAAAAATAGTGGGCCGTCAGATGTTGTCCGGCTCTGCATAAATTACAATCTAGAAACTGATTGCAGCGCCGGCTACCGAGTCCAATTATGAACCTACACTATTCTGGGACTCAATCTTATACACAGAAAAAAAACAATATCCTAGATCTCGATTCCAGCGCTCTTACCTACCGGTTCTATTTGTGAATCTAAACCATCCAGGGATCTACTTAAAGACACACAAAACATTTCATCAAAATCGGTCCAGGGGCTTAGGTGGTTCCTAGAACACATTCCCAGCCCCACATACCGGTTCCAATTGTAAAAGTAAACCATTCAGGGACTCAAACATAAACACAAAAAAACATCAAATTCGGTCCAGAATTTTAGAAGTTCAGTGACGTACGCGCAAACAGAAGAATTTTATGTATGGAGTTTTACTTATTAAAACATAATGTAACATTTTGTATAAAGTATAGTGTTTGCCTTGAAACAATTTTGAAGTGATTAATTACTTATTTCTGGTCTATATATATCTATATTAAAATAAAATTATTTAGTGTTCATATAGTTGGGGCGAGGTTTCACAAATATATTTATTTCTTCACAATTTATGTAAAATATATCCGGTATTAAAAAAGTGCTCTGATTTTTTTTTATTATGTTGGAAAGCATGATAATTATTAATGTGCGATACCAACATTTATTATATCAATAAAGTTCTTTCGTTCACCATTTAAACCTAAATACATTAATTCTGGCGGCATTGTTAAATCTTCACTACTACTAGACGACATTTTGAGCAGAATATCGAAAACACAAATTGATAATGTCGATAAAAAAAAAATTCGCTCGCGTTCGAAATAAATAGATAAGATAAGATAAGATGATAAACTACATAGATGATACCTAAAGTGATCTATGTCGACCCCCAGGGGTCAATTACCGCCTGCAATATGAATAAAATTATTTTCTAAACGTAGATAGTACTATGATAACTGTCAAAAATACATTTCTTCTTCTTTGTCCAATAATGGCTTGGCACGGTTTGCGCATTCATCAAAAATACATTTAAAGTTGATAATTTTCCAAAAATCTTTATTAGGTAAATAGGGCTGCCTAAAATGATAAAACAACGCAAGTAGTCTACGAGACAAGACATTTAGGCGTCTAAAAACTAAATTATGTGACTTATTATAGAAGTGAAACAATTGAACTATTTTATCCGTATTTTGTAGACTTTTTTTAGTTTTATTTTATCGTATGAATATTTACTTACTTTTTATTTAATTAAAAAATCAGGTTATGAATTGACTTTGTATTACATTTGTTCTACAAACATTTCTTCAATTTTGGACATTATTGCTTAGATGACAAATCATATGGTGAATTGATGTATATTGTAATTTTTCCGCTTTTTAAGTTTAGACTACAATCTGCGGAAAGGAACCCTTACATATAGCCAAGATAAAAAGTGTCTTATATTCAATATGGCTTGTTAGATGCTTAACACAATACTGAAAAACATTATTGATTATGCGGCGTACACATGAACAAAACAAAGGAACAATTGATAGAACTGATATTTCTACGTATATTCTTTATTAGGTCGGATATGTCAATTTTTCAGGTTACATAATGGTTCATTACTTTTTAATAATTTAGATACATTGTCTCGTTTTACTCTTTTATTCAAGTTTGGAATTGCCTTTCAATAAGTAGCAAAATAAAAAAATAGCTATAAACATTATTATAATATTAATAAAAATCTTGAGATGTGTCAAGGGACACCCAGGTGGAGCGAAGTTCGTTTCGATTAATTAGTGAAGGAATTGTAATATTTTTTTAAAGTTATAATAATATTTTTTTATTATATAAACTTAACCAGTAGGCTCAATTTTAATAATAATGAGAGAGAGAGAGAGACAGACAGAGAAACACGCGCACGCCGCGCGGGTTGCAACTACAGCAAAAAGTGTCGTTACAACTTTTGATCTTAATTTTAGTCAAGCCCTCTTTCGCAACGCGCGATAAGGAACTTCGTTCCAATAAATGGTATTCATGTGAATGTCGAAATGGATGCTTTTAGATTATTATTTAATTAGTAAAATTAATGTTTGTATCTTGAAAACGCTTCGAGAATTTAAAGATGTTCTTTTTTTAAAAGGCGTTATCTCATACGTCGGTTTACTCTCGTTTATTTATTACAGTTAATATTTTCATATATTTTATCATTTTACTTGTAACGGATGCTGTCTTAAGCAGATTGTATGAGTTTTATCTGACCTAAGTCTATTTTATATCAAAAATAGTCCATAGAATTTGTGCTTGATTATACATTGAAATAATCGCCGGCGACAGTGGTCCCCCTGTTCTAGTTATGTACTCCTTTTTTCAATTAATTTTATTTATAATTTTTTGTGGTTTTGACAGATTTCACCGCATATAAATGTTGTGCTCACTAATTTGGCGGCAGATAGTGGCCAATGGAGTAGACAGCTATTACAAACATTGGTCGACATTTTAACTACTATGGTTGATGAAACATATAGCTCTTTAAAAGACGAACGTGAAAGAGAAAATTTCAATAATAAATATAGTGTTGCAGTAAGTATAATTTTTTACATTTACTTTTATTATTTTTAATTACAGAGCTGGTTCTCACATTATTATGTGTAATTGCATCGAACACGTTTATCACCAAGATAAAAGTTTTGCTGGTATAATAAAGAAGTAAAATTAAAAGTTTTCGGCAAGTCGTTAAACTATCGATCTAATTTAATATGACCTAATGTTAATATGTCGTTAACAACAAGGAATGCTAGAGGGCTGGCGACCGAATATTCCAATATCTACTATATTAGGAACAGCATAGACGAAAATTTTCAAATGTCATGGAAGAAGAATAACACTCGCCTAAGTCTTTCATTACTGGATAATGCGACCGGTTTTGCTACGCTAGCGTTAAATAATTCGCGTAACAAACAATTATGATACCAGGAAACGAAAAATGACTCACCAGACACGGAGGGATGGTGGTGAGTTTAGTAGGTAGTATGATGGTTGGCATTTTATATCTCATCGCAGGGAAGGGTTGTGCAAAGCCAGCCCTTAGGCCTCAGGAGCTTCCACATAACCCCACGAACACCGGGGTCCGCGAGGATGCGCAAAGGTGTTCCTCGAACGATATTTAAAAAAAAATAAAGTTAAGTTACGGTTCAATGTAACTGATTGTTGAATGACTTATCAAAAAGTAATTACAAGCCCTTTTTTGTAGAGCCTTCAGTTCGTTCCAAAAATGCCAAGATCGTTACTGTACAAGGTTATTATTGTTCATTACTAACAAAAAGCGTTAGTTTCGACGGCGTCGTTAAAATCATACTATAACTACATGATATTTTGAGTACACAATTTACAACGGTACCGTTTTTCTGAAATGACCACAAAATCCTTAGAAGAAAAAGGCACTTGCTTTAAAGTATTCATTATGCACACACTGATGACCCACGTTCTCATCCCCCTATTCCATTCTTGATCAACCGCGATTGTCTGCGTGGAATTTTGTTTTCGCGGTACCATAAAAAGTCTAACTACTCCCTTAATCAGCTATCTGCCAATGAAAGTCTGAAAATCAGTCCAGCCATTTCAGAGATAAGCCAGAATCCACACAAAGCAGATAAAAATAACTTGTTGAGTTTATAGATATAAAAAATCATAACTAATAATGTAACCTACATTGGATTAAATTTTTATGTTAGTGCTATTTGCCCCCGGAAGGTGTACTTTATACACCTATCCCAAACCATAACCATACAAACTATCCCATCCCCCGGCATGAAAAGTATTTATGTCCTCTTTCGATTAAATTATGTTATGTTAACTACATTTAAACAAAATTACAGCAAAACTGATCCAGTACATGTAGTAGTTTTTCCGTGAAAGCTCAACAGACAAAGTATATAGTACCTCGACTATGGTATTTGGACATAGATAATGAATTGTATATCTATAATCTTGAGAAATGATTGGTCCTATACAAATTTCATACAATATTTCAACCTGTTCTAGTTTTATTTATCTATCCCCCGTCCATCTATCTGTAAACTACATAAATGGCCGAAATGATCAAAATTACCGTAATGATCAAAATGCAAATCACAAAAAAGAACTATACTACTTTCTGGGATAACATTTACATAAATCTATGTTATTTTCCGGGATGAAAAGTATCCCTTGTCCACCCTCAGTGTTAAGCAGTAAGCATTTATGATTATTATAATTTCGATATTATGTTTCTTGCTTGTAAAAATCTTGTAGTTGGTAGCGTAATGGTTAGCGCACGCGTCCCAAACACAAAGGCTCGATCCTGGCCAGAACACAGGCATTTTTCTAACCTAATGTGCATATTGTTACATTTACTACGTGCTAACAACGTTGAAGGAAAACATCGTGATGCAACCTGCACATCGGATACCCAACGTATCTAACCTGCCAATCCGCCTTGGACAAGCGTGGCGGGTTATACTGTCCATTCCCCACCTTTAGTGGGAGGACCAAGCCCAGCATTGGAACGTTTATGGGCTGTTATTATTTATTTATTATTATTGTAAAAGGTTATCTTGTACATTGTCTTTAATTCTCAACAAGTACTAAAAATAATTTCGTTCACGAAATTCACGGAAGATGGTGATCTTTAAATTGTATAAATAGTTGTTCTTATATACGTATGCTTTCTTAATTTAAATTATTTTACCTGTCTGTTAAATAATGTATTTACACTTTAATGCAACTTGAAACAGGGTTAGCTAGTAGTTCCCCCAGGGGGTGCCGCCCTGGACTCCCCTCCGTCCAGGAAGCAGTACAAGGGGATGCGTCCCCGGGGCCCCGAGCGCCGACTGTCATATTCCCCCCTTCACTCCGTGACAGTGGTGTCCCACCTTTCCGCCTCCTCATCCTAGAAGCCTTCCCTTCCTTCTAAACCTCTTCCCAAAACACTCTTCCCTTCCGAAGTTAGGTGGCCTCCCCCGACTCCGACCGCTGACGCTGCTGTAAGCGCGAGGCGGCGGGGAAAAGGGGAGGAAGGAGAGGGAGGGGTGATGGCGCAGGAGCAATCCTCGCAGCCTCCCCCTCCCCCTATCGCGAAGCCCCCCCCCCGCGCCGCTGACGTTGCTGAGAACGCGAGGGGGGAGGAAGGAGAGGGAGGGGTGATGGCGCAGGAGCAATCCTCGCAGCCCCCCTCCCCCTATCGCGAAGCCCCCCCGCCGCCGCTGACGCTGCTGAGAGCGCGAGGCTGCGAGGGGGGAGGAAGGAGAGGGAGGGGTGAAGGCGCAGGGAGCAATCCTCGCAGCCTCCCCCTCCCCCACCGAAGGAGGATAGCGCCCGTGACTCCTGGCAGCCACGGGCGGGCGGCAGCGGGCGTCGAGGTCTGGGGGATCAATAAGACCTCCGCCCGCACTAATGCCGCGAGAGGGCGCGAGAGGCAGCCGCGCGTCCCTCTCAGGGCCGGGGAAACGTCACTCCCCGGCCCGCACACAGGAGAGGCCGCCTCTGTTTACGAGGCGGCCAGCCGCTGCCGGGGTTGCGGGGTTAAGCTCGCGCATGTACCGTGACCCCGGCGCTAGGCGGAAGAAGGCTCCCATGAGGTTTTAGTGGGTATACCGGCCCCTGTCGTACTGATTAATCGGTGTCGGGGAGCCCCACATACCGGCCGCGTATGATCCCCCGCGCGGCTGACGAAGCGAAAACGCATTTCCTCATGTAAAAAAAAGAAAAAGAAAAAAAGGGTTAGCTAGTAGTATATTTTTGTCCCGAAAAAGACGGTACTTTTGTTTTATAATTGAATGTAAGATAGAAGTGCGCAAGTATTGATAAACATTGTGCATGTTACAGAAATCGTGCTTAGAACGGCAGATGCCTTCAAGAACGCGACAGTCGGCAGCGTTGCGCCCCTGGCGACCTCGCGGAGCAACACCATCCAATATGAACGTCTCAAGAAAAAAAGTCGGTTTACTGAACCTAGGCAACACCTGTTTCATAAATAGTGTCCTACAAGCACTGCTTACAACAAGGCTGTAAGTGATTTTTGTGATGTTTTTTTATAATGTTAGCATTATAATAATATAATAATAAAATAAAATAATTTTTGAGCAAATGTTTCTCAGATTTTTTGGTTGCTTGCAATATATATAAATAATTTATATATATATATATAAATAATTTTATTTCTTTATTATTTTACCTAATAGGGCCTAAATAATAATTATGTCTTATTTAGGCTCTATTAGGTACCTAAATTGTATAAAAAAAGGATGTCTTATAGTCTCATTCTGAAGTCTGTTTGTCGTCTGTGTATTAGAACGAATTAGGTCAATAATAAATAATGCTAAATAATCTATGCCTAACACATGTAGACGTCGCGTGTATTTACAAGCGTATCTTCTATAGATGTTTGATATATAAATTTCAAGTAGCGGGATGGTGGAATGAGGAAGGGGAGGCATATTTACCCCTTTTACTTTATAGTCCGGAGATCTTCCGTTTTTTTAAAATAAAAATACCCATACTTGTTTTTTCACTAAAATTTCACTTATAAAGTTGAACAATCCTATTAAAGTAAAAAAGAAAGCTAGTAAGCAATGACAAATAACCAAAAAACAGCGTATGTCGTCAAAAAATAAAAAACCAGAGAGTAGTAGATGGTTACATTCGGTTCTGGCAATCGCTGGCCACTACCGCGGCACGCTCGCTTCGTTCGTTCAGCTCGTGCGCTTTGTTCTGAAGTTAACCTAACTTAACCTAAATCACTATTCTAGTCACTGGTCGTGATCTTTCACCACCAATCACAATAATGTTAGTGAAAAATAGATGAGTTTACCAAAAAATAAATACCCTAGGAGTTGCATAAAGGGTAAGTATACCATCCCTCCTACCCACCACGCCCCCATCCCACTACTTAAATTTTGTGTCCCGGATAAGTGAGAAGCAGCCCATTGGGCAGAGATCGGAATGAGGAAAATGAAATGCAAAGGTTAGTCATCGGATAAGCTATCAAATGAGAGGACTATGAATAAAATATATTTAAAAAATAGTGTTTCCTTCTAAATATTGAAAGACCAATAACACTATTTTCTTAATGCCTTTTTATATTTTTTATGAAAATTGCACAAGAACAGGATAATATTATCTATTGTTGGCATCCTAGAGTTAATGTCACCCTATTATTTTATTATTTTCAGCTTTAGTAATCATGTGATGTTAAGAATGAGTAAAGCGCCGTACTGGTCCAGATTAGGGATTCTATTTGCGAAGATGCTTTATTCAGTAATCAGTAACTTGAATCCCAATGAATTTATTTCCGCAGTGAATACGCCACTTTTCCCACTGGGAAATCAACATGATAGCTCTGAATTTCTCGGGTAAGATTTTTAGTTGTTTTTGAATGGTAATTGAATAAAAATTAATGGGATTTTTAATTTTTTCTGCCAAGTCACAAATCTGTTGCCAGTATTTATTAATATTTTTCACGGACTTTCAAAAGGAAGGAGGGTATCAATTCCTTTTTTTTGTATCTTAGTTACTCGATTTGTCTGTAAAGTGTGGACCGATTTACACTTTTTTAGTCTAAAGAGTATACTCCTGAGGTGGGCCCATTGTCACAAAGTGGATCCCAGGATAATCGAGAACATCCCTTGTTGAAGAAACCCTACACTCATGGAAAGGCAAACTTGTATACTCGTGCCAGTGGTACAGTTTGTACAGGCGCTTAATATATTATTTCTAAAGCTATTCAAGTATTTGCACAACTGAAAAGTAGAACATAATGTTTTTAACAAAAACAAAGTCGATTTCAGTAAGTGGGAAGTATAATAAAAAATATTTTGCAAATCTCTTTTTTTTTGTTTTGACGCCGAGCTTATAGAAAACATTGTTACGAGTCACGAGACTGAAATTAAAATGCCGTCAGAAATACTATAGAGTTTATTAGAACTACACAAACACCTATAACACAGCTACAAATATAACCGAACACAACAAGTTCAAACGTAACGCAGAAGGTCGTAATTCAATAAAACGCGCAAAGTCCGTCATGTATTAGATTCCCGATTGTAGTACACACGTCTCGCTTCGGTCGTGGTACTTGCTCGACTTTCTCTCGCCTCCATCAGGTCACTGTTTTATACGGCACGAATGCAATATGTCCGCCTGGAAACGTGGACCTGATTTCCTAGAATCAGCTTTTACTTTAAAATCCGTAACACCTGGCTAATGATTACAATACAACAATAGGCCGTATGCCAATAAGTAAACAAAAGAAGACGACCATAAAAGAATTCCAATGCTATTAGTTCAAATGCCGACGGTAATAAATGTGCTTTGTTTCGGTATGCATGTGGATTTTGTTTTTGTCGGGAGCTGAGTTATAGAATATATATTTTTTGTTTTTTAGTTTGAAATTGACTTTGTTATTGTTAAAAGAAGTATATTGTGGGGCATCATTTCATTAAGTTGAATATAACATAAACAAAATTCTTATTACCGATCACGTCATGCCTCCGATTATCGATTTTTTTCCGAGGACTACTGTATAGGGAAGCTGTCTTCAACATGTTGCCATAAATGTAACTAAACATGAAATAAAATGTTAATGCACAGGCGTGTGGACTAATACCCACCCCATTTGCTACGTTTTTATGTAACATGGCAATATTTATTAATATTGTTTATTTAAGTTATAGGTGGTGGTATGCGTTTGGTTCATTAACTTTTTAATTATAGTGTGAAAATGTCTAAAAGTATTCAATGTAGAAATGATTAAAAACATTCGCCGAAGATTTTATTTAACGTGATATTTTGAGTATTTTATGTGCTATGGAGGTTATTGGGTAACAAAGAGCCCCAAAACTAGGGATAATTCCTGAACAAGAAAGAAATATATATTTTTATTATGCACATTTGATTTTATTTTAATGTTTAAGAAAGTTAACTTTAATTTCAGATTTTTTTTAATGCTTTTACAATCGTATGAGCATTGTTCAGACAGAAATTTCGACTATTCAAAGCCAGCAGTTATAAATAATGACGCCATATATCCGAGCACATCGGAATCAGCCGCATCAGTATCTCATGTTCAAAGGTATATAACGCTTTTGTTTTTTTATATATACACAGATTGAGACACAAAGGTCTATATTAAGAGGCAATATAAATATAATGAAAAATATAATAGAATTAACAATAGAGTAATAAAAAAATGTTTAATAATAGCGAAAATAAAGAACGAAATGTTTAAACAAGACTGATAAAGAAAAAGTTGTATATGGACTACATGTTTATAAATTAGCTTCGTGAAGTTGTTAAGTGACTCCGTTGGCTCATCGACCAGAAATGTGTCATGGCCTTCGAAACGAGAATAAGCCACCTGTTCCTGTCCTGTGCGATTTCTTGCCAGTTAGGGCTAGAAGCTCACACAGGTTAGCCTCCACCGATACCTGGGGTGACCGACAGGACCCCAATAGACCCTCTTCAGGCTTCGATCCTCTCCGATCCCGTTCTAAGTGACTGACCCAACGGAGGCGATGAGGTTTTGTCTCTCCCAGTATGTTAGGCTCGGCTACGAGGTTTTCAATTCCAACATTTTTGAAGTATTTGTATATTTACAGGAATTCTAAACTTGAAACTTAAAATTCCTTGAACAATCAGTAAAATGAGCTCGGTGTATTTTGAAGAAGAAATTATATTTATAATTAAAAGTGAATCGTGAAAGTCAAATGTAATAAACATGACTTGTTTAATAGCTTTAATGTACAGACACGACATGTGAAGAATTGTATAACATTATATA
Organism: Dendrolimus punctatus; assembly: GCA_012273795.1. Classification (NCBI taxonomy): domain Eukaryota; kingdom Metazoa; phylum Arthropoda; class Insecta; order Lepidoptera; family Lasiocampidae; genus Dendrolimus; species Dendrolimus punctatus. The sequence continues at coordinate 9,352,374 of CM022533.1, read as the reverse complement.
TATATATATATATATATATATATATATATATATATATATATATATATATATATATATATATATATATACATATACATACACACACACACACACACACACTATATATAAAATTGACTATGATATATTTATTTATTGAATCGCTCTCACGGAAGGTTTCAACGATCTTTGAGCAATTGAATATGTGTTAATTGGAAATCTGTGTTCTATTAGAAGTTTTTTGTAGAATGTGAGATTGGACACTAATAATTTCGTACCTTCATGGGAATTTCTGAAAAAAAATTGAAAAGCCCACGATCATTCTGACCTTTGATTTCGAATTTGACTAATGAACTAATTGTCGAATAATAGTTACATAATTTAAGTATAATCTTATATTACAGTGATTCTGCATCTAGTAGTCACCGCCCCCCCTCCCCGCGACCCAGTAGCAGCACAGGCGGTAAGAAATCTTAAACCATAATGGTTTTTTGCTTTTTTTATTGCCAGGATAAGATTTCTGAAAATAGGCAGACTGTCTACCTACCTGTACCTGTCGTACAGGTTACTTGGCTTTTGGACGTTTGTCAAGGGGCGTTGCCAAAGCGTTGCAGACTTCTAAGGGGACCGGAACCTGATCACTGATACCGCATCATACGCTAGGTTATTACGGTGATGTGCTTTTAAACAAGTGGGTCCCATCCAGGCGAGCAAGTGCTTTTTCATTTCTCGTATATTCTGAAAGTAGGCTTGGAGTTCCCTGACCACAGAGATGAAAACAGTACTTTTCGTCCCCGAGGAACGATTTTCCCCCAAACAATTTAAAAATCATGCGAACCATAGAAATACATGCGACTCGTGTCCCAACTTTTTTTACAGCCACTGTTACATCGCAGCATAAATTGTAATAAAAAAATATCAACAATTTTGTAAAATCATTATACACTTATACATTTTCACTTAATTATTATTAATCCGTTCAGGAACGGAGAAAGAATACAATTCCCTGCGACCAGGCGGCCTGTCGTAAGAGGCGACAAAATAACCCACAGCCAGGTGGTAGGCATTTGCCCGATTGGATGGCTACTACCCCTGGTCTAAAGTATGTCGCCATAACAACGTTGAGTTGCGTTCCGGAATTAGTGACCAGGTTCCAGTCTCCCTTAAGAGAGTGGTAGAATTCCACAGAAAGAAAATTTTATTTGACGTTCCATATGTGACGTATTAAACGAGTTCATCAAGTTTAAACATGGTTTTGAAGCTAAAGTAAATAAAAATTGATTTGTTAAAAAAAAGAATTACTTCTGTAATTAAAGAAGGTTTTATTAACTAATCAGTTTTTATTTGCTTTCCTCATTCGAAATGAAAAGCAGAGTGTTAACCTTGGGGGAAAGAGTACGAACCGCGGAGTAGCCGCAGGCTAAACTCTACTGTGGCTATGTTTCAATGTTTGTTTACGTAACTAACTACAATTGTGATACTGTTACATCCCTAAACTGTAGGCTAAAATGCTTGCGGTAAGCTTCCTCAGCATCCAGTACTTCCTATTCGACTGCACCAAACATTTCGAGGCAGTTCGGATCGCGCCACCTTTAGAGCTAGACATAAATTTTATTATCCTACATTTTTAATTAAATAAGTTGTATTCCTTCTATGAAATAAATAAGTCTTTAAAAAAACAATACGATGGTTGTTAGCAAGGGAGGAAATCGGGCTATTGGGGTTCATCCAAACTTCCTTGATACTTGGCCATCGTTTATTGCACACAGCGCTCGCTATTCATGTCATATGTGTGCAAGCTCCTTCGGCTTAATCATAGCGCTGCGTTATGGGTTATGCTTTTCAAAAATAGCATAATAGTACATTATGGTACAGTACAGTGTGTAACATTGGTGATTACCGCCGAGGCGCCATTGAGACTCGAGCCGGAGGCGAGGGTCTTAAGAGAGCCGAGGACGGTAATCATCAATACACACGTGTATCATACGACGTTTTTCAACACACTTGTGAATAAAATAACAACAAAAACTCATTTTATTTTGTAGATAAAAAGTTTATTTAGAGAAACAATTAGTAAATGTGCAGTTAGTAAAAAAGTTATATATGAGTGAAAGTTTTATTTATTAAACACGTACGAGTTAAAATTATCTATTTAAATAAGAAGTTGCATGAAATGAGCAAGCAATAGGAACATCAATTTATTTGTTCTATAGAACACGATCTTTTTTTTTTGAATAAAAACTTTTTTAAGAGGAAGCAACTCAAACAATAAAATTAAAAAAAAAAATCTATAACTCACTAGTGAGTTATAATTTTTTTTACTCACAGTTTGATTATGGGTGTCATTCTGTGCTTAAATGCGGTGACCATAGAGCCACTTTATGAGCAAGTGTGTTGAAAAGATATATTTTAAACTCTAGACGAGGCATCGGCTTCCTTAATATTGCATAATTATGTCAATGGGCTACGGTAATTACTATCAGGTGGACTATCTGCTCATTAAACATCAAACATACATATTTAAATTATGCTACAGTCACTTAGTTCAATATTTTATTTTTTAGGATCGGGCCCGAACTTACGAAAACGCCCGAGTACTGAAGCCTGTCCAGTTACTAGGAAACGCGCCCGAAAACAATCCTTTATTGATGAAATGTTTGGTGGCGAATTACTCACTAATATTCAGTGCACTGTGTGCCGTTCGTTGTCCCTTTCCCGGGACGTGTTCCGTGAACTGCAATTGGCGTATCCGGATAAACGCGACACGGGCCGGCACACTATCCAACACCTTTTGGATTATTATTGCGCAAAGGAAACGATGTCCGATGATAATAAATATTTCTGTAACTATTGTGGCACCTTATGCGATGCTGAGAAAAGCGTACTTATTGAAACTCCCCCCAAATATCTTATACTGGTTTTGAAAACTTTCAAGTAAGTATATTTCTGTATAAGTTTAATGATACTATGCAATTTATATACACGATCATGACGTACAACTTTCGCTTCATCCACTTTCATTAACTTCTTCATACATGCACGTTTATTTGATATGTTTTTTACCTGACCTCGTTTTAACACTTCACTTATTTAATCATGGTGTGTACGTCGTGGTCTACAACGTGGTCTTGCAAACCTAACAGTTGACATATTATACTAAATTAATGTTTGTACATATTGTTTGTATTTGCCTAAGTATTGTATTAAAATAAGGTATCATTCTCAATAGTTTAAATTTCATGTCATAATTTGTCTTTTTTTTTTGCTCGGCTCTAAAACGTCTTGCTACATTTTGATTTCGCACAACGCGAACAATTGTAGAACTCTAGAAATTTTCATGCTGTTTCGTTTATGTAGACTTTTTTTATCCCCGAATATTTTTAGCGAGCGACCAAGTCAAAAATGTATTTATTTGCGTGTATTTTGCCTGGTTTCCATAATTTACTATCCATTCGTTTGCCTTGCTACTAGTTGACATTTGACATAGATTGCATACAAATAATATTAATTTTCTACCAATAGTAAGTAAAATACTAATATATAAAAGCCCAGTATTATATTGTCACGAGTTGCAGGACTGGAATTAAAATGCCGTTGGAATTATTATAGAATTGATTAGGACTAGGGTTGTAACGGAGGCCTTCTTAGCGGAGGCGGAGGTGGATGCGGAGGCGACGGGTTTCACCTCTGCGGATGCGGAGGTTAACGGAGGTGGAGGCGGAAGTGAAAGTGGATGTAGAAAAAATAGTAGTTTATGGTTTACTAAAACTATCAATAGTACAAAATATTTATTTTAAATCAAATGCGTATGTACTACGTCTAACGCGTCCAAGCAATTCGTCAGGTTTGATTCCTGTCGCGTATCATTCATTTGACAAATTACGTTTGCACGCCCCCCACCCCACCCCAACCGCGTTCCCGCCGTACTTTACGGCCGGCGTAACTTGGCGAACGTGAACATAGGCTCTGCGAACTTTAGAGCATGTACACTCGTGTGATGAGTGGGCATACGACTCGTCAGTGAATACAATTGCTCTCCCTTCATCCCTGTATTTTTTCATTGCTTTATACTAGTTGGTCACTGTATTTTCTTGACGAGTTTACATGCGCTAAAGTTCGCAGAGCCTATGTTCACATTCGCCAAGTTACGCCGGCCGTATTATACACGCGTTGATTCTTGTTCATTTGCCACGCGCGGCCGGACGGCTGAGTCGTCGCGAGCGTCGCTGCTTGCGTATGATTAGTAAATAAACCTCCGTTATGACTCCGCAAAAATTACACGGATGCGGAGGCGGTGGTACGATTTCTTGCGGAACTTCCGCAGTAACGGAGGCGGAAGCGAAGTTCCGTTACAACCCTAATTAGGACTATACAGACACGTATAACACAGGTACAAATACAACTCAACAAAACCAGTCCAAACGTAATGCACGATTCAATAACACGCGCAAAGTCCGTCACTAAATAGATTACCGAACGTACACAAGTCTTGATCCGCTCGTGGTTATCGCTTGACTGCCTCATCTTTACATTGGGCATTGCGTTATACTGTACAAATGCAATATGTCTGCTCGGCCGCGTGGACTGAATAACCTAAAATCACACCTGGCTATAATGACTGCCATAAAAGTTTACAATACACAATGGATTGTTTTTCCTAATCTCAAATTTTAAACACAAATTAATCAAAAGTCCAAATGCCGAAAATGTTATAAAATGTCTACAGGCATGCAGGTGTGAATTTGCCTTTCGGTCGGCGTTCAGATCGTAACGGTGTATATAAAAAAGCCTACCCAAATGGAGCTCGCTATCCCATAAGAACAAAACGAATATTGACTTCGTTCATAGTGTAAACACCATTTAATATCTTATTTTGTCGGAGTTTTTGGCGGGAACTGAAAGGAGACGTTGTGCTGTGCAGTTTTATATTCTAAAAATGTGTATAATTAATCTAAAATGAACAATAGTTGCAGGATATTGATAGTTTTTGAGTAGAAATTATGTGTTTTTGTGAGAAATGTGAACTGTATAGTCAGATGTGATCTTTCGAGTTTTCACAAGAACTCCATTGAATGGCGTCGGTTGTAGCCTGCAATAAAACTGCGCTACTATACGAAGACCTATTAATTAACATTTTTCCGACTGAAAAACTTTGATTCTATGGTCATGAATAAATTTAAAAAAAAATCTTGTTTTGTCAACAGATTTCACACAAAAGTACAAATGCAGACGAAGTTAATGCTGTCAACACTTCACAATCCAACTGTGACATTGCCAACAGTGCGATCGTCAGGCGTTCATAGCGTGTACAAGATTTATGCTCTTGTGATTCATGACGGCACCACACTCGACTCGGGCCATTATTATACAGTGGCAAACGACAATGATCAATGGTACGTATTCAACGATGAGGAGGTGTCAGCAATCGGTGACAGCTACCTCAGAAATATGGGCAGGTCATGCACACCGTACATTCTGTTTTATAAGCGAACTGATGTTGACGACGGCGTCGTACCTTCTTTAGAGGAATTGCCTCCTTTGTTACATAATTCAGTTAAAGCTCACAATAAAACATTCGTGGAGGCCACCCCTCCGTGTCGTACGAGACCGTGACGTTTGAGGTCCGACAGTAAGAAAAACTACTACATCAAATGATTCTAATTAACAAAGCATGGCGAAGGCAATTAATCTATGTGTCAAATTATCAGTTTGTTTATTAATGTTCAGAGAGTTGTTATTTTATTTTCGTCATTAGTTCAAATTATTTATCGCTATCATAAATAATTGTTGTGAATTTGTTCAAATTGAATATGTTGTTTAAATGTAATGTATTACTCCCTCTGTGCCATAATAATATTAGCAAGTAAATATTATATATAATTGGAATATTTTGCCAATACAACTCCATGTATATATGTTATGTTGTAGTTAATGTATTATTTTTGAACGATAAAGAAAAATGTTTAAAAATACAACATTTAGAATTCGGTAACCAAACTATTGAAATCTAGAAATTAATTAACATTGGACTGTACCAGTTTAAATATAATAAATAACTCTAGTAAATGATAGACAAAATATGTATATAGAAATTTAATTGAAAACTAACGTAAAATAGTTTTCAACCCATAGTGGATGTGGGGAGTGATATTTAATTTATTTCTGTTATAATAAGTGTTATCTTCTAAATTTATTTTCGTTTGATATAATTACCATGTGAGGAATTAAATACATAGAAGCTCCTGCTATTATTGTAGCACAGGGGAAGTGTTATTTTCAAACCAATTAAAAAATTACGTTAAGGTACACTAATTAAAAGTGCGTTTTAATGGGTATTAAGTGTGATTTCTATGCAATAGGTAGTCCTATGCGAGTCGGGACTCGTGAAATGGACATTGTAAATACAAAGTGGATATAAAGTCTTATTTAATCCATATTTAAAAATAAATAAATGTTTTGTGTTCAAACATTGCCGATCATGACATTCGATACGCCTGCACGGCAGTAGCGTATGGAGGACGCTTATTTTATTTTACCCCCACCAACGCCACCTTTTCCAATTTATCTATAAGAATATTTCTGCGGTACATAAATGGATATACTATGTACTTTTCGAAATGTTATAAAAATATGGATATTAATATACTGGAATATCTCAAAAAAATTATGTCAAAACTTACTATATTTTTTGGATTTGGTAATTTAAATAATTTTCGGCTGACAAACTTCTGAGACAATAGAAAAGTTTGTAAACTTAATAATATATTTACAATGTGTAGAACGAGATTTTTATGTTATATATTATATAATTATCTTCGGTTTCCCGGTTTTTAACATTAAAAAAGTCAGTTGACATTACCCACGTTTTGACACACCTGCAAGGTTTTCACGCGTGCCAAATTTTATCTCTAATTCCAGTAATCCGTGAGATAATTGTCTATGACATACAGACAGACAGTCGTCATAGGGTTCTTTTTTATAGGGATCAAATTTCTAATTTAAACGCGCTTAATAATTGCTAAAACGTAGTTTTAATTACGTCTGACAACCGTGAAAATCTAAGACAATCTCACTACGATGTATCTTGTAACATTAAGAATATAATTTTACGTCTTCATAATAATATTAATGAAAATTGTAATGGATGTAGACTTTTCTCAACTTTAAACTCACTATTAAATTGGCTGTGCAATTGCAAAACTTAGCGAGTGTTTCCCAAGAAATTTTAGAACACAGCACAGAATTAGAAGAAAAGCAAATCATATTTTCATACACTTTCGCATTCGTGTGTTTTGGCAAACATAATACATCAGCAAATGTCGGCAGGTAGGTAGGCAAGACACTGAATGCACAAATTGTTGAAAATGTCAGTTGCACAGCTGACTTCTACATTGAATTAAACCTCATATGACACTTGGTAATGCTCGAAGGGTCTAAAACATAATGCAAATGTCGTCCCTCGTTGAGTTTCATTTTGCTTATAAGGTAATACGTTCACTTCACAGAAGTTTCACGAGCGGGATTTATATGCAAAGTATTTGTGTAAATAATTAATTATATCTATTGGCTGTTGCTAAAAAGGTCATTATCGACAATCATTATTTTGAGTAATGAGCACTAGAAACAATGTTGCCGCATCATTAGTTATTACATTGGACTTATTTCATTTTCGTTTTGCTAGAATGCCAGTAAACGTCACCCTTTTATCACACCAACCTACTCATACCCACTTCACTGGGCGTCATTTTTTTTTATCACAATCAAATATAATCTATATCACTCAGGAATAATGTAGCTATCTCCTGGTGAAATATTTTATCAGTCGGTTCAATAGTGCTAGAGATTACTTTCTACAAACAAACTCACAAACGTCCCCTCTTTGTAATACAGTATAGATAAGTCACATACTTTTTAAATGACCTGGTGTTAAAGTCTCATTTCCTATAAAAACGTACTTTGGTCCTTTTAGTACCAGAGCATAGATATTACTAATTTACTTATATATGCTGTATATTTAGTTATATATATATATCTGTTCAATCCATACATTTTTGGAATAAGATAAAAATGGTATTGGATTTTACAGCTATTTATCCAAATAATTTGCAAATATGTTCAAGTTTTGCAATCCCTTGAAAAACAAGCGTTAATTAGTCCTCGTGTCCCTTTTATCAGCGTTACTGCCTAATTCCTGTTCAGGTTCTGCTGTCTTCATAATTTTTCGATATTTAACTTATAAACATTGAATATTGAGTAATGTTGTAATATAGTGCAATAATCAATTCGCATAATATAAAAATATATAGGTAATAGATATATGTTGCATCTCAATGTGCTTATAATATAAATGTTTATTTGTATAGAACGAAGCATTGTAATAACTAAAGTAAAATAATAAAATATTAATGAATGGATGCATATTTCTTGTATTTCAGTGTCAAAATATGGGTGTTTATTTGTATAAGATGCAATCATAAATAATAAGTAAAGATTAAAATTTTGGTCAAGAGTTAATTATCGTAATAAGTGTATGTTGCATCTCAATGTCTCATATGAATGTCTATCAATATTATATCAAACCATAATAATAGTAATGTATAACAGTAAAATATTTGTCTAAAATCGTTACAAACTAGATAATTATATCGACGTGTACTTCGTATAGAAAGATTCTTACAGGTTGTCTGAAGAAACATTAACATTTTTTGTATATTTTCTGTATGTATAATCGTCATTATAATATATGTAGATTAAAAAGTCATTTAGTGATGGTGAAACTTCGCAACAGCTAATTAATGTTAATATAATTTTGTATAAAATTTAAATCTAAGGTATAAACCATATATTATATCGCATGTACGTAGATGAACTTTAAATTTGAACAGGTAATTTGCTCTGAAAGATATGGGCACTGTACTGAAACGAGTTATGAATCCAAGGCTGACTTACGTGAGCTTAAAGCTGACTTAAGTTGGTTTAAATATTTTAAGAGCTAAATTAGCTTAATAAATATATCTGTATCCTTTGAAATGTAATTTATTATTTTGACTTATACTATTTCAATAATTAATACATAATATATATAGTCAAGGAGGTCAAGTCCGTCAGTGCGGGAATTCTGAAACTCAGTTACAAATTTCGAGCGGTGTATGGACTTCCTGTTGACGAATTTCGACACCTTGACTATACATACATGTCATGTATTTAAATTCTGTTTAAACACATGCGAACCAGCTGTGATTAAATCTAGCTAGGAAAAACAAATTTGTAGTAGCATTACATGAATAGATTATTCATTTAATGCTTACTTAAAGTGAATAGAGATCAGACAGAGATACATTAAATTACAAAAGTATGATTTTGTCCATTTGTTACAGGATGCCGTTTGAATGTATATTATTCGTTCATCTATGTCATAAAAATATTCATATTTAAAATAACATGAATTCGGTAGCATGCAATATTTATTAAATATTTATGTAGTACTTTGGAATCGATTTATTTATAAGTGGTATTCCTAGAAGTAAGTATTTATTACAAATGGGATAGCAAAGATCTTAATTTTGAACATCCAAGCCTTCCGTGCAAATTTATACAAAGATTTTTATTAATGCAATTAAATTGAGCCATGTATTCATGTTACCTTCAAAATATGCAATTATTCTGAAAAATTAGGCTCGATCAGTAAATATGCCTAAATTTAAACTTTTGTAAGGATTTCGAAATATTTTTACGTTTTTTTTTCAAGTGAATTATTACGCTGTTATTGAGGACAGGCAATAGGATAAACAAGTTGTGGTGGCATAGTGGCTAACCCACTTGCATATTGATTCAATGACGAAGAAACTTATCAAAACCGATACGTGACGTAACCCCCCACTTTTCCTGGGACAAGTGTTGTTGGGTATACCATCTGTTTGCCTAACATGGATAGGCCTAAGGAGCTCCTAAGTGGACCGTTTAATGGTTCATATTATTATCACATTAAGATAAATTGTTTCTACACAAAAGCCCTATCAAAAAAGAGTACCATTATGTACTACGCATTTCGTTTCATTCAGTATTGAATGTAAAATTTGGTTAATCAACTTTCACTTTATAATCAATCCATAATATAGAAAGCTTATTTTTTTTAGTAGGGATTAGTTGATTATTCCTGGCCTAGTCTACTTAGCGCCGGTCGCTTAGTTCGCTGGACAATCAAATAAAGAAGATGTGAATTTATTTATTTTCTTACATTTAATCTCTTTTAATTATCATTAAATTCATGTAAAACATAATCACCATGAATCATAAAAATATTAAAGGAATAAGTGCCTCAAAAGTTGATTCACCAATTTTTTTGTTTTTATTGTACTTTATTATACCTAGGTATACCTATATTTAAGATTTTCTGAAATGGAAAAAATTTAAAGTTGTAATGATTTTTTTTCTATATATATATTTTTCAATATTAAAATTAATTTTATTTATCTAAAATGACGTAACCTATTTTTTCCCATAAATTTACAGTATTAAGTTACGTAAACTTAATAATAGTTTAACGGATTGTTGTCTTCTTTAGTTAAATAAATATATTACTATTCAAATTAAAGACATTTAAGAAAATATTTGTTTTTTACTTATCTCTTTGAAGGTCTGTTAATTAATATGATATTATTAAAGAAAATTTTAATATATTATTATTATTATAATCAGTTAATACACCGGGATTTTTTTGTTTATAAACATTATTTTTACATGACAATGCCACTTATTAAAAACTTGCCGCGCCCGCGACTACGTAGTGTGATTGCCTTAAATCGTATAAACGGCAGCGTAACGCATGAATTGCACAAAAACGGTCATAAAAAGTGCACTAAATTTGGCGCACTTGCTCCCCACGCAAGTTATTGTCGTTTCGACTAATGGACAATACTAGCCAGAGCTCTCGCAAAAATCATTATGCCGTCCTTCGCTATTAAAATGTGTCGGAACTATTTTAAGAGGCAAGGGTAAGGATAAGATCTCATTTCATTGGTAAGTTTAACATTTTTCTCATGATGATGATATAAAGATATATAGTACAGCCGGCGTAACTTGGCAAATGTGAACATAGGCTCTGCGAACTTTAGAGCATGTACACTCGTGTGATGAGTGGGCATAGGACTCGTCAGTGAATACAATTGGTCGCCCTTCATCTCTGTATTTTTTCATTTTTCTACTAGTTGGTCACTGTATTTTGTTCACGAGTTTACATGCGCTAAAGTTCGCAGAGCCTATGTTCACATTCGCCAAGTTACGCCGGCCGTATTATAAACATGTTTTTTTTTTATAAAACAAAGGTTATCGAATTTATTGATGTTGTCAGGTTTGAAATGGGAGTTATTTTCCAAAATTTGGGAGGAAATTGTTATTATTTTTGAAGTGAAAACTCTTTAGAATCGTTGTTACTCGATCGAACGAAGAAGAGACATATAAATCTATAGGACTACTCAGCCTGCGAGAGAATGAGATAGAACACATTATATTTAATAATTTTAACCTGCTCATACAGATAGAATTGTTAGTGTTTTGGAAAAAATGCTAAGTAAATAATATGTAAACAGATTATTATGTCGCCATTTTCTTCAAATAAAGTTTTTTCTTTCTTTCTTCGTTTTGAAGTTCTGCGTTTATACTTCGTATTTCGGTTTTTAAAGGTTAAATATGAAAGGTCTTAACGATATAGTACGAAATGTGACGTCACGAACTTTAAAATTCTCCCACCCCTTGTCACACACTTTCTTTCCCTTTTAATGCGTGTGAATGGCAAACACACAATTTATTTATATATTGGTATCACACATAATACCCACTACCCAGTATGAACCCATCGACTCGTTCCAAATCTATTATTACAACTAATTTCACTGACTTTAGCTTGGGATAATTTGTGAGGCATAACTAGTCTAATAACCTTTGTCAACTGGTGTAAAAAAAAACCATAGTCATTTTAGAATTATTTATTTATTAATATACATTAGTATTGGTACACAGACTTATAAATACTAAAATCTGTACAGACGTTTTAATGTAAATTGAAATGACTAGTACATAGACTAAAACTCATCTGTGTATGTATTTTATTTTCTATGGCTTGTTTCAATTCACAGAACTTTTGTTGGTAATATTTTAAAACTGTCAAACCTCTGAGTAATACTAAAATTATAACACGTAAAGCGATTAAATCATAATTAACATAAAACTTTTTAAATTGTGTATTAATTTTAATCTGAATAATGTTATTTAATATGTATTAATACTATGGGACATGTTTCCTGAAATAAAATTATAAATAAAAATAAATAAAATAATGATCATTTAAACTTTTTACTTACATAAAAAATAGGGTGATATTTTTTAGCGTATGGCCCAAAAACAGGAAACATTGATAGTTTTTGGATATAGCAACTATTATAAATTAAATATTGGAAATAGCAACGTTTCGCGTTTTCGATTCGCTTTTCGCGGTGTTGTTTGTTGATAATGCTCTCTCTTGACATGGTTACCAATAGTGATGGCTAATATTGATATCTCCTAAACACTGTGAGATGTCTAAATAAATCATACACGAAAATGGTAATTAATCAAATGTTCATTGAAATTTGTGGATTTCGCAGTTTCGGGAGCTATTCAAGACCACTTTTCTGTGTTGGACACAAATTTTTAAAACAGACAATAGTCTTAAAACTATAATTTATGGTCAGTTATCGAAGACAAAAGTTTTCAAACATTGGTATAAATTTTTAGAGTCGCTGACAAATTATGTTTGATATCTATACAAATATATATATTATTATACAAAAATAAGCCTAACTTATAAATACTCTTTCCAAGCATTTATTTTACTTTTGAAAGATAGATAACGTATCAATTAGTAATGCTTTACCGATTCGGTTTGTTGTAAAAAAAGCGGTTTTGATTATATTTATTAATCAACTCATCTATATACTTTTGCTAAAAATACTATACCGTGTAATAAATATTCAATGTACATATTTCACATATATTTAATAAGTCATTTTTGTTTTGTAATGAAGTAAAAAAATGTAATAAAATAGATATTTTTTTAAATTTAAAATCGATTACTATTGATTTCTTTACGATAGTGTTGATGGTTTAATAGCTTGTGCGTTAGATGACCCACATGACGTCACCTACAACAATAAAGTCTGACAAATATGTTACTTGTTTCATGTAGGCTCTACTGTCAAGAAATATGTAACTTGATAGATTGTGCAACCGCCAAAACTAAAATAAACGCTTCGAAATAGTACAGATTATACTAGTGTTATTTTACAATCCGACTAGTTTTCCACCTAAATTATTAAGTTTCTCTGTGGCTAATCGACTTATCTTCTTAAATATGACACCAGGCACCTGCGCAGTAAAATAATGAAATCAGTCAAGAGTATTTCCCTATTTATCTGAAATTTAATTACGTCAATAGCCTATTTCGTTAATCTAGAATCAAGTCACCTGAATTGGACAAAGAGGAAGATAAATTTATGTATAGGGGACTCATCCTCTACCATTTGTAGCTGATGGAGATTCGTCGTTTGTTTTTAAATTAAAGAAAAACAAGAGTATTGTAGCATTAAGTTTCTTTACTCTGGAGTGTAATAAGTCCAGTTTGTATTGTGGTCAGAGGTATTTAGCCTTTTTGAAATGTACTTAATTTCCTTACCTCTAAAACTGAATTAACGACGTTAGACAGGCCTTCGGCGCTTCCGACTATGGCTTGTCCAGCGCTATAAAATTTGTCACCGTTGTTTCCGTATTTCTCCTCTTCGCTTATAGTGTCCACTATCGGTAGAGGCTGGAAGAGAAACATTATATGATTTTTAAAGCCAAATTTAAAGAGCTGAAAGAGCCTTGATTTTTGCTAATTATTTATTAGATAGATAGTTAATAAAAGCTGTATTTAGCTACAGTTGTAGTCACTCGTAATAATCTCAAAATTTGATAGATTTTGTTAGGTATTACAGAAAAATAGCTATTTTAAGGCAGATGTTTATTGTTCTGTTGCAGTGGATAACAAGGTTAATTAGTGAATACGATACTGTTATGTTTATCAAACGTTTTGATGGCATTTGTATTGGTATTAACAAGTTGGTGGCAATTTTAGATTGCAAACATTTAATTGGCGGTAATTTCAAATAATTTATAAGATTTAAGCGGTACGTGAGACGAGGCTAAAGTTCTACCATTCGGTAATTTGGCGTATGCGAAGTTTTGATGAAGCTTACAAATGTTAATTAGTAAATTTTTGAATAAAGTCATAAAGGATGTACAAGCTTGCACAATGTTTCAGGGAAGTGATCACTAACATGACTATTACGTACCTGAAACAAACCGGCGACAACTTCTTGTACGTTTTCCTTCATTGATAGTGTCTTGCTACCGAGTCCTTCTGTCTCAAGTATTGCGCTTTCCAGGGTTGTTACTGGTGCAGCAAATGGCCCACCAAAGTTGAATGAACTAATCTGTAAAATAGCATTTCATATTCAATATCGTGGGCATGTAATAGTAATTAAATCTAATCTAATTAAATCTTCATGCCTAACTCGGGAGTTAGGGACTTCTAAAAGTTATTGTAACAAATTTTTTGGCAATAAAGATTTATTTATTATTATAATCTAAAAAATATGAAAATCAAGGGACTAATTCGGACTAGCAGATTTCTAAAACGCAACTTGAGAAATTGTATGCCTGCGTCATTTGCAAACTATTGAATGAATTTAAAAGAAACTCGATACAGAGATAGCTTATATACCAGATCAAAGCTTTGGATAGGTACTTTTTATCCCAATAAGTGACTTGGTTTCCGTGGTATATACGAATATAGCCAAAGAAACGGTCGCGTTTTTTTAATGCCGCTGTTTGCAATTGCTATATTTTTTTACTCCGTCCAGCAGCTTATTTTACTTCCCACAGGTATATTATTTAATAATTTGTGATGTCATAAACGTGTGTATCTATTTGCTAAAAGCCCTATATTACGTAATGAATAAGCCATATAATACACATGTTTTAACGTAAAATAAGTAAAGTAACGTATAACGTAAAGTAAAAAGCAAAAATCATTACTTTTTTAACTAAATACATGCCGTGTTATATTATTTATCTTCATTTCAAAACTATCAATTACGATTAAAAGAGGTATTATGTGATGACGATACTTTTGTTTTTTGCAATATTATATTATAATATCAGCCCATAAATGTCCCACCGGGCCTCCCATTATAGGGAGTAACGGACAGTATACCCGCTTTTCCAAGGCGGCTTGGCAGGTTTGACACATCGGCTATCTCCATGTGCAGGTTGCATCACGATGTTTGCCTGTTGTTGTTAGCACGTGGTAATTGTAACAATGTGCACATTACATCAGAAAACTGAGTAAGAGGTGCATGCGTTCCGGCCAGGAACGAACCCGCGCCCTTTGATTTTGAGATGCGTGCGCTAGTCATTACACTACCACATTTTATTTTGTTATATTTGTAGCATGTGAAATTTACCATAAAAAAGTAATTTGATAGACCTGCAAACGTCAAAATTAAATTAAATGATTTTTTATTGTTTTATTGCATGACTGCAGCGATCAGGCAGACATCCCACCTGATGGATAGTGGTTTCCATCACCTATGGACATTTGTCACATCAAATGTGCTCCTAACGTACTACCGATCTCTAAACAGAGACTGTAACCTGGCCATTAATACCGAAACAAAACTTGAGTTTGTTTTGGCGGCATCCTCCAGAATAGGGGTTGTAGCCATCCAGTAGGGCAAATACCTAACCACCTGACTGTGGGTTGTTTTGTTACCTCTTACGACTGGCCGCCCGGCCGCAGGAAATGGTATTCATCTGCATGGATACAGATGGTTGGAAATAATATAAAAACATGTCGCTGTCATTGCAACGCGAAAATTTCGCTATAATACAGTTAAGCAAATTATGTATGTGTTATGTGCAATAGGGATGTCTCTAACGCCTAACCCAGTAAATAAATCACCATCATACATGATCACTATTTATTGCGATTAAGAAATATTTTTTCAAGTATGATATGAAAGTGTTAAGCTTCCTATGAAAAGTTTTTGCTAATTTATACTAATGTAACTTATCTGTAAAGTTGTAAGTATGTACCTAGCACATACCTGCGAATTTATTTTATTTTCAAGTGCATTGGAAGCTGTTTGGAGTTTATAATTAATGAAGTTCCCTCCCGATGCTGGATCATTTAACGGTTCACCTCCAGGATTTTCCGGCTGGAACGGTTGAGATAGTTGAACGTTCGTGTCAGCTTGTGGTTTGTCGTATACGGGAAGATCTATTCGGACCGGATCGTCTGCCGGAGCTGTTAATATCTGGCTCGCAAACAGAACTACTAATGTTAGTTTGAATAACATCCTGGAACAGATACATGTGGTTTCTAAATTAAATACGGTAGTTGACAATCTAATCAACTGAGGTACATTTTTAAAATTTTTACAAAACTAAAATACAAGTTATGTGGTGTTACAAAAATGGGCTCAGCTCATTAGTGCTTGCACAAACGACCAAATTTTCCAATGTTTATACCAATAAACCAATACCAATTTAAACGTCCATGACGTATATGGATGGAAAAACCACTCTTTATTGTAAAAGCTCATAACAATGAAAAAAAAATTCTTAGAATTTTTTTGGAAGATAAAAGTAATAACAGGGACTCCCATATTCTTCCCAAAGAAAAGAAAAAGATGATATATAAAATGTAAATGAGTACTGCGCTGTATCAAGACGGAGATGGAAATTAAATAAATATAAAAAAGTACAAATATTACTATACACATATGTATAGTAATGTTATGTATAGTATGTTGTTAACATATAGTATGTTCATGTACATATACAATTATATATATGTCCTTACTCCATCGTGAATAATGCTAACGACTGTGATCAAATTTATCTTATTCATAGTGTTAAAAATAAAGTCGTTAATTATTAGCTAAGTTAGTGTATATATTTATTTATTATTTATTATCCACTATGCTTACATTCATATACTTTACATTCACATTTGAACTGTGGCACAGAAACCTCATGGGTTTATTCGTGCCGCAGGGAGTCGTGTACACAATATTTTTATTTTAATAAATAGGAATAGAGGCGAGTGGGTTATCATCATACTAGTGTCTAATTCCGATTTGATAATAGAGCGAAGAGATGAAATGATATGTGATATGCCAATTTAACGTCATTCATATTAGTGTGCGTGACACAATCACTAACATTATCCCAGATGTAACAAAAGCATATTACAAAGAGTACATTGAATATATAAAGACATATTATGACTATGACATTAGGTATTATCATGGTGACAAAAATGTTTAACAACTCACATCTATATTAAAAAATGACTATTCGTTTTTATCTAAATTCATAATTAGGAATGTTAATTATAGTTTAAGTGTAGACTCTCAGCAATATATAAACAGTGCAATCCACAGCAATGGATATGCCTGAGGTAACACGATGTTTCGGAATATTTCCGCCAAAATACGCTTGTTTCTTGATATCCTTATTTGGCTTAGGATCTGGAAGTGTAGGGATTGCTGGAATCATATTGTTTGGTGTTGTGGAGAAGAGTGTTCTATCTCATTTTGTTGCTTCTACCGTATCCGATGACGGTTTGAAGAAAGTAGCTCTTATGTCTATTGGAATGTCATCCCTGATGTTGCTCGCCTCTAACGCATTTCTGTTTTTGGGTGTTACATCTAACAAAGAAGGGTGTGTCAAAGCGTTCATTTATATTACACTAGTAATGTGCCTTATCATGGTTACAGTTATCATTGCTGGGCCTTTGTCTTGTTTCTTTCTTTCTAGAACATGTTTAGTCAAAAAGATATCAATCCCTATCCTGGTCTTAGGTTATTTCACATTAGGAATTTATGTTCAAGTATGGCTTTATTTTATGGTAGTGGCTCACAATTTAACATTACAAATGTGATCGTTCTGTATTATACGCAAATTTATTCAAATGTACTTTTAAAATTAAATAATAGTAGAGTAACAATGTTTTCGAAAAATACACAAATAAACATATAAATTATATTAATACTTGCTTTTTACAGAAGAATTGACTTTAGATGTGTTTTATTTTAATTTTAGACTTAATTTCGTAGCATTACTTAACAATATAAAACCAAACAGATTTACTTTAATACTAACGCTTACGGACGTAGCCTCTATAACTTATGGATAATTAAAAATATGTGTTTTATATAAATTAATTATATTGGAGAAAATTTGATTTTGGTTAATATATTTTTCCAAATTAGTTTTAATTTTCAACATCGCGTTTTTTTTCAGTAGTTTTCGTATTCGCTACATACATTATGTTATATTTAAATAATTTTATTAAATGTACATATTTTTAAGATGCTCACATAAAATTTGTCGAAAACTCAGAAAGAAAGTGTGGAAATAGAAATAATAATTAAACATTGGGTTATTCCTTTATATTATCTAAAAATTCTTTTGGTAAGAAAATTACTTTTAAGCTGAAAATACATTTGTAGTGTCTGTTTTGAACGAAATTTTACTTATAAAACCAATCACATAATGGTACGAGGTAACGTAAGATCGCAACAGCAACTTACGATGTCGAAATGTACTTACTTTTAGTTTCGCGGTGTAGCGATGTGACTGCAAAGCGTACGCGCACCTCCACCACTGCATGCCGTTTGCCCGAGTCACAGACTTTCACACTTTACGTCATAAGGCCTTGGCACTTCTATCAGACATGTATTGATGTGGTCGCACTACTAGCACAGAATATAATTATGTGATAGAAGGCTCCTTAGTACACGGTGATGTAAGAAATACACCCATAACTCCATATGCACATACCCGACAAGAACAAGGATACTATTTAAAGCATGTGAATTTAACTAGACCTACTTTAACGTCTTACGTAAGATAAAAGCTTTTATGAAACCTCAATTATTTAAACTGTGATACTTGACATAGTTTATTAGTACGTTTAGGACTTTACACATACCTTTTACAAATTTTTATTAGGTGTAAAATAAAAACAGAAAATAAAGGTCTTGGGTGTTCAAACATAAACTGCTGGCAATCTACCTCATAGACTTCGATCGGTATGAGAGGCTGCAAGTATGTGTGCAATCATTATAATTTAGGTAGGTAGGATGCAGGTCGGTTTATCGTGGCGCAGGTATGATACAAGAACGTTTTCTCGAGATCGACTCAAAAAGCCCTGACGATCTACCGATCCAGATCGCGATCGACCGTTTGAAACCCTTTGGGTGTTTATACTAGCCTGGGCCAAAAAAAACTTTTATTTTATTATCACGAAATTATATTCCAAGATGACGAAAAAAAATTCTGGTAAAGTTTGAGCTCTTAATATTAATTTTCAGAGGCGTCACATCGTGTTTTTTGTTTATTTTTTTTCCAATTTTGATGTATCTCAACGAGTTATTCTGTGGTAAAAGTAAATACACAATTTTGTAGGAAATTGAACGGCCTACAAAAAAGGTCTGATATAATTTTTCGCTAAGTCAACTTGGTTAAAAGTTATTCGTAGTTAAAGTTCAACCTAAAATAATATATGATGATTTTCACAATATTTTATAGGTTTTTTTTTACAAATAAATGCCTTAAAGACATAAAACAACATGTTGTTCGTGATTTTTATCATTTTTACTTCGAGAGCGAAATTTATCTACCATGGGAAAATGCAATAGCATTTCCGTTATCGAGAGATGCCAAGTTTGTTTTGTAAACTGTTTAATTCTATTTTTAGTGCAAATTAACCGGAGATTATATTAGAAATGTTATTTAAGATTTGGGTACTTTACGGGATGACATATATTTACAAAGACTTTACGTAGATAGACATTATCGACTTTGTAAGGATATGGAAATTATTACGAAACCCTGACAACTGAACACGCATTTTAAATGAGGGTAACTCAATAATTACTCAAGTTTTAAAATTTTACTATTTTTTCGTAGATAGTTTCTGTATAACAAACACCGGACTGATACAATGATTGTTTCTGTTTACCGTGAGATATCGGAGCCTTAAAACATAAGTCCATATAGCGAAGCAACGTAAGCCAGTTTATTATCACGTATAAGCCGTAATAAATTGACTGATATCAGGTCAGGAACGGAGAAACAATACTAATTCCTGCGGTCATACGGTTTGTCGTAAAAGGCGAGAAAATAACCCTATCACTCCTCGTTTAGATTCCGGCCCTTTGGGCAGGTCTCATTCCCCCATACGAAACCCGCACACCTACACCTGAGTAGCATCTTTGATGTTGCATATGACCATAGGCGACGGTAACCGCTTTCCATCTTTCCCATTTTTGAGAGAAAGATGAACCTCAGCGAAGCTTCAGGATATCCGTAACAACGGACAATATAGCTACACTAATGGAGACAAGGCAATTTCGAGTGAAGTTTGTTGAGTTCTGTTTAAGAAACGAGTTATACAAATAAAGTATAAAAATAACATTGGAGGCATATTTTT
The DNA here is from genome assembly GCA_012273795.1 of Dendrolimus punctatus. Classification (NCBI taxonomy): domain Eukaryota; kingdom Metazoa; phylum Arthropoda; class Insecta; order Lepidoptera; family Lasiocampidae; genus Dendrolimus; species Dendrolimus punctatus. The sequence goes on along the minus strand of CM022533.1, from coordinate 9,331,820 downwards.
ATTATTTAGAATATGTACATACCACCAAGTTCAAAATGAGATGTAGAAAATTGTTGTAGCTGTATATAAATAACTTGCTGACCCGTGCCCACTTCGCTAGGCAATATTATTCACAATCAAATATGTCACTCAGGAAATAATGTTGTCGCCATAACAACCTTGAGTTGTATTCCGGCATTAGTGACCAGGTTCCAGTCTCCCAAGAGAGTAGCAGCGCATTTGTAGCACCTTTGGTGTTGCAAATGTCCATAGGCGATGGTAACCGCTTTTGATCAAGTGGGCCGTCTGCCTGTCTGCTGAACTCCTGCAATAAAAAAAAGTAGCTTTCCAATGGTGAAAAAATTTTCAAAATCGAAAGCACTTTTCATCAAAACTGCTAGCTTACCCTTTGTACTTCAGCGATTAAACAAAAATATGTTGCTATTTCATTTTCCGGTCAAGGTTTTTTTAGTTAAAATGAAAATTTATATAGGTAATTAATTAGCTAATCCTGTGGGAATATACATGACCCGCTCCATTGTTCTAAATTGCACAGGGCATTCATAGATTCCTCATTATCTCTAATGATTATCATTTATTAAATACCATTTAACACGCAATAATCGAGATATATCTACACAGTATTCTAATTCTGTATTTATGATATTACAAGAACCGGATTTCAACTCGAGCAACAGTAGTCTAGTTTTAGGGTGGACCTAAAAGAAAATAATTTAAAAAAATGTTTACCGATTAATAGTTATTAGGTGTTGTATAGATGAAGCGAAAAACCTTTGTCAGGTTCGTAGCAAAAGGGAACCAATGGTTAGTGTGTAGTGTGTACCCCTACGGGAAACATGAACAATAATAATTATGTACGTAGTTATGTAACAAAACTCATTACCTTTATTTCTTGTTTTATTGTCATAATACAGGGGAACCGTTTCCGGCCTTGCACATAAGCAAGACCTTAAGGCTATCTAATGCATGTACCTACATAAATATTAGGTAGTATTTAACTTATATCACAAGGAGGTTTACCATATATTACAGACTACTATTGATACTCAGACATTACATAACTAATTAAAACTTTGGCATGCTAACCAAAGTAAATTATGACATGTTGACATTCTGTACAAATCAGTTGATTGATTCATCATCACATAACTTTGCCTGAATTTAATCAAAAATTGCGTTCTATTTTACATTAACTATATGTAAATTAATTTTGCGAGAGGATGTATTTCTAAGAAGAATAGTGTTAAACCATGAAATATCTTAGTGTTGGTGTTGGTCTATCACGTAATTGTATGCCATTTTGGAGACGATCAAAGTTTCTCAATGTCACAACAAGTCCTCAAGCTGTGAAAAGTATCCAAATCTTGCCCAAGGATAAATCAAGAAAGGGCGAACCCAAGTTATATTATAATAATTTTGGTATTGCTACTGGACTGAATTTCTGGACACAAGTGCGATTCCAAAAAGAACGTCCTCGTTTTCATCGCGATGTAGAATTTCCAAACTTCGACCCATATAGAAAAAATAAATTTAAAGATGTAAGGAAGACTGGTTGGGGAGAGGGTGATGAAAAGCCGGGGTTTACTTATGTGGTCGGCTTTTTCGGCCTGCTTGGTGGTTGTTACGCAGTTAAAAGTGATCTCATTCATTTTTTAACATTTATGTCAGCTGCTGCAGATGTTCTTGCTTTAGCGTCAATCGAAGTAGAACTGAGCAAAATAGAGCCAGGAGTTTGTGCGTCGCTTAAATGGCGCGGGAAGCCTCTTTTTATTAAGCACAGAACGCCGGGAGATATTGAGCTTGAAGCTAAAACATCTTTAGCTTCACTGCGAGACCCGGAAACACCGGAGCAGAGGACACAAAAGCCAGAGTGGCTTATTGTAATCGGTATATGTACTCATCTGGGTTGTGTTCCAATGCCTAATTCGGGAGATTATCCCGGTGGGTTTTACTGCCCCTGTCACGGCAGCCACTACGATAATGTAGGTAGAGCTCGTAAAGGGCCAGCTCCCTTAAATTTAGAAGTGCCACCATATAAATTTATTAGTGATACACTTGTCCTTGTTGGATAACAAGAAACAAAATATATTTAATTTTGATAGCTTTCAGATCCTATGATATTATTCACGTGAATAATATCATAGGATCTTGTATACATTTGATTCCAAGCAAAATTGTTAATACTTGTAATATATCTGTTTTATTTATATTTTATTATAATCATTATATTTCTTGACTTTTTTGAAATGGTACAAATTATAATAGCAAAAGCTTTATTCTAGAGTCGCCTTAAAACAATCTTATGTAACTACCTTTATGAAATGCTATTTACATTATGGTCGTGGTAGCGTAATAGCAGCGCACACGTCCCAAACTCAAAGGGCGCGGGTTCGATTCTGTACGGGACTCATGCATCACTTACGCAGTTTTCTGATCCAATGTGCATATTATTACAATTACCATGTGCTGACAACAGTGAAGGAAGACGTCGTGATGCAACCTGATAGAGACAACCGATGTGTCAAACCTATCAAGCCGCCTCGGACAAGCTTGGCGGGTATACTGTCTGTTCCTTACGATGGGAGGCCCGAGCTCAGCACTGGGACATTTATGGGCTGTTATTATTATTTTACATGTATATTTATTTATCCTCATTTTGTTTCTTTAATAAAGTTTATTACATGCATGCCTTCTGTATCTGGCCCTTCACCCATTTACCGAGCGACAGTCTCTCTAGATGCCGGTCGAAGCTTCACGGACACCACTATTCCACATGTCAGTAATCACCTGCGCGAGGTATTTCTTTAATTTATTAGTTTTAGCTTCAATAATACTTATATTAACGAGAATCGTACACCTCGCAGATAGATCTATTATCACAATATCGGGCTTATTGGCAACAATAGTCCTGTCTGTGCTATTAGACCGATCTCAGTAGAGTGTGCAATAACCATTTTTGAGAACTGGCTCAGGGTATATTTTTAATAAGGTACCTTAGTTGATATCAGACCGTATCCAAGAGCAAGTTGCTGGTGGATGATCCTGGCTACTAGGTTGTGCCTGTGCAAGTACTCTGAGTTAGCACGACAAAACAGCAGAAGTACAGGGCTGTGACACGCCCGGCATACGTCGAACCTGTTATTATTATATGTCTCTAGAGGCTACGGGTCATAAGACTGACCGGGAATTTTGGGGGCTTGCGTGAGGCCAACACGTAGAGGCCCCTTGACAAATTTAATCTAAATGTCGCGTTACACTGACCGGCGACTATCTCTCTGCACCATATAAAAATGCACCTAAGGACAAGTCCCTGCCAGTGTATGACTATTAGGGGAAATGAAAATAAAAAGTACCGGGCTAAATAAAAAAATAATATATTTAGGGGTGGGTCACTATTATCATTTAGGGATATAAAAAATAGATATTGGCCGATTCTCAGACTTACCCGATATGCACACAAAATTTCATACAAATCGGTTCAGCCGTTTCGGAAGAGTTTTGAGAGACAAACATTGCGACACGAGAATTTTATATATTAGAATAAAGCTATTAAAACATAATAATCATTTAAACTTTTCAGTTATATAAAAATATTTAATTATAAAAAATAGGGTGATATTCTTTTGATATGTTTACCTGTTTATATATTCAATATACTCTTTGTTTTTACCTGATATCCCCAAAACACGCACAAATTGATAGTTTTTGGCGAGTGAAATAGCAACGCTTCGCATTTTCGATGCCGTTTTCGCGGTGTCGTTTGTTAGCAATGCAATCTCTATACACGTATAATAATACCTCAATGCTCTCGATTTATGGATAGGCTGAAACGCTGGTTAATTTTCAAATTACGCGCGCTAACACGTTTTAAACATATGCGCATAAAGCATTCCTTTCAGTGTCATAACAGTCAGTACAATTATTTTTTCTTAGAGATTTTTTGCGTTCTATTAGTAGGTACGTATTGCAGTAGATGTCACTGTTCTCAAATTAAACACCAAATGAAAGAATATAATATGTTTCGTTATACGCAGTTGTTTTAATACTTGTTTAAGAAATATTTGATATGTTTTTATGTTTTTGCAAGCCATGTCAGTTAATAAATATATTTTAAAGTGTGTAAATTCTATTCTTCATCTTTTTCAAATTATAAAGCTCTTATTAATTTTAATTACTGGATTTTTGATGAATTGTCGATTTAACAAAAACTTATTTCAAAGATGTCAATTATGTCAAAACCAAAAAGACATTCCGATCGATACGAGTTACTCTCCTGAATGTATGTACTTTGTTTGTGTTTTGATTATTTTTCGATAACTTTGTTTGATTCCCGGACTCCGAAGACTTCGCTTATCACGTTTACTAGTGTTCTGTGATCACGTTGGACTTACTCATGTACCCTGAACACGGATTTGCCTAACGATTTGTTCTCTGATGACTTGGATTATGGCTTCTTCTGAAAGCGGTTGTTGTGTGCCTAGATGCGGCAAAACTTGTAAGTAAATCATCGTAACGGCACCAGATTAGATGTGGATACAAATGATGTTATGAAAATGTATGCCTTTGAATATTTTAATAAAAGGAAACATAATAAATCACGCTACCGCTAAATTGTTGTTTTATTTACTAACAAATAAACATTTTTTGGAAAGGCTTTTGGGAATTGCAGGAGTTAAATTATTAACTCCCGCAATTTCCAAAAGTCTAATATAAAAATCAAAATAATACTAGACCCCCTGGACGGTTTTTTGCCGTTGAATAGTGCCGTATACCGATAGAGAGCGTTAGTATATACATTATGACTGTTGACTCTATACCAGTATATATAAAGTACTCTGTGGTTCCTTTAGACTCATCCTTGTTAACTTCAACATTTTATTTACATCACGATTTATACAGATTGGAGTTTTTATTAATTATTTCTGATACCTTTCAGTACAACATAAAGTTAAAAATTTATCACAGAAACTAAATAAATAAAATCTATCTATCAAAAAATATATTTGATCTAAGGTTTCATAATACCTTTTTTTTTTTTTTTTTTTTATTTCTCTATAAGATTTTATTTTAGGTATCTACCAATGACATTTAATTAGGCTAAAAATAAAATACATCCTATTCTAAAAATATATATACAACTTAATTAAAAAAATACAAACTACAAATAGTAAATAGGTCCCAAATCACCGTCAGTTGGGAACGTTCCCAAAACGCTGGCCGCATTACCACGTTGTATGGCAATGCTTATGCGTTGTCCAAAATACAGGCCAGCGTTTTGGTTTCGTGAGACATCTATCAGCCGTTTTGATAGGTCTCGATAAAGGCGATGGGCTTCTGGACCCCATGGCCCGAGAGTTTCGACACCAAAAGCCGCAAATATGTATCCACTGCCAATGGATGCATATTTACGGCGTTTTAGGTCCTCTTGTCGGGCGGCAGCTGCACCAGCTACCACAGCCGTATCGGGAAGATGGGACGCTGCCAAAGTGTCAACGCACGTTGCGTCCCAAACTAATGGTCGTCCCATCTTCCATGGCACCAAAGACATCCCGTCCGGTCTCTTGCCATCGTCGCGACACAGTCCATTTGGCTCTAAAATGGCTGGGGTCCCGGTGGTGACAAGAGCCCGGCGGATAATGTCATTTAGTGCAGCATGGCGTGGTATTCTGCCGGCACTTCTGACGCACGACAAGCCATGGTAACCTGAACCACCGACTTTATCTCCGCATTGACAGTGATGAGGGACTACAGCCGGTGCCCCCAGTCGAATAGAGGCAGCAATCCTAAATGTAGTGTCATCTAGGAATGTGCCTAAATTGGATGAGGGCAGCGCCTGAAGCCACAAGCCTGACTCCCATGTTGAGACTGCTAAGAGACGGGCTCGCTCAGCTTCGTTGACACTAGAGGACAAGAGATTTTCATACACCAACTTGCTGAGCGGCCCGTCCCAAAGCTTCTGTGATTTGGGCTCCACTGGATAATTTTGACTCGGGCATGCTAGTGACCATGCGTTTCTGGCCTCAGCCAAGTATGGGACCTCAAAGTCACTTGGTGACGGATTTATAATTTTGCCAATGAGGTCCACAGTGCTATAAACTGAGGACAGAAAAGCAGGTAAAGCTACGTCTGAGATTTTGCGTATTCCCAAACCGCCTAGCCTAATTGGCAGGGTAGCTTGGGTCCACGTGCGGTCTTCAAAATCGAGTGGTAAATTTAAAATGGAAGTGAGCGATTGTCTAAAGGTGGAATCCAAAACATTTAGAATATTCGGGTGCCTCCACAGGGGAGAGCACCGTAGGACGTACATAAAATTCATAATACCTATTATCTAAATTTAAATTTGGACACAAGTCAACCAGTCTGGCCAATGAGGTGCAGCACAAAATATTTTCCGTGATTCCATCATAGGGGTTCACCAGTATCTGGGGGAATGGTGAATCTAACCTCGGTTCATGAAGTTGGTAACCATGGCCCGGGGTTATGGAGCCTTGAAGCACGAATGCACAAACTATTATGGATACTACGTATTGAACATGGGTGTACGTTTGAAACTTCATTTTGTTCCAACTCACATGACGCATGTGCAGATTAGTTGTAGTTGTTAGTAGTTGAGAACGTCGTATCAGAGTCCCACACAAGCCGTGCGGCACTAAATCTCGCCGCGTGAAGTCTATCCACCAAAGGGCCTGGTTTTGTAAGTAATGTATTCCCTCTGCGACATAAAAAAGGCTGGCCAACGTAGACAATAATTTAAGCAATTCGGACCGAAAAACATTATAAAGACGACTGGTAACCTATTAGTCTACTACCAGGACCAATTTAAGTTATCCAAACCACAAAAGAACATTAGCTTTTAATAAAAAAATATTACCACCACTTTAAGGTATGTCATATGAATAAAAGTTTTTTTTTGGAGCTGACTCAGCTGAATAGCCGCAGATGGCTGTTTCAGCGGTACCGGGCTTTGGGGGCTTCCCGACTCCGTGGGAGGAGGCGTTCAGCCCGGATGCAGCACGCTCGAGGAGGCACCTCCTGTGAGGTTCGACCTCGGCTCGACCGCTGCGGGGGATTGACTCTATATTGGGAACCAGCCGTAAAAGGCTGAATGAGCTAAGCCAACAGGCTGAAGTGATTATTTGGGGACCCGTCATCGACTCTGCCGGCGGAGTCGATCCTAGTATATCATTACTACCGCTTCGCAACGTGTTATAGCTGGAGGAGAAGGAGTGGCGGAAGAAACTCTCCAGCAACACGCCTAGGCTAATCTTGTATGGCTACTGGTGTCTGTAATGAGTGATTTGGATTGGTGGGTCTTACGTTTGTGTAAGAGGAACCGAGCCGGGGGCTCTCCGGCGTCTGTTATGTCTGCGTCTGTTAAGCCAGGCTGATGTTCTGAGCCTCGGGGGGTTCATGATCGCGAGACGTGTGATTTTGTCAGGCTCGTCAATGAGTACATTGCGAGGCCGACGTTTACTCGTGGGAGCGTTTGGAGTGGGTTTGTAGTTGACTGTTTCCGTCACCAGAGGGTTCGGGTGATGGGGGGCAAGGTAAAAGAATCTGCGCGAATCAATAAAAGTTATAGCCACGCTATTGGTTGGTTGATGTGACATGTATTTATTTTGCTGTTAATGGCTACCACTACGAAGAAATAATTGTTTTTATACATAAATTAATACTCCATTGAAATCTTACAATTTAAGGGCCGAATGTTACATTTGTTACAGGACGCAATTTTATTTTTGGGACATGTGTGGGGGGGGGTCAATAGAAGCTTAACCTCAAGTTTGTGGGGTCGCCACCCTTGTCCCCCGGCCGCCATCTTGGAAAAAGGGGTGAAAACACTTTTTTCGCGATATCTCGGAAACTATGCGTCTTAAAAAAAAATTGCAAAGTCATAATTTGTAGCAAATTATTTTGCCTACAAATATGTTTATATAACTAAGCCCTAAATTAAAAATTAAAGAAAATATAAGCAAAAAAGAGAGATTTTTTTTATTCTTTCCTAACTCTTTTCTTTACAATAGAACTTACCAAATTTAACTTATCGAATGTTAAGTAGGTAGAACAGGTCCCCCGTTTTCTCCGCCACCTGTGAGGTAGAGTCCGTAGGGGCGTTTTTTTTACGTGGTATCACCAGTAGGCCTACTCCACGGACATCTTGCTTATAAGGTAATCCTCCACATCATAATATTTTTAATGACTTATTAGCTAGCTACTCTAATCGATTTTTCTTCGATGGTCCAGGCTGTGGCTCAGAATCTAAATCAACGTCAAATGTGAAAATTTGAGGAATCACAGGAGTTAAAATTGGAGTCATAGTTGGAAGTTCATCTTCAAATTCATTTTCTTCCATTAACATGTTTCGCCAGAACATATAAAAAAAATGTGCTTATGGGCCCTACCTCATAGGTGGCGGGAAAAACGGGGACCTTTTCAACCTGCTTAACATTCGATAAGTTAAATTTGGTAACTTCTATTGTAAAGAAAAGAGTTAGGACTGAATAAAAAATTTCTCACTTTTTTGGTTATAACTTCTTTAATTTTTAATTTAGGGCAAAAAGTTATAGAAACATATTTGTAGGCAAAACAATTTGCTACAAATTATGATTTTGCAATTTTTTTGTAAGACGCATAGTTTCCGAGATATCGCGAAAACAGTGTTTTCATCCCTTTTTCCAAGATGGCGGCCGGGGGCAAGGGTGGCGACCCCACAAACTTGAGGTTAAGCTTCTATTGACACATGTCACACATGTCCCAAAAATAAAATTGCGTCCTATAACAAATGCAAAGCTCATGTAACATTTCAATGGAGTATAAACTATAATTAGATTGTTTTTATATTTATTGTGAGAAATGGCTATATAAGGCGTTGCGTTGTTGGCAGCACTGTGCTGAACATGAAGCATGAGTATTGATTTTAAGCCTTATTGATTTCTTCTGGCCTCCGGAAGATTCTGAGTACAGACTAATAATATATACAAAGGAAGGCTCATTATTTATTGTATTCAAAATTTCAAATGTATTCATGTACTGGGTGCCGAGTTTGATTGACGTATATTTGTATAAAATTTATAAAAAAAACAGCTTTCTAAATTCTTCTATTATAAATGAATGAAACCTAGAAGAATATTTAATTTAAAACTTTGTGGCAGTAAACTACTGCATGCTCTGTCAGAAGAGTTTTGTAAAATCAATTACGAGACGAGTGGTTAGGATGAGTAGATATAATAATTCGTTCCTGTGGGGCATTATTTTTGCTTCAGCTACATGGTGCATATCCATATACCTGTACTGGCTGTTGAACAAGAGTGGTAAGTACTTCATAGACGTGTACATAATTATTGTTGGAACTTTTTAGAATGTTTTATTTTTCATAATTTAAATTTAGGTGTGATATTATTTCTTTGTTTTTTTTGGTTGTCACTTGTAAGAGAAAATTTGTAAAGGCAAGTCAATATAAAATGTTTCGAAGCGAATTATTATATTTGTAATTTAGATTTCGCTGTAAATAATATTATAATCTGTAACATCTGGCGACTGTGACAAATATGGAATCATTACGCACTACATAAATTATCAACCACTATTATGGATCTCAGGACTTGTGTGATGTGAACGGGACCAGCTTTTCAATGTATTTCTACATATCTAGTGGTCGCCGTTTTCTACACAATTAAGAGTTTTCTGAAAGATCGAATAGGTAAGAACCCAACAATTATTATTAACATGATTTTGAGGTCAGAAGATTTCGATCAAATTGATAAAGTAAGAAGACTTTATAGAGAACCATACAGTGAGGTGACAAAAGAAAAATAAATTCTAAAATGGAAACAGAAAAATACCTATATATTTGAAAAAAAAATATCAGAAGGTAAAACATAATGGAACATATTAAATACTACAGCAACCTTTTCCTTGGTGGGGAAGATTTAAAGGGAAACGTTTATAGGCAACTCAAACCCTATAATACCCAATGTAACTTGGAAAGAGTCCTTGTAGATGACTGTACAAAATTCGTGAAGCGCTCCGGTCGGGCAGTTAGAGTACCAAAATGTTTTCGACTGATATTGTGCGTACGCATCGCCGGGCCCAGAGTGTGTTGGAACTTTTTAGAATGTTTTATTTTTCATAATTTAAATTTAGATGTGATATTATTTCCTTGTTTTTGTTGGTTGTCACTTGTAAGAGAGAATTTGTAAAGGCAAGTAAATATAATATGTTTCAAAGCGAATTATTATATTTGTAATTTAGATTTCGCTGTATATAATATTATAATCTGTAACAATTATGTTGTTCTTCTAATTCAGCTATACTAAACTTTTCTTTTATACAGGCCACATAGATCAGGTGCCACGGAATGCAATGAAATGCACGGAAATTATTTTGGCGGTTTTTTAAATTGGTTATACATACATGGTACTTTTATTTATCTATAACTAGAGTGCACCCTGCGGCTGCGCCAAGTTTTGGATAAAAACTGGAAGATTTTGTGATTATTTACTATTTAGTCCATTTCATCAATATCATCCTTTTCCTCCATTATGTCTATTCTATCCTTGGTCGGCAATGGCTCCAACGCTTTATGCGGCGTTGATTTTGCCAATGTCGGAGTAACTGTATAAAAATGACAGGTGTAAGACAGTCAGATATAAAATTATAATAGCTTTGAGCGGTGACGAACGTTTTCTGATAACCTGAGGACAACACAAAACATAAATTGTATTAAGCTAACTACATTATAAATAGATATTATTAATATACAGAAATTTACACAAAATATATACAAATTTAGTATGAACAAGAGTTACTCCATTATGTCATTTATGTAGATTACAGATAGACAAGGAATGGGATAGTTGCGATATAAAATGAGGTGAATCTTCCAGGGGCAAATTACACTGACATAAAAATATAATAAAATGTACTTTCTATTAACATCTGCTCTTTAAACAAGAGGAACGCACCAGAGGTGGACTTGCAGCATAGCCGCGGGGTTAACTCTAGTAATAAATAAAAGAGCCTCATATCCATACCCAACTTTTTGTTCTTACAAGTAAATAAATATAAGTTCCTTCTTTATTTGGAATTTTTATTACACCTTTCACATTCAGATATCATGGAAACCATTCATACATGATATGGCCAAACATGGGCTGATATATTGTCAAACATTGATGTTTAAAACATATGGTCAGTCTTAGTTAGGTTTGTATCAAAATATGCTTATATCAGGTGTACGACATAAAGGTATAAAATTAAAAGTTTATCGGGTGGTAGGGTATTTGCCCAACTGGATGACTACCACCACTGGTCTAGAGTCTGCCACCATAACAACCTTGAGTTGTGTTCCGGAATTAGTAACCAGGAGGAGGAGTGTTCCTTAAGAAAGCAGTAGCACATTTGTAGCACCTTTGATGTTGCAAAAAAAAAGTTATTTATGTTACATGTTTAGTACATTTTAATACATGGAAAGTTACTTAAATATCTAATATTTTCTTACTATGCCTGTATAGTGCCTATACACTTGTTCTAAGTTTTTCAGAAAATCAATGGTATATAAAACTAGAAGCCCTAATTTTACTTCAATGGAGTATATAGGGCTGGCAAATAAGTGATTGTGGATTTTGTCCATAGACTTTACTTTCTTTTGTTTGATTACCATTTTCTAAAGACCAATTTTTTTTATTGCTTTTACTTTTACCTTTCATTTGGTATAAAATTATATTTATATAATTATAACCACAATGCAGGTTCATCCGGCCAAAAAGGTGATATCTTCACACCAACTTTAAACACATCCATGTTCAAACTTGTGTTGCTGGGTGTACGGTCAGTATGTGTTGAAGCATCCAAATATGTATGGTATTACCACTGTGTGTAGCCATTTTTGTCTAGGGTCACTAGTAAGGCAAAATTAAAATGCACTTAGGGTTTACTGTAATTTATTCAGGCACGCAACTTGTACAACTCTATTATCTATTATTTTAAAATGAATTGCCCAACAGAGGACACGAGCACAGTCCAATATTTTCACAACAAGCAGACAAAGTAAGCTAAGCATAAGTACTTCGTCGATGTGATCAGTGTGGTTGATGTGGTAGATGTGGTCATTTTGGTGTACACATTTAGTTTGAATACCGAAAATTGGTATAGTTACTTTTTAACTAATTAAATTATGTCCACTTTTGATTTTAGATCAACACTCCATTGTCAAAACTCAGAAAACAATACATTATTATCACTTAGCAAACAAAGATGAAAAGAATCGTGTTAAGAACTATATGAGATCTACTGGAGCTTTTGAAGGAAAGAATTGGCTTGATGATTCAACTGAAACACCTCATGAAAAGTTTTCAGGCAATGTATGGAAGACTCATAGGGACAAAACGGATTATGAAAGAAAAATGTTGCTTAAGGATATTTTTTCTAAACGACATGACATAAAAAGAAATGTAAATCCTGTTGATAATCTAGGTATGTTTCTAAATATCATTTTCACCAATATTCCTACATAAGCATGTTATAATTTCTTATGAACTCACACCAGCACATCTCAGGCTGAAGTTGTGATAGCTTAGTACCAAAGGCATGTATATCTTATTATAATGCGTTCATATCTGAGCTGTGAAGCACTGTTTAATCAGATTTCTATGTGAATGTGTATATTATTACTTTTACTACTATATATGAAATTGTACTGCTATAATTATCTAATATATAAAATTCTCGTGTCACAGTTTTCGTTGCCATACTCCTCCGAAACGGCTTGACCGATTTTGATGAAATTTTTTGTGCTTATCCGGTATCTATGAGAATCGGCCAACATCTATTTTTCATCCCCCTAAATGTTAGGGGTAGTCCACCCCTAAATTTTTTTATTTATTTTTTAGACAAAATTTTTAATTTCTATTTTTTTATGATACAACATACAAAAATACATACAACCCTAGATTTTCAACCCTCTACGATCAACCCCTATTTTTTACCGGGCAGGACGACGTCTTCCGGGACAGCAGTTAATATATAATAATATATTTTTTACTGCTATATATGAAATCCACTAATCCAACTTGGACAAGCTTGATGGATACAGTGGCAGGTAATACACTAATTACTCTATAAATAAGTAAGGTATGAACCCAGCAGTAGTACATTTCTAGGCTTATATTATTAATTGTAAAAACTCGAAAATACTTTTTTACGGATATCGTGCAAATGTGTTACTTATAGCTGAGCAGTTTTCGTAAAACATTACTATAACAATAGATATAAATATAGAGATAAATGTTTTGAATGAATTTACTATGTGTGACATTGGTAACCAATAAAGACATTATGTATGTATTATAATTACAGAATTAGAATCACACTGTTACTGTACTAAATTTGGCAAAAATAAGCTGTAGCCGCTATGTAGTTACACTATGGTTGATAAATGTAACACTTTGGCAATAAAAATTAATAATGCTTGCAGTGGTTAGTACTAATTGACAGGTAGACATCACTAGTGCCTTGTGGTGGTGGTGGATGGAAACGTTGATACCAATTGACTTGTTAACATTTGTGACATTGGTGGCATGAATTTCTATATGAACCTGTGAGAAATATTGTACATTTTTTGTTTAAAACCAAACAGAACATGAGGTATAAGGTATATTACTAATTCTTACAAGTTTACTTATATATAAGCTGGCAAACAGGTACAAACAAACTTGCCTTGACATTTAAATATAGATATATTGCAATATATTATTCTATATTATACTGTAAAATCAACATAATACCATATTCATTATAAAACATATAACAACTTAACATAAACTATGCATACTTATATTATAATTTACAAGAAAGTAACTCAGTTTTTTTCTTTTCACATCTAAGCAACCAAATGGATGTTCGATAGATTGGGTAAGGAGTATAAAATAACATATTTTATATAATAAATAATATTTAAAATGTAATGTAAAATGTATGTATTTAAAACTTGTACGGCCAACCCACACTTCCTTATAGTAGGAATATTAAATTGCTATTTAGGTTTAGTAAAAAATAAAGATGTACGATGTTTTTAGAAATCATTCAAGTAGATAAAATAGGGGCTTAAAATGGTGACTTGTTATGAAAAAATGATAATTGACGAAGTTGTAGATATAACTACAACTAGTAATTATATTTAAAAATTAGTGTTTAACAATTGGGATTGTTCAGTTTTTTTTCAATCTAGCTATTTGAAAAATCATTTCGAGGAATAGTGTCCCTAATTATTTCTGTCTAGTTAAAATTCCAAAAAACGTACGATCTTGTATTTTGTAAGAAATGCGTTTGACCTTTATTTGACCTTACTAAATCCAACCAGGTGGGCCGTCGGCCTGTTTGCCTGCTTCAGGTGTAAAAAAAAAATCTAGCTGTACATTATTTGATTCAAGTTCTGTAACATGGATTTTCCCTAGAGACCACTTTAAAAAAATTAACGATAACTATAGAAAATAATAATGGTTGAACATGAAAAATTATAAGCCTAGCAACAAAAAACACTAAAATGATCACGATACGTAATGAGTAATGACATTGGCATTTAAATAGTAGCACAGATTACTATGATTGTATATAGATAAAACTTACTTTTATTATTTTTGTTTTCTAGGCAAAAGAAATCAATGTAAACTTGTCCCTTATGACGTCATCGGAGAAATAATTTTAAAATCGAATTATAAAAAAACTAACGCTTAAAATACAAAAATATTCAAATTGGTATCTTAAAATACCCTATTTTACGTAATAAAAATATAAAATCAGAGGGTAATTTTTTGTGAACAATCTCCATTGTATCTATACATATTTCTTTAGACAAACCTTGTTTCTTATCTTGTTTCATAATTTAATTAATCCAGGTAAAAGGATGCTACGTATATAATAAATCGAGTATAATGTGTGCAAAATTAGTATGAAGTTCCTAAATTATTATAATAATATAATAAATAGGTCTGTATTATGAATTTGAATATCATTGAAACCTGTACAGTGTACATATTCATTTAAGTTTACGAATGTTTCATATGCGGAATGCCCTTGTCACTCTTATGGTCCTAGCAGAAGAGCAGCATTGCTTTTATCAATCAACAATCGGCTGAGCTAAGCTCAATTTAGAACTTCTATCTTTGTTTTTGACATTTACATTATTGGCATTTATTATTGGCATACCTTAGACCAGGGTTGGTCGTCATCTAGTTGAGTAAAACATGCCCTACCACCTGGCTGTGGGTTGTTTTGTCGCCCCTTACGACAGGCCGCCCGGCCGCAGGAAATTGTATTCTTTCTCCGTTCCTACACAGATAAATAATGATAATGTTGTGGTTGTAGAGCTAAATAAATCTTCATTCATCTTCTTCCTCAGAAAAACAAATAGGAATGATTAAAAATCTAAACGATATAAGAATCCGTGAGGAGGGCTATATTACACATGCGTTTAATACTCTTATCTCAGAACGAATAGGATATCACAGGGATCTCCCTGATACTAGAAACAAATTGTAAGTACTATAAGTAACTTATTGTGTTTTTTGTGTTTTTATCTGTGTTACCACTTTCACATAAAAAGCACGGTAATTGTTTCTATGAAATATGTATTTGTATTTCTGGAAACAGAGATGTATATGTTTTCTTTTCTGTAAAATTGGATAAATTGCACGGGATATGGATCCCAATTTTATGCAAGTATAACCGAATGAACTGATTAACTTGAAATACACTGAATAACCTATTCAGTTCCACAATAAAAAATGGGGTAGTTTTCACGGGCATGTCTTGTATTATTGTACACATGGTTTTAAGAATCTTCAACAAAACCACTTAAATTTTGTATTCTACGTTTTTTGGTATTAGGATGCAGCTTTTTTGGAAGTATTTCTGAAATTAATAAATGATGTAAAAAATTACCCATATCCTATTAGGTGTTGAATGAAGGAATGAATATATATATTACAGATTTTATTTTCGATTTTATTGTGTTAGAAAGAGTTTTTGTTACACTAAGAGTAAAAGAAAACAATAAATTTTATGAATAAGTGGTTTTAATTTTAAATAAAAATAATGGTCTATCATTTCCTTATCAAGAGAGGTACATACTCTCTATGTAAACCAAACAGTTATTAGAAATGTCTATGTTTTAAGGAGTGTATATTAATTACAAAGTCGTCATATGTGGAGTTTACATTGTATGTTTAATTCAGCAAGCTATTTATTAATTAATTATTTATTAGTTAGTTATTTATTAATTATTCCTTTACTATATAAAATATGAAAATTTTTCAGGTGTCGCGAACAAAAGTATAAAGACAAGCTACCGAAAGCCTCTGTTATCATTTGCTTTTATAATGAACACTTTGAAACACTTATGCGCTCTGTTCACTCCATATTAGATCGCACAGATCAGCAACATCTTAAAGAAATCATTCTAATTGACGACTATAGTGATTTGGGAGCACTCCATGATGATGTACAATCAGCTGTGAACAAATTAAATGAACGAATACGAAAAGAGGAAGAAATGGTAGAGACTAATAACATAGATGGAGAAAGTATTATTGATTACATAAATGATGATAATAACATTGATAAAAAGACGACTGACAAATATAGTGCAAAGTTCTCTAAAACTGGTTTGAATATTCGCTTATTGAAGACTAGCAAGAGGGAAGGACTGATTCGAGCGCGGTTATATGGTGCCGACAATAGTGTTGGAGAGGTGATTATGTAGAATTATATAATTGACATTTCATAAGCGACACAGTTTCATCGCTAACATTATAAAAATAAGCCAAGTGCGTTGCGGCCCACTCACAAAGAGGGTACTGTAGAGTAGTGGCAATAAAAGTCTTACATTTCGATAAAGAAACATACTATTTGATTCCCAATCTAAGCAAGTCATACTTGTGCTATATATATATGTATATATATATATATATATATATATATAATGTGAAATGAAGAACTAATAAATAACAGAAAGTCTTTTTTATGAAATTTACCATGCCAAGAATCTAGCCCAAGAATTTTGCATTGTAGTGAGCAAAGGTAGTTGAGTCTTGCTACTGAAAGTAAGCACTAGAAAAGCGTGGCAAATACTCATATTGGTATCAGAATACTACATAAACAATATGTTGTTCTTTGAACTCAGTATCTTTTCTTTGAATTCTATCTATCTGTTGTTTTTCTTCAAATTTGTAAATAATGCCAAACAAAAACTTCCTCACTTCGCTATTGTTTTTCGCGCCTTCTCGGACGTTTTGGTAGATTTTGCACATTATTGATTACAATGCTTACAAGCACTTAAATAATAAACACGCCGTGTCTACGAATCTTCGTTTATCTTGTTTGTCCTCTACCAGCATACTGTGAAGATTGTTTTTGCAAAGAATATTTCAAAATCTTCAAAGAAGTATTTAAATGTTTGAAGCTGTGTTTGGCGCCGGATTTATGGTAATGGTCTTAATGTTAATTGGTATTCATTTTCAGGTTCTTGTATTCTTAGATTCACATATCGAGGTTAACACAGATTGGTTACCACCACTATTAGATCGTCTAGCAGATGGTGTTGATGGAGTTAATATGAGATATTCCTCTCGGGTCGTAACACCTATTATTGACACCATTAATGCTGACACCTTCGTTTATAATTCTAGCCCTTTAGTCAAAGGTGGTTTCAATTGGGGGTTGCATTTCAAATGGGATACTCCACCTAAAGAAACTTTTGTAGGTAAGATGCTGTATTAATTTTATCTTATTAAGTACTGTTTACATGTATTTTGCTAATTCGTTTATTTCACGGAAACCATATTTACGGAACCATTTTTCGTGACTAAAAGTATCTTAAATTATGACCTGGGGTATAAGCCACCGTTGTATCGAGTTACGTTTAACTTCGTCCAGTAGTTTTCACGTTATGCTCCAACAAACAGACAAAAAGGCAAGACCTCATACAGATTAATTATATTATATTGATAGATTTATATTATATTCATAGCTACTACACTCAGAAAAAATTAAGGGATTGTTAATTTAGATTTATTATTGAATTATGTCCCTATTGAACTCTGACCTAATTACGAGTGGCAGTTACTATAGCAATTTTAAAAAATAGTTGAATTGAAATATTGATAAATTGAATACATATATTCGATTTATTGTTGAATATTTATGTTGACATAGTTTTGAATATAAGTTAATTGTGATTTTTGTTTGCAGAAGACGAAGATTTCGTAAAACCAATCAAGTCACCGACAATGGCTGGTGGTTTGTTCGCAATATATCGAGAATATTTTAACTATATTGGAAAATATGATAAAGGCATGAATCTGTGGGGAGGTGAAAATTTGGAAATTTCTTTTAGGGTATGTTTGTACACGTGTTCACACAATTCATTTTTTATTCATATATAATGTACTAGGATATGCCCGAGACTTCGTCTACGCTTGACTCGAAATTCCCGCGGGATTCCCGGGACACGAAGTATCGCAGCATTTAAAAAAGAATGTGAGCAGCTGTTGCAATAAGGAAATTTTCGATCATTTCGAATAAGCATTTTCCAATAACAAAGTTATTGTTGCATACATACATACATACATAACTTTACGCCAGGTCCCTTGCGGGGTAAGTACGATCAACAGAACTCCATTCAGGCTTATTCTTACACACCTCACTTGCTTCTTTGACATTCATAACTCTTCTCACGCACGCTCATCTGTTCTTAAGGCTCCTGATATCACCTTCTGCTAGTTCACGATCAATTTGATCATGGAAGGTGTGTTGTGGCCTTCCGCGACTTCTGCATCTATCCACTTTTGCATTGATATCTGTTTAGTCATAGTCATTCTTCCATCAATCATTCTTTCCACATGCCCGAACCACCGGAGCATTCCTTTCCTTACCTTCACCCCGCACTCTCCTTCAGACAAACTCTTTCTTACTTCGGTATTACAAACGCGGTCCGCGAGGGCTCGCATCTCGACCGCGTTTACTCTACTTTCATGCTCTCTCTTCCATACCCAACTCTCGCTTCCAAAGTTATTGTTATGGATTAATTTATTTCATTTATAGGTATGGATGTGTGGAGGCACCCTTGAAGTGATTCCGTGTAGTCGTGTGGGTCATGTTTTCCGCAAACGGCGTCCTTATGGATATGACGAGAAAGAAGATTCTATGCTTTACAACTCTATGAGAATGGCCCGTGTTTGGATGGATGAATATGTGGTGAGTATATTAACATTATTGAAACAGTATTTAATTTACTGTAGTTGTTAATGTTGGGCAGGCCTTATCTACATGCAGCCAATTTTACATACTAAACATTTTAAGTTTTATATATTTAATTTTATAAAATTTTTTATGGAAAATGTCCTGGAAGAAGTATAAAATAACACTGGGATTATGGAGCTTGAAGCATATTAGTTTAATCGAAACAGCTAAATATTTCATTGAAATGCTCTATAAACTCAGTTATTATATTAATTGTTGCCATTCAACAAGGCAACAGAGCCAATGGGGAATATGCATGTAATTCAAATACGTGTCATTTTTTTATATGATGTCTTTATTGACCTGGTCTAACGTTGTTTTTTTTTATTTAATTCTTTTAATTTATAGGTTTTGATGGTTCAAGTGTTAAAAGGTGCGAGATATTTAAATCGCGAAACGAAACTATTGATAAAATGGAAACGGGACGTAATTTTCATTTTGACATTTTCAGAGTGTCAACAAAGGCGAACTTACTGCGTTGTTATTGTGTTTGTCGTCATTTATTAGTGTAGTTCTAATGAATATCGTTGGAAATAATAGGAAAAGAAAAAAAGAAACAAACAAACACATTAAAATTAATTAATAAAGTACAACAAAAATAAAAAAGAACACAAAGTAGATGAAGATATACATATTAAGTCCTAAAAATTGGATCAAGCTCAGCAAATATGCTGATCTGTTAGACCAACGCTGATCTTCCGCTTAATTCTAGAGCGACGTCACGGCAAACTACACATTATATTATTAATAAATAATTATATTATTGTTGTAATAAAGACAACTATTAGTACTGAGTTATAGCTGTGTGTGTTAACTCAGCAAAATAATACTGATTTCAAATTATATATTTTTTCATAGCCTTACACCGTTTTAGTCGTACGTTCATATGTTAGAACAGAAAAAATAATTTATTGGGTCTTTCTCTATTAAATCTAGTTTAAAATTGAAAACATTGAGAAAGATGAACATGATTAAATTTTCAGAACAAAGTGATTGAGCAAAACCCGTCAGCGGCACATGTTAATGTCGGTGACATATCCGATAGATTAGAGTTACGAAAGCGATTACAATGCAAATCGTTCAAATGGTATTTGGAGACGATTTACCCAGAATTCGAGGCCGGTGAAGATGCCGCAGTGAAGAAAAGAGTGGCTGCTTTGAATGACTTCAAAAAACACAAGTTCCAACCCTGGCATACTAGGTGATTTTCTTTATGTTCTAATAATATCAACCTGTAAAAGTCCCTCCTGGGATTCGGCCTCATCATTTTAGGGGGGGGGGGGGACTGTGTTTGGTACCCCCCTAAAGATGTGTCAAAAGAAATATTTTGTAGTGAGTCACATAAGTCAAAATTATTTTTATCTAATTTTGACTTACGGCCGGTTCCTATATCTTGCTATTTATTCACTTGCCTTACAATCGGTTGAATTTTGACATTACTTGTGTTGTACATGGAGCTAATGTCAAGTTATAAACATACATACATACATACATATTGTCACGCCTGTTTCCCATTGGGGTAGGCAGAGACAATGGATCTCCACTTGTTACGATCTTGACAAACACTTTTCGCTTCATCAACTTTCATTAATCTTCTCATACATACACGCTTATTTAAACTACTTTTTATCTGACCTTTCTTCAAAATATCTTCAATTTGATCATGGTGAGTACGTCTTGGTCTACCGGCACTGACTCTTCCAGTCACATTGCTATCATATACTTGTTTTGTGATTCTGCTATCATTCATTCTCTCTACATGGCCAAACCACCTTAACATTCCCTTTTCAACTCTTGTCACTACATCTTCTTTCAATTCACAACGCTCCCTTATCACACTGTTTCTTATCATATCACTTACATTAACCTTACATATACTTCTCAAAGCTCTCATTTCAACTGCATTTATTCTACTTTCATGCTTCTTCTGCCACACCCAACTCTCACTGCCGTACATTAGCGTTGGTACTAATACCCCTTGATGGACAGCCAGACGTGCCTTTACAGACACTTTCTGGCTGTTTATAAAAGAGTTCAGCGCTCCATTCACCTTATTTCCTGCCATTACTCTCCTTTCAATATCACTTTCATGCTTTCCGTCTCTGGTAAACATGCACCCTAGGTAAACAAATTCTTTAACTTGCTTTAGTCTTTCATTTCCTATCTGTACGTTACACATTGTCATACTTTCATCTCTTTCAAACACCATAACTTTCGTCTTCTCTACATTAATTTTCATACCCTTAGTCTTAAAAGATTCGTCCATAATCGTTACCATCTCCTGTAACTCTTTTTCCGACGATGCAAGTATAACCTGATCATCGGCGTAGAGTAGACATTTGATGAGTAACCCATTCATTCTTAAACCACTTTCACTTTCTTTCAAACCATCCAAGCAACTGTTCATAAAAAGGTTGAATAGCCACGGCGACGCTACGCAACCCTGTCTAACACCTTTTTCGATGTTAAACGATTCGGAGTAGGCCCCGTTGATCCTAACACAAGCACTGGAATCGTCATAGAGAGACTTTAGTGATTGTATTAGGTTGTCTGTTACCCCATATTTAGATAACGCTGACCACAGTTCTGTTCTTATTACTCTGTCGTAGGCTTTCTCCAGATCTATGAATGCACAATAGACATTTTGGCCCTTGGCCAAAAACTTCTCAGTTATGCACCGTAAGGTGAAGACTTGGTCTGTGCATCCCATTCCCTTGCGAAAACCCGCTTGTACATCCCATACTTTCTCATCTGTCATTTCGAAAACCCGTTCAATCAATACTTTAGCATACAACTTTCCGACAACGCTGAGAAGGCTAATGCCCCTATAATTTTTGCACTCCTGCTGTGACCCTTTCCCTTTATAGAGTGGATCAATTACGGCTTTACACCAATCTTTTGGTACAGAGCCACTCATCCAGCACATGTTGAAAAGGCGGTATAATTGGCTTGCGACCAGACCTTGTCCAGCTCTCAACATTTCTACGGTAATGTTATCACACCCCGCAGCCTTGCCTAATTTCATACTATTTAAAGCTTTCACTATTTCATTCATATCTATACTATCACTATTATCCTCTCTTTCTTCCCTCACATTAGTCATACTGTTTACACTTGATATCCCTTTTTCAAATAATCCCTCAAAATATTCTTTCCATCGGTTTAGTATACATTCTTCTTCTTTTACAATGCATCCATTCTTATCTCTAATTACATTGAGTTCTGAATTTAGAGTCTTTCCTCTGGCTCTTTTTATGGACTTCCAAAAGTATTTAATATTACTCTGGAAATCTTCGGAAATTCTTTCATCAAACTCATCTTTCTGTTCATTCTTTTTCCTTTTGACCATTTCTTTCACTATTACATTCATTTTCTTATATAGATTTCTAGCTTCATCTACATCTTCTTTTCTTGCATTATTCAATCTTAGATCAGCTCTTAGAGCTAACCAATCTTTCCATGCTTTCTTTTTATCATCCACTACGCTCTGTATTTCCTTATCCCACCAAACATTCTTCACGCATTTGCTCGTTTTTCTTTTAGCCGTACCACATACTTCAGTAGCGACACTCACAACTTTACTTTTAAAAGCCATCCATAATTCTTCTAACTTGCATATATCATTGATTCCAATAAAATTTTCTTCTAGTTTAGCATTGTATTCTATTTTCACCTCTTCCTCTCGCAACTTTTCAACTTTTATTCTTTGTAGTGTACTAGATTCAGATTTACTCAAATTTTGGTGCCTCCATAATTTGTAAAGATTCTTTATACGACATACTACTAAAAAGTGATCTGAATCGATTCCTGCGCCTCGAAATGATCTAGTGTCTAGAACATTTTTTCTTAATCTTTCATCCACAATTACAAAATCGATCATACTTTTCCCTTTCGCATTTTCCCATGTATACATATGTATATTCTTGTGACAAAACATTGTATTAGTCACGCACAAGTTACATTCTAAACATATCTCAAGCAAATTTTTCCCATTCATATTTATTCTTTCATCTCCATATGTACCTAACACTCTTTCATATCCATCGCGTTTCAATCCTACCCAGCCATTAAAATCACCTAACACAATTATTCTTTCGTTTTGTTTACACGTAAGCAGAACATCTCGCAGACAGGCCCAAAACTTGTCTTTCTCTTCTTCACAATTTTTTCGTGAGCAGTTATTCGAACTCGTGTCTGTTGGTGCATATAACCCTACCACGAAAAGTCGAGTCAAACCAATTTTCAATCTTACCCATGCAAGTCTTGGGCTGACACATTCATACTCTTTCACACATTCTTCCATTCTTTCTGAGAGGATAAGGCCTACGCCTTGACTTCCTCGGTCTGTAGCTTGCACTCCTGACCAATAAGCTGTATATGAACCGCATTTAGTAGTCTCACATCCTTTCCGCTTCGTCTCGCTCACACATAATAAATCTATTTTTCTTTCATTCATCATCTGACATACTTCGTCTAATTTACTATCCATTCCTCCCCTAACATTCATCGTAGCAAAGCGGCTCTCCATAGCCCGCGTTTCGCGCCCATGAGAAACGAGACGTGACGAGTTGCGAACTACGTCGCCGCCGTTCGGATTCTTACATAATTTGTGCTCCATCGCATTTATTATAAACAATGGTAGGATAAGTAGAGGTTCGGTAAGATATAGGAACCAGCTTATAACTCGCAATAAGAAAAGGTGTAAACTGTAAATTATGTTACATGAAACACAGTGCTTACTATATTTATCCAATGAGGCTTGGCGGTTAAGACACATGGGTTATCATGATGTGCAGATTTCATCGTGTCTGTGTGACTGTCAGCATGTGGTTGTTCGGACAATATGTACAGTCGCGGAATGAAAGTGTTCGTCACCTTAAAGTCAACTTTTGCTTGCACGAATATAAGAAACAGTAAACATTTTGATAAATGTTAGACTTTTAATATATTAACTGCCTGCGATTTCGTCCGCGTGGTTTTTTTTGAGGAATCATAAAAACAATGTAGCTTAAGTTACTCCTAATAACATCAGCTATCTCCCAGTGAAAGTCCCGTCAAAATCGGTCGAAGTGTTTCGCAGGTTATAAATTGTTTTTTTTTATATGTGTACCATATAATTTCATTTCTATATAGTTAAAAGTTGTAACTTTGTCGTTACAAAAAGATACTTCAGTTTTATTTATCTATATGTATAGACATGATGATGATGATTGTATGGTTCAACGTACAGCGTTTTGCTGACGCTGCGGCCTACTTTAGGCTACTTTAATATTAATAACATTAGTATAAATAACACTCACAAATACATTGTGTGCGAGTTGCTACTAAATCGCTACCGAGTCGCTATTGAGCTGCGACCAGGGATCAGCATCCAAACTACTACAAGAATAAATCCCTGAAAGTGACAAGGTGTATTTTCTTCACCCTACTACAAGAAAGCACCAGCACTCCACCAACAACTGCCAGTATCCACCACCACAACCAAGAACAAATGTACAAACTGTACACTGTTTTAAACTTACAAAATATTTTTTTAGATACAAACGTGTTATTTTTTTATTTATTTGATTTCAAAACTGATTTTCGGTATGCGTAACATTGGAAAGCTAATTGGGCGATAGTTATCAAGGAAATACGACGTTGTCTGTATTACATTTTACCGGAAATAAAACGTAAATTCATGTACCTATGTGCCAAAAAGATCCAAACTAAATTTGACAAGCCGTACGTGTGTTTCTTTTTCGCTCGTCTATATTTTGTATAAATAAAGAGTCGTCAATACCACCTATTCTTAATAAATAAAAGGAAACTATTTTACGTTACAGGAATCGAAATTATACAGATTCGTACCAAATCCGTTTGAAGAATACGTCCCTCTGCATCCAATGTGCCAAAGATATTAAAATGAAGGGCAGCAAGTTGGTTCTTGCAAATTGTTTGAGGACTCTGAATCAGGTAGTTTAATATGTACAATAATATATTTCTTTAGTTTGTAATGTATTTGTCTACTCCAATGCATGCTAGGAACCATTTATTCATTCGAAATTTAACATAAAGCTGGGTACTGACTGGTGTTACGAGCTATGAAGTATTCCTAAACTCCGTGTTACATGCTAGTTTCAAAGTCTTGCTTGTCCGTGCTCGAGATCGCGAGACACAGTCAACATGTCTAACAACGAGGTTATGTTGGAATTTCGTTTCTACTAAATTATTGTTTAATACAAATTTACCAGAAAAACAAACGTGATAGGACATAAAATTTATTTAAAAACAGGGACGTATCTGGTGGTAAAATTAATTATAGATTTCTAGACAACATAAAAGCAGAGTCGGAGGCAGAGTCTTTATACCACTTTATATTTTAATAGTTCCAAGAATTGACGCGTGTGGCCTAAACTTTGCCAAGTCGATTTACAGTGATCCAGCCACTAACTTCAAATACAAAGGAAGCCAGTGCTGACTACATACTGTCATCGTGTAAATTGATTTGGAGCCAGCCAGTACAGCGCTACGAAGTCAGTTATGATTTCAATATTCTCAATTGAATCTTTTGAAGTCTGCGCTCTTGAAGTCAGTAGCTGATGCAGTGTAAATGAGCCGTAACAGTCAAAGGGATTCACCAAAAAACCGACACCAGACGGATGACTGTTCGTAGTCGTTTCTACGTACTAACTGCACGAATGCTCGCTTGGTAACATGTTACATCACGCCCTGTGACAGTCAGTACCGAGCTTAAAAGTCAAACGTGCTTTTTAAACTACCAAGATCAAATTTTCTTTTATATATTTTTTTATAGCTGAATTAAAGTGTATGTGATGTAACGTTAACAAATTAGTAGGAGTTTCAATGAGTATTAATTTAATATCGGTGAAACTGGCACAGAGAATGCCAACTATAATGTCAACTATGTGAGCGATACCTAGATAATTTGAAAATAATTCCTGCTGCTATTTTTTATATTCATGTCATTACTAAAGTATTAAAAGGATTTTAAAATAAAGCTGCCTTTAAATCTTAGGCCAGGAATTTATTTTTCCCTACTGAGATCATTGTCTTTGACCACAAAATGGAAACAATTGTCTCCTTCTTTTTTACCTATTCCCAAGCATTTGTGGTTCGCATAGTATGTATTTTCCTTCCATGACATACACCTTTTGTCAGATCACAAATAGTCATGTCTTTGTCCATACAGTTTATATACCTTTTTTGGGCCTACTTTTATTCTTGTTCCACCTTCATATATATGTATCACCAATCTTTCAGTATTACATACCTTTTGTAAAAATGCCACTCTAGCACGTAAGTGAAGTAACGACAATACTGTTTTAATAATGTGTAAATATTGTCAAAGAGAGACTGTAATTGTATTACTATATTTTTTAATTAACTAGTTTACTTAAACATGAAGTAAATCATCAGCAGACAGTTTGTAATTAAAAATATTTATATCATGATTTTTTATAATAAGATATTATTTATTATAATGGCTGCTCTTTTGATCCCTATTGTATTCTTAAATATTGTTATTTAAAATGTTACAGATGTGGTTTGAAACAGATCGCAGCGAATTGGTTTTGGGTCGTGTTCTGTGCTTGGACGCGTCCAATAACGTAGCGCCATCTTTGATGAAATGTCACGAACTTGGTGGAACCCAGGAGTGGAAACATAAAGGAAGTGTGAGTGATTTACGCCACCACTTGATAAGGCTTTTATATTTAACACTATGTGCATGTGCTAGCGAAACTTTGTTGAAAAAAAAATATTGACATAAGTCAAATGCAAACTAAACTCTGTAGAAACCGCCTTTGGGATATTTATTTAAATTAAATATTTTTATTTTTAGGCTGGGAGCCCAATTTATAACACGGCAGCCGGTATGTGCTTGGGAGTTGAAAGAGCACACAGAGAGGAACTAGTCCTAATGGTTATATGCGACAATTATTCTAACAACCAATGGGATTTTATAAGGGTTTAAAATTTTGACGATTTTTGGTAATGAAGTATTAAGATTACATATTTTCAATCTTAATACGATGACAACGATACGTGTTTTTATATTCTTGACTGAAATCAATTTTAAATTGAATTTAGATATTATAGCTGTACTATTTAATTGTTGTTAATGGTAAGTATACCGATGCGAAGGACGTAACTACGTTTTAAGTGTCATGATCTTGCTGCCATAAGCGCGGGGTACATGGGAAGAGACTCCACATAGAGGGAGGTCTCCACATATACAGGTGGTTGACTCTGGTGGCTTCACTATCTTCAGTGGTTTACCTCTCATCGCTTTAGTCTAAACAACTCTAATCCTTAGCAAAGGACCCGGTAGTGTGTGAAATGCATTTCCCCCGCCCCAAAAAAGGTATACCAATGCTAGCGTGATCTACGTTTCTATTGCGCGTAAATAACTTCATCACAAAAATATTAGTTTAATAATAATTAATTTATATCACAACATTCTTATTTCTTGTATCTTTTAAATATTTTCATATTGTAACAGAAAATTTATTTACATAGATACTAATTCAAGGCAGCTATTGATACACCTTATTGTGTTTGTATCATGAATCTGGCAACTATGACGCCGCCTGATAAGGACATAATAATTTTATTCGAATAATTGTTAAGTTTTCTATTTTGTTATTAAGTCACTTAATATAAAGTTAAATAATAAAAATATATAGTAAATGCTTATCTACATTTCACTAGTTTATGGAAATGATGTCTTTTATAAAGATCTGGAAAATTATGTGATTAAATTCGATGTTTTATGTATTTTAAATGTAATGAATGTAAAATGTAAGACGGAAGTAGACCAATGCAAATCTATAATATTAGGAAATTCTAAAAAAGCCGTGTCTGTACATTTAAATTATTATAAAAACCCAACTGAATAGACTGTATAAACGATAGAGAACACAATGCAATGTTATTTAAATTTATTATTGGTACGGGATTCACGTAAAAACTACTCGGCTGATTTCGATTAGGTTTATCGCTGGTCGACAGGCAATTTTAAGCCTTAAAATCTGCTATATTTTCCGGGGATCGTTGTAAAGTTGTTAAGGCGCATAAAAATTGGGTTATTCAGACACAATAACCACTAAAACTATTTCATACTTTTTTTCTTAAATGCTGCGATATTCAGAGAATGGTAGGAATAACTAACATTGCATAAATATTTGCTGATTTTGATACGTTGTCATTAGAATCATAACTTAGTCTTTGCTGTACTTTATATTCCGTCAAACCCGAGGCAATTTTCCCGATTTTTTAAAGTGGATACAAAAATGGCTCATTCGAATGCGATTGATAATAAAACAATATAATATCCCCGCAAATTGCTATTGCGCCTGGCCGCCATTGGCGTGACGTAACCGTAGCCGAACACTCAGTACCATTAACATCACTGGCCGGCAAGTACGCGTACGTCACGTGAATGTTAATTTGACAAGGTTCCAGCGCATTAGCAATTTGTGGGAATAATACTTAGGATTTCCTAACTTCCAAACCACGTGATATTAGGACTTACTTGATATGACAATTTGTATATTTAATATTTATTAGATATCTTTAGTCGAACAGATTTTGTGCGATTTTTCGAAATTCCTGTATTTCCACACTAAACAATCTCTTGCCCTGCTGAAAATATCCCTTGACTTTAAATACTGGCAAAATAACAAATCTACATTACATATTTAATGTGGACGAAGTCACGGGCGAATCGTAGTTTTGTATATGTAAAGTCTGTTGGTACATATTCAGGAAGAGATACCATATAAATGGCGTGGACAGGAAATAATTTTTAAATAATGTGTGGGTGATTATTTTGTTATTGCATACCTCATATTAGTAACATGTTAAGTCTCTCTTTGTAACTTTAAGTATCATACTTTAGATTCAATTTGGGGATATATTAAGTTAAATAGTACTTGGTCTATTTTGACACCGAATATTCTATTGAAATTGTATATTTTATGATAAAGGGTATTTGTAGAAGTTTGAAATGTAATGATTGATGGCTGTTTTAGGGTAATTTATAGAGGAATAAGGTCGTACAAAATATTAATGTCTACAATATATTTAGGTTATTAAGTTATATATGGTTTTATTTTTAAGTTTTGTATGTGTTTAAACACGTCGCAGTTTGTAACTGGCAGCTTCTATATGATAAATTTCGGAAATTCAATACAAATAACTTTTTCAATAAAGACAAGTTGAATATCTGAACTATAATTTAGCTTAGTAAGTTACCCGTTATAATTTAAATAATCAACTTATACAAAATGGTACAGAAGCGTAAAGAACTATATAAGAAAAAAATGCTCAAAGAGTGATATTAGCGTAGTAGAGAATAATTATTAAATAATAATATTTTCTGACATTTGTCTACCGTATTTCTCAACCTAAAGCTGGTGTTGTTTAAGTCAAAACTATTGAAGATAGTTATTACCGTGATAAGTGTCAATTGAAGAGTGACATACTTTTTTGATAGAATATTAGGCATGTTATAATAAGATGAATTGTCCCCTTATCTGTTATTAAATAAAATCAAATCTATTTGATATTCGACATTGTTGGTGCATAATCTAAGATTTTGCCACATAGAATATGGTATAAACTTTAAATATTCATGTTTTAATTAGAATATCAGGTTTACTGTAGTTTTTATTATACTCTAGGAAATATTCGGGTAAGTAATGTTTTTGATGATCAATTGAAAATAATTGATTAAAAAAAAAGAAAACGTTAAATATAAATTGACTCTTGAATCTCATACTTAAATTACATATAGGGCCTTACTTATAATAATCTCGTTAAGAAAGGATTAGCCATCTCTTAAATTAGACACTCTTAAGCCCCTAATCAATGGCTGTTTCAAATAAAACATGCGTTTTTGCCTCTTAGCAGTCACTTAAACTGTTGGTTATTTTTGACAGTTACTTTACCACCACCTCTTATGGTTAAGAGGAATTTATGGCTAAGATTTTCGTTAATCAGTTGCTGAGCAGTTTCTTAAAATTTAACAAACGATTATAAGTAAGGCCAGTAGTGTCCAATTTTTTTTTTATTGCTTAAGCATAGCAGACTACTATGATGGATAGTGGTTATCGTCGCGTATGGACGTTAGCGATACTAGCGGTATTCCCAGTGTGCTGCCGGTCTTGAAGGAGACACTGGAATTTGGCCACCGACGCCCGAATACAACACAAATTTGTTGTGGTAGCATACTCGAGACCAGGTGGTAGCCATCCAGATGGGTAAATCCCCAGCTCTACTTACAGCGAACTTATGATGAAGTTTTATAAAATTGTCAGCATTTTGTTATTATTCATTGTAATACATAAATTTTTGGTGATTATTACGAATTTTCTGTACAAAGCACGAGTATTATATTGAAGTTGTATATTTGTAACTATATTTTTTTTGTAATATTTGAGTACAAGTCTATCTTATTTTCTAATGTAGATGATCATGCCGTCCTTTATAGTAATTTACATACGTAAACATAATATATCATTTTGATTCGGTTTTACTTAATCATGAATACAATTATGTGCGTTAAGGATTTTTGTGGTAAATTAAAAATACTTATAATAACGTTGTTGCAATATGTGCATAATTTAATAAAAGTTTAATGGTAAAAAAGTAATGTTCGGTTTTGTTGCCTTTGTCATATGCATACTTTGGTTTCCTGCGAATTTATTTGTCAAGGACTCTTGTATCTCCAGAAAATTTGTTTGTGGTGACGATAAAGACTTTCACGTTTAATTTGAATTTAGTTTTGTTGTTTCGTCATTTATGAATCTATGGCTGTAGTAAATAAATTTAATAAAATCAAATTCGTTAAGAGCCAGTTCATG
Source organism: Dendrolimus punctatus (assembly GCA_012273795.1). Classification (NCBI taxonomy): domain Eukaryota; kingdom Metazoa; phylum Arthropoda; class Insecta; order Lepidoptera; family Lasiocampidae; genus Dendrolimus; species Dendrolimus punctatus. The sequence continues at coordinate 9,300,657 of CM022533.1, read as the reverse complement.
TAATTTACCGAACATTGATTTGCCTTGCTGTCGATTAAAATTTAACACAAGCTTTCATACAAGTAAGGTCAAAATTCAACCGATGGTAAGGCGAGTAATTGAATAGTAAGATATAGAAACCGGCAATAAGGCATATTACAGGTGAATTTATCAAGTCGGTCTTTAGGACCAAATTCTAAACTATACTAGATAGCAAAAAACACTCAATCGAGTCTCAAGGCGAATTTTGATAAACACTAAAATAGTATCATTATATTTTTGAAAAATTAATTAATTGTCAGGAATCAAATTGGCTGATTTTGAAAAAAAAACAACCACAGCCTGTATTGTACCAGATCTTAGTGCAGCTTGTAATGACCAATTTCTATGAAGGAATGACAAACGGCAAACCAAGGCGTTTGACTATTTGGACTCCTAAAATATCTGTGTTACACATTTAGGGCCGCTAGCATACGGTTGCTTAAATTTATTTAAGAAACAAAACGTATTTAGTACCCTTAAATACAATTAGCGTCTTGCACAACGCAAAATGTCCAGCTTAATATGTTTAAAGAACGGCCAATACGTTTTCTGTAACACGTATTTAGGCAGTTTAATATGATCAACTATTTTATTTAAAGGCGATCGTTATGCAAGCGGCCCTATGTTTTCTTTCATCTATTTTACATGCCCAAAATACCTGGTTTAAATATTAGTTAGTTAATAACAATCTAATGATTGATAATATTTTATTAAAAATTTAATATAAAAATAAAAAATATTTTTTTAAAAGTCATATTGCATTCAACGTTAAATGATTTTTTGTTCGAATCATCTGATATATTTCTCTGTTCCTAAATTGGTTGAAATTTGTATATTTAAATAGAGACAAGTATGTATTATTATTGTAGCAGTATTCTTCTCTTCCACTAGTATAATGTTATCATAGGATTTTAAAGATGATTTTGTCATATCAGTGTTTATAACGTTTTGTATACCCAAGCACATTTTGAATCAAGCAAATGGAATTATGTTCAAATAATTCAAAGTAACGTATTATAGAACGGAGACAATAAGAGATCTACCAAGAAAGGAAGTCCAGAAAAACTTTGTTAATTAAAATACTTTGAATACGGAACTAAATTTAAATGTACTGGTAGGTTTAATATTTTCGAATGGAAATTTTATGATGTTGTCATTTTAGTAAATAAAGTCAATAAAATGATATTGTTTTTTTTATTTTTGAATTACCTTTCCATGAAACATTAATTCAAAGTTTGCACTTCATCGGAAAACATTTCCAGTCTCGAATGTTCTTTAATCAAAGCTGAATTTCTTTTTGTACTTTTGATAAAATAAATCCATCCTTTTTTATAAAATATGGTTCTGCACTATTTGAATTTGACTACCTACTAGTAGTACCCTACCATAAATAATCACGAATGTTCAAGTTTTAAAATATCTTAAATTTCACGCACTTAGCATCGAAAGCTAGACCCATGTTACAAAAGCCTTAACAAAGTTGTAGGTTTCCGATTGACGCTAAACAGGTTTATTGTGGCAGCTCAAAAAGGCATATTTTACTAAAACAGTTTTTAACATTCTTTTATCTCTGGCTTAGAAACAAAATTGTTGCCTCCAGGGGTAGATTATTCTAGCAAGGCGAGTCGGTTTCGACGCTCTGGAAATTGTAGAAGATTCAAGAAAAAGACAAGTACATACAGTTAAGAAAGGGATAGATGATAACCAAATGAAGATCGAAAATCTGGAATAGAAGGTTCAGGGAGGAAATAATTATTACATGTAAGTATGTCTCAAGATCACGGGCTATAAAAATGGCCCGGAGTTTTGAATATTGCGGGGTACGATGGGAAGGTCAAGACTTTGTTGTCCCTTGACAATTAATGCAATTAATGCAAATGTGGCGTAACACTAATCTACGAATATTCCTGTCTACTACACCATATAAAAATATACCCCAGTACAAGCCTCAATCAGTGTAGGAAATGAGAACAAAAAGTACCGGGCTAGTTATAGCCCGGCACTTTTTGTTCTCAGCCCAGATCCCTAGTGGAACTAGGGATCTGGGCTATGGGGACTATGTTGAGATATTGTACAAGTTTGTCGTAAGTAAATTATATTAATAAATGTCTTTAAAAACGTGGTAATGCGTGAACCAGATAGCGAACAGCATTTAGGTAACTACTCCTTACTGGGGTTGTTATTCTTAGGTATTACTAGTTAAAGGTAGAGACATGTGACGAATAAAAAATAAAACAGTATATTGATATGTTATTCAACATTTATTTTAACATTTAAAATTACATAAAAAGGAGGCGTTTTGCCTTAAAAGTCTTTGATTATTTATTAATTATGTAGACCTACAGAATTGATTTCATTTATAGAGCGAATTAGTGTTAAAAGAGGACAATAGGTTTATAATAATATGCTGTTATTGGGTTTCTGGACAGATAAAAAAATAAAGTAATGTAGGTAAGTACAGTAAGAGTGAACATTAAGATAAATTTATTAATGTATGAAAAATCATATATTGTTATTAAAAATTTAATAATTTATTATTGGCACACACAATATGTCAATTTACTCAGATGAATATTGATCATTGAGAGAGTTTACAGCGATAAAATCATGTCAAAAACTGCAGTAACAGCACATCAGAACAATAGAAAATACATGAAAATCAAAGAAGATGATATCTATGAAGTAATGATATACGAATAAAATAGGAAATTCCCCACAGGACATATTTTTGCCACAAAACGACCAAAAATGTCAATTATATAAGTACAGATCGAGGAAGTGATGAGTTTCCTGAGCGCGTCATTGCCCGTAACCATGTGTTTTTATGTGGAATTCTTTTGAAGTATTTCTTTGAATAAAGTGAACAAGGCATTTGAACAACAATGAATGAGTCATTGTTGTTCAAATTGCAGACAGAAATGAATGATCTAGATACTAGTTTCAAAATAGTCTTACCTGCGGACATTGACGCGTTCAGTTTCACCGAAATAACATTAGTACTACTACATGACATCTACTCTATAGAATTGAGGTCAATTATTATTAAAGGAAAAATAATGTATGGATATAATATAATAAAAAAGAACATATAATTAAAACAGGATTATACAAGATTTATCAGTATCTACTGACAAAGTTTATGTAATCCTGTTTCTACATATTTATATAACAGTTTATTAAAGCTGTAGTCCATCATGTATTGCTAATGTAGGTTAGGGTGGTATAAGATTGCGCAGTCGATAAGATTGCGCATACGTCATAACGGGATATCAGACTGATGTTTGAAGCTAACTTGTGTTGGCGTCAATGGCACCGAATTAGCTCCCGAAATAAAACTGAAATAAATTAGAAAACGAAATAAGTGCGAAAGTTGAAAGTTTTTACTTGCCTTTGATTATCTTATTTTTTAATAATAAAATTTATGAGGTTTTAATAAAACGCAGTATAGCAGTTGTATCTCGATTTTTCGTCGTGTCGAAGTGTGTAAAACTGCGCACTGAGTGTATTTAAATTCAGACGCGATTATAAAAGATGCTAGCAAGCGAATTGCCAACGGTGAAAGTAAAAGGGCAGCGGCATGGACTGGATGAAATGATAGATCCAGTTTTACATTTTTATTTGTAACAAACACGATGTGCAAGACCATTAGGTCGATATTTGAAGACTTTTGCAATATTTTTTTACAGCTAAAGGGTTGAGAAACGCAGGATATGAGTATATAGAAGTGTATAATTTACTATACCAGTTGTATGGGTTCCACAATATTATATCAATCTCAATGCGCAATTTTACACACTATGGTAGATAAAGTTGCGTAAATTACGAGTTTTAAATTTTAATTTGTTGTTGTAATAGATGGACTTTTATTAATTGAATTAATACAGTTATTCATTGCCACGAGAACAATAGTACTAAATAAATAGTTGCTCTCTTTACGTTTGTATTTTCAATGAGCCGTTATTTGAGAATCGCGCAATCTTACACCACCCTACCCTACCATTATTTATTAAAGTTAACACGAGTTTTCGTTTTTTGGCAAAAATGACCGATGGTTTATTAAGAAAGAGGAAACATGAAAATTAATATAAATAACTAGTATTTACGCGTATTAATGTCGAAGTTCGTACTGAAATGTATGTGGACACAACTGACAATCCTTAAGTTTGATACCTAGTGAATGTTATATTGTCCACAATATGAAACTTCATTATGCATCGAAAATTTTTAATATTACCGAAATTTATGTTTTCCTACTTTTAAACATTTCTTTACTGGCCAACAGCGATTCCGTTTACTATTTATTGGTCCCAATGCTTCTCTATGGGGTATTTTATAGCTTAACTGTGTAATAAAACACATTACTACATACTAGCTGTTGGCAAACATTCTGTATGTTTCAAATTTTACATGAAACGTCTCAAATATATAATTAGGACGATTTAATTCAATGTTAAAACACATAAGAATTAAAGCAAGACCATCTTTCTTGTGAAGTATGAAGTACCTTTTTGCCAACGAAATTGATACTTTCTTGATCTTTTAGTTCAAATGGTTTTTAGATCTTATGGTCAAAGAAGAAACCACTAATGTGGTTGATTATTCTGTGGTCTCATTGATATATGACATCTTGATATCAACATCAATAGGTTGATTTAAAAAATTTAATGAATTGTATGTTATAGAAATTTTTAACTTGAAATTTATTTACGTTTTAAATGATTCTATTTGTAAATAGATCAATTATCAAGTTATGCGTGTAGAATTAAGTAAATAAGGAATTATAATTTAAAAATTTACACTTTGTGACATGATATTTAATAGAGTTTAATGATAATGAAAACGATATGACGTTGTAGTTATGATAAGTTACTTATATTTTAGTCTTTCGACTTTATAATAATATATTTAATTCTAATGTAATACAATCAGAAGAATTCAGAACGTCGATAGCAATTACTTTGTGTAAGAACCAATTCAGTAATTCAGATATCATTTAATAGAATTAATAATATACGTCTGAATTTATTAAGAAATAGTTGCTAGAATCACTGATAGAACGTGGATGACGATGATTTATTAAATTCGAGAAATAATCTTACGATTTAAATGACCTGAAAATGTTACACGATCAATTGATTACAAGTTTAGTGGTAACGTATACATATACATACATATAATGAAAAAAGACACCAAACATTTATTACAACAATCGATATTCAATATGTATTTGGTAACATTAAAAAACTGGATTGACATTTATAATCAATACGAGTTGTGTTTATACTAATACGATTATTATACATTGAATATGAGCAGTGGACGTTTTAAGGATGGTAACAAATCCAGCTTTTAAACATTATGAAAGACATACACGATACTAATATTAATTAATTTTACAGAAAATCTTAACCTTCGTTGTACACAACCCACAATAAAAATCGTGTTTGCTGAAACCAAGGTAGGCATAACTTTAATACAATAAACATTAATGTTACATTAACTCTATTAAATGAAATTTATTCTTGCAGGAGTTCGCTTAATCTATGTACCTTAGCTTACCTGTTTTCTTTTATAACTATTATGTTACCTGATAAAATGGTACGAATACCTAAGGGTTTGTCCGGAGCTAGAGGTGACAGAGAGGTGCATAAAGGTGACTATCCAACTATGAATATTACACACATCTGATATAATTATGCTTATTAAATAACACCAAAAGTGCACACTGCACTAGAGATACAATTAATTACATAGATTCCAATAAACATTACACAATTCGAAAGTTTTAAATTAATTTTCAATAAAACACATTATTACCATACAATATAATTAACACATTAATTTATGCAAATATAATCATTTGTTTAAGTCGGGGAGACCGACGAGAGTTGTGAAAATTTTCACAGTCTTAAAAACAGTCTAAATCTGAGCTATATTAACTTATAGCTAAGCTAATATGGCTTAATTTATTGTCTTTAAGAACGAAGCATCAAAGTTAATGGCATTGATAAGGTTTCTGAGAAAATGTACTAAAAAAGTAACTACTCCTCGTGTCACAGACCAATTAATACCGAGATAAGTTGTGACAGATATCAAGGTAAGTTGTGACACCTATGTACTAACGAAAATAACATACAACAGCAACACAAAATCTAAAATTTAGACTCTAATCTGACAAAAAATTATGATAGACATTTTGAAGCTCGTCTATGTGAGACCAGCCTAGGAATTTGAGACTCTGAACCCTTTTCCTTTGCTTGAAAGGGTTAAAGGGTTTCAAGGTAATAAGAAAAACCAATCATTTTCTGCATCTTCTTAGTCATCAACCCTATTTTAATATTATTATTTGTATTTTTTTACTTGTTAATCTTCTTTTCCTATGGCAACAATTTCATACATGGTTGGTGTGTCGGTCATCCTGTGTCATCTAAATTAACTTGATATGCCTTTTAATTCTTAAGGTTGCCAAGAAATGTACCTAGTGGACTTTACAATATGACTGAACTGAAATGTTAGCGTGACTACTTCAGAGGGTATACAGTTCATAAATTTCAGCCCCGACAAATGCCAATCGATCATAATATCAGTTTTTTATATATTTAGCATGTTGAAACAAAGAAACGGTGGTGCACCATGAAACATTATACCATAAGAAAAATATCACTTAGAACAGAAAAAAAGGCGGTTAAATATGAGCGCACTGACAAGCTTTCACAACTCGCTTTGGTGCAAAAATTCGTGAACCAATCAGAGTAATTCATAATCTATAAATAAGACTCCATACCAAAAAGCATTATTACGCTTTGAAATTTGAAAAACTAAAGTATACGAGAAAATTATCATAAAGATGCAAAAATAATTAAAACATAGCATTATGTATGCAATCAAAATTACTGTGAAAAAACTTTGTGTAGTTTTTTTGTTTGCAGATTTCATATAGTCACAACCACTTCTAATACGCCATTGGTATGTACTGCGTTAACAAGTACTCAAAAACAACAAATGAGAGTAATTGCCACATTATTAACAATTATACTTAGGTTGCGAGAAATCAACTATGTCACAACTCACCTCGGTCTCCCCCACTGATTAAGCATTGGAATGTATAATACAACATTTCTTATCAGTAGTGCTTTGAATATTACAATTTAAGTTTTTAATATCTTAAACACCAACGTTCAAGGATATCATACAATCTATATCGAGGGCTTCATAACAAATGGGCGTTCAGACAAAAGTGTGTTTTACACAAGGGACAAAACTGTGAATAAAAGAAAACGAATTGATTGTATAAGGCTGAAATTTGGAATACCTTTCTATTTAGGTACACTTTAGGTATACTGGTAAGATTTTATAAATTGTAACATGCATAGATTTTAGAAAACAACGAAGAAATGGCATTTTTGCCTATACCCTCATTTGTTATGAAGTTCTCTAATGTAAGCTTGATGTTAGAACCGCGAACCACAACTTAATTAAACTTTCTTACTGTCCATTCAGAAAAAAAGTGGCCAATAAAGGACACGCCCATCTGTATACTGCTTACCACGGTTATAAAATCATCTTATATAAATGTCCTGTAGCTAAATATACAAGTAAACACAACAAACAATACAGTAATATTAATTTTGAGGTTGCAGGAATCCTGTCAACTGCAACAATATCTACAAATTTCCAACCAGGCACAACTCAATATTTTGCAATCTTCTATTAAAGTTGTATTCAATGTACAAATAACAATGAAGTGTATGTACCTTGTTATCGTAGGAACATTTCCATGAGCTTGAAATTATCTACAGATACAATACAATAATATTTTTTGCAAGTGCCAAAACTGCGAATCCGCATGCAATTGAACCTACGATTATTACTTTATGAAGACTGCAACTTAGCAAGTTGTTAATAAATATATTACTGCATTAATTATTATGTTTCAAACAATATTCACAATAAGGACTAGTATATAAATTCTAATGAATTTTTATTGCTTGTACGAGAACTACACGTACTATCTTCGAGTAATTCGAAGACTCAAAATGAAAATTAAGAAATATAATTTAATTAACATTATACAAAACCTCTTGTATAATTAGGTCAAATATAAAAAAAGGTTTACGTGTCTACAGGAAAAGACTACACACGTTGGAACGGAGTATGTTTATATATTTTGATTCGCAAACATAGTTTGCTATATGAAAAGTAATTTAATTTTTACTGTTTCTAAAATTGAGAACTTTATTTTTTGTTTTTGGATTATTTTTCAATGTCTACCATACAGGTATTCAGTATCCGAACAGTTTACAGTAGGAGACATTTTGGTTTAAATGAGAGCTATAAAAATAATTTATTTGTTAAAATACAAAAATCTGTCAAATCTAATATACCCACAACGCAACCTTATATAATAAAAAAAAATCATGTACAAATAATTTATACATGGATTTTATGTAAGTTGAACACTTTATCTTCCGTTTTTGTGTTTGACCCAATTCCTTAAAAATTAATTAAAATTACAATGACAAGATAATTGTTCACTCGTAAAGAGTCGTACAATAAAATAAATTATAAATTAAATCTATAGTAGCAGACAATGCTAGCAGGGGGCGTGACCAGAGGGCTGGCTGTATTGCCACGTGGTTTGACAATGCTTATTTGTTTGGGGAAATAGGAGCCAGGCTTCTGATCACAGTTATTGTCAAAGAGTTTCTTACAGATGTTTTTGAAGAAACTCTTTGCCGATGGACTCCACGGGCCCTATATTTGAAGCACAAACGGCAAAAATATGTAACCTTTTCCTAAAGCTGCATATTTTCGCTGTTTGACGTCATCAGCTAAAGCGGTGGTGTTGCCAGCTCCTGACTCGGTCGTTGGAAATTATGACTGGGGCAGTGTGTCAATGCAAGTCACATCCCACACTACGGGCCGCCTCGTCTTCCAATAGACGAGTGACATTCCGCCCAGTCTCTTGCTATCGTCATGTACCAACATTCGGTTTCAGAATGTCCAGTATGCCGACGCTGACAAGAGCTCGGCGGATAATGTTGAGGCTAAAATAACGATATCTTCCTGCGCTCTTCAAATATGAAAACCCGTGATGTCCAAATCCAAATATATATAATTATAAATGAACGCCATGAGAGTACTTATTGATTTAAAGATATTTAATACTTATAGACTTCACAGAGGCCGTAGTCAGTGACTCAATAAAGTGTACTTGTATTTTTATAAATATTTCTATGTCGTATGACTACATAAGTTAATTTGAAATAGCCTCGATCGTGCCTATAAAAAACCGATCCCTGTAGAAAGTATCCATATACGAGTACACCTCCTTAGTCGCGCCACTAGCTCAGATAATATGAAGGTGATATACTTATTTATGTTTCTAATTTATTATTATCAATACTGTTAAGTGAAGAAATATGAAGCATCCCGTTTCATCGAAAGTAAACCCCTTTCATCCAGAATGTGAATTCTTTTATGTTGCTTGTATAAAGTATTGTGTCGTAAATTAGACTACAATTTATAAAAGCTTTGCTTGAAATGCCGAGTCAAAGTCAAAGTAATAACTATGTCCGATTTTGGAGTTAGCTGTGAATAGACTTAGGGAGGTATTATTGTCGATGATTCCGGGTTTGACGAAAGTAATAAAGAAACTTTATATTATTATAAAACTTTTAAATATTGATCGTGAAATTTATGTAATTACTCCTACATATTATATCAGTGGCCACAAGGCTCGCTCAGAGACTACAGAGTTACACGATTAATTCGGCTTGATTCAAACATTTGATGTCAGTTGTATGTTCCATCCGAAAATATCAGTTGACTAAAGTAAATAGAAAAAATCATCTTCATAAAATTGGCCCTTCACTACGATCTATTATCGACCGTTTTCCTTACTAAAATATCTCTCTCGTAAAATTCGCTTCGTTAATACTTTCGGTAACATACAACATAGACATTGCGTTTAATGTGCTTGGTCGAAGAAAACAAGAAGCACAGGGGGCAATATTGCCCTGGAGGCATTCTACACCTCTCGAAGTATACAACCTTAACATTTAAAACAGGTTAAAAAAATAGGAGTTAGATTTTGGATATACTATAAATCAAAGGTGGATTACGCGACAAAGTAGCCTTGTGTAACGCTTTAAGTGATTTAATACCGAAACATAATTCTATGCAATGATGATGGTGCATACTTTGTCGAATAACCTGCCTTTAATCAAGGAGGCCACTAATTAAATATACGACATAAAAAATCGTGGAATCATTATTCTTCCTCATATTTCTAAAGCGATTGGTAGAATAATGCTGAATTTTTGTTCGCAGGAATTTCAGTGTCGCCTATTTTATTAGTTCCAATAAATTAGGGGTTTGCCGTATAGGCAGTGATAGTGGAAGATCGTGAAAGCGCTAGGCGAAGGGCGCTGAGAAAAGGCGTGATAGTTACGCAAACACGAAGTTACCACCGGTAGATTGGTGAGTAATAAATGCACGCAGATCACATTATTTCGTGCTTTGTGTATGTATCCTAGAAGCAACTTCGATTTCAACTAGAAACAGATTTCTGAAAAGCTATCATGATCCTTAATATCAAGATTATAATACCTAAATTAAAAGTTATTTACATGTGATACCGCAATTAATATACTAGTTAGAGCTGATCAGAAATCTATTTCTTATCTTAAAATATCGACATTAGATGTTGAAAATCAGCGATATCGATATCTAGTGACTTAGTTAATGCCGCGTTTTGAATAGGCATGGCGTGGCTGTGCACTTGCTAACGCTATTTTAAAAAATATTTGACTAGAAAAGGGGCAGCGTTAGCAAGCGAACAGAAATTTGCGAAGCAGCACGTCGACTACGACGTACTTGATCTTAATCTAATTCAAAATACCTTAATAATACTGATCATAATACAGACATAATTTTACCTACCTAATTGCTATGCAGTCTGATGGAGCATTCAGAAACAACCTGTAGCGGTACCGTGGGCAAACTGGGATCTGTTGATATGCTATAAGTACCATTTAAATAAAAACTATAAGTAGGTTTGCTTAGTGATTAAATGAAGCTCGTACGGTGTGTAGTAGCTTCCATCAAGTGTTGTTGTAAGCTCATGGAGATTCACAAAGTTCTCAACGCGTAGTTGGTGGCTTATAACCATGGGTCATGCGCTCTAGGAAGCGGTGGACGTCGTGAAAACGAGGCCGCTGCATTGGCTCGCGGCGCCAGCACTCGTGCATTAGGTCATAGAGCTCCCGGCGGCAGCGCGGCGGGGGTGCGGCGGGCACGCGGGCACCTCTACCGCCGCAACGCCACTCACTTGCATTCGTCACAACCTAAAAGTAATCAATGAACTATATATGTACCACCTGTACCTTAAGGAAGACGTTGTCGCTGCCTTTAAAAAAATTAAGATTCAAAACTCGATTGCTGCGCCATTTATCCGGGTCCAAATGTCAAGCTAAAGTATTATCGAATCCACTTAGTTACTTCACACTAGTTTAACAGTGCCACCTACCGGGTCCAATCGTGGATAACAAAACAAAACTATGTCCGTCTCCTGGTTCTAAGCTACCTCCCCACCAATTTACAGCTAAATCGGTAGAGCCGTTCTTGAGTTATAAATAGTGTAACTAACACGACTTTCTTATGTATATAAATAGGTTACCCATCAACAGAAATGTGCAGATTATGTAATGAAATTGAAAGTAATAATAGGTCTGTAGACATTTCCAATTCCTCGTCTTTTTAGATTCAAACGTGAAATTTGGGCTAATATTTGCAACAACTTTCCTGACGTCATTAAATAAACTCCTAACTAACACTTTGTTCAATTAATATTAATTTACACTTATCACTTAATAATTTATGGTTTTTCTTACATTAATATTATGCTCACATTTTTAGAGTGTTAGTTTGGGCCTTATAGTAAATATACCATGAAAAAATAATACTATTATTCCATGATTATACTATATTTTTGCCGAACAAATAAATAAATTTGATAAATATTTCGTTAATAGTAAAATGGGCACAGAATTCAAATAAACGGTATTTTAAACAAAGGTTGATCAAAATATACCTGGTCATCGTTCATTTCTTCAAATGGTTTGGCTGTGCAGTATGTAAGGACTTCCCATACAGTGACTCCGAATGACCACACGTCACTGGCTGGGGAGTACATACCCTGTAATAGAAATTCATGTATATATATTTAAAAAATAGACGCACAGTGCCTTGTGGCGACAAATTATTATCGATTTGCCATTTTCCCTTCAATTTATATAGTTAAAATATCAAGACAATATTTAATCAACTATAATAGTGCAAGCAAGCAAGCAGCTGGCATTCGGGAAATTCTCTTTGCTGTTTTTTAAGACTTGACTTTAAAGGGATTCTTAATTATTTAGACTTGTTAATTATTTAGGTTGTTCACTTCTCAAGGATCGATTTTCATATAGGGCTCCCGATGTGGGATATTTTATGACGAGTGTAATAAAACAACCGTAATTCAAAGGCGTTAAATATTTCTTCTTTTTAAATCACCTCTGTATTAGAGACTTCAGTTCAGGCCGTTTTTGTATAAATCTTCGTGATCACATCTTCTACACTAGCTTGCTTACCAAGATGAGTTACTCCAATCGTGCGTCGAAGGTGACACATACAAAGTTTTATTTATTGGCTATCTTGAAAGTATTTTAAATAAAGTGTGTAAATCGACATTTGAGTGAACCTCCGCTATATGTAAAAATATTATTACCATTAAAAGGCTCTCCCATGCCATCCAACGTAGTGGAAGTCGTGATCCGTCTGCCATAACATGATAGTCACCGACAAACTCAACACAAAACATAGCGTAGTCCGATACCTTGACGTTAAGTTCTTCACTCACTGTTACGTTGCTAAAATCAGAAATCATAATTAATTAGTAATAAATCAGAAATAAATATAATTTGAGTTGTAGTCTGTGATTCCAGAGTAAAATGCCAACATTTTTAGCGAAATTTGTTATTTATACAAAGCCCATTAGTATGTTGTCAAATGATAAAAAATGAATATTCATCCCCATAATTTTATATTTTCTGTTACTTAATTATTAAAATTCGATAAAAAAATGATTTAATAATAGTTTTGATAGTCATACTTATATATTATGTATGTTAAATCGTATTATAAATACCTATATAATTATTATTTATCAAGTAATGAAAGGCTTATTAGAAGTGATAGTTCAAAAAAATATCAGAGGATAAGTTAAACATTTCAAAATACCCAACCTGCCTTTAATGGCGCAAGAACGTAAAAATAATATAATTTCCTGCGTCCGGATGGCCTGTCGTAAGCGGCGACAAAAGAACCTACATCCAGGTGGTAGGGTGTTTGCCCACCTAGATGGCTATCACCTCTGGTCTAGAGTATACCGCCATTTAAACGAAGTTATTAATGTATAAATAATTAATAGTTACCGTGCGGCCAGATCCCGGTGTACTAATTCGAATGATTCCAGATATTTCATGCCTGCTGCAATCTGACAGCATATGTGAATCAAACTCGAATAACTGTAAAACAAATATAGACTTATTTAACAAGATTTTTCATTGTAGCATGTTAGTTTTTGTTGAAATGGTTGAATAGTGAAGGAATGTTGGACTCGTAGTGACTGCCAATTTCTCATTTTTATTGCCTTGGTGTACTTCCAATCTCTACAAACTGAACTGCACCCATGAAAAGAATCATCGGTTTCGAAGCTCTTTTTCACTAAGAGATCAAGAGTTGGAATATCTATATCTATCGTATTCATGAGTATTCCTGAGAGCCTCCAAGGATTTTTCCAGGTAATGCTTTACTTTGAATAAATGTATAATGTCTTACTTCAATTTCCTGTCCAATCTCAGTATTGAGGGTAGGGGAGCGGCATCGCCACGATCGAGTGCCGCGCATGGCGGTTCTAGGAGGCTCAGACCTAGAACTCTGGCAAGTTGAGGGTGTTTCAAACCAGCGCCCCATGTCGCTTCGCGGGCAAACGCCGCTCTGTAATGCAATCGAGATTAATTTCGTTAGAATTTTGAGAAATTCATCTAGTTTCATTATTGCTTTTTTTAAATGATTTTATTTCAAGCATAAGTCTTAGGCTTCACTGCTTCAACTATTTTTATTTTTGATACATATATATGTTTTTTTATAACCATTTCTTAAAAATATGATAAAAAAGCGAAAATAAGAAATATACCTACAGTGAAATATTCAATAATTTATATAAAATTAATTATTGTGTTTTTTAATAAATTCAAAACCCATTTAGTTTGGCTTGGCGCAAAAGGAAATAAATACTTACTTGATATCGTTATGGCACCCGCGCCATAGAGTTTTTACAACCACAAGGCGGCGCCGACCTCCAGTTGGGGACTCTTCGTCGCTCAGTTCTTCGATGCCGTCGGTCTCGCATATCTGGAGCTAAAACATTTTTTGCATTGCATGCATTCAGCAGATAGGTTGACGGCCCCCATAATGGTAAGCGGTTACCATCACCTATGGGCGCCTATTTGGAACATCAAAGGCGTTACAAATGCGCTTCTGATCTCTTGAGGGAGTCTGGAACCTGGCCACTAATGCCGGAACACAACTCAAGGTTATTATGGCGGCATACTCTAGACCAGGGGTGGTAGCCATTCAAACGGGCAGACACCCTACCACCTGGTTGTGGGTTGTTTTTTCGCCTCTTACGACAGGCCGCCTGGCCACAGGAAATTCTATTCTTTTTCGATTCCTGCACGGAATATTATGTTTTGATGAAAAACATTCGCAAAGATTGGACAAAGTAGATGTAGTAAGAAAGCAAGTTAAAATAATTTACTGCAGCGATGTACCTACATATTAAAGTTACCTCTGAAAGTTTTAAAAAGAGATAAAAAGGATGTAACGAATTTACATTTTTATTCTGCGGCACGTGGGAACTTTCCAACGAAATAGTTCTTAAGCACGTAATATAGTAAGGGGATGGTATAGAATTTCCTGTATATTTCGCGGAAGCCTACTTTGGCCCAGTTTCTAAGTTTACCGACCGTGGAAAATGGCTTCGCGCATAGCGGATTTGTAGGCCTTGAGAAAAAACCAGACAGCTCTCACTAAGAATGGATGTGCTCATACCTGAATCGAAAATATTTCAGATTACGGCCACGCGATGTCGCGTGTTTTTATATATTTTATGTTTGTCACGAAACGAGTTGGAAACCTTTTAACATGAACCACTATGTTTTGTTCGTGTGTGAGATTTATAACTTTTACTAAATACATAATTGTAATGTCTATAATATTCTATCTATTATACACATCTTATGAAATTGAATATGCTGCTGGCGAAGTGTGACGTCACGCAATCACGGTGAAGGATAACTCGCACTCGTAGCAGCCTTCGTGTTCATTACATAACAAACGAATTTCAAGACAGTTCTATACGCTGGCATGGTCACGTTTTACAGGGTTATGTGGAAAACTTTAAGTGTGTGTAATTTCTATCGGGACTGAAAGGATAGACTTAAGAAATGCTGGCATGTCTACAAGAAACACGATAGACGGGGTAATAGTCTCATGACCAGAGTCGCCAATTACCGCATCAAGTGGAGAAGAAAAAGGGGCTATCCGCTTTTTCTTTTAATAGATAGTTAAGATGATTTTCACGATTCTAAACAGCAAAATATTGGTTAGCTACTGTTTTTTTGCCAAAGAATTGGATGTAAGCTGTCGTTTTTTACAATTGCCGTTATTTATTAAAATGGGTTTTATAGTTAAAGTAGCTAAATATTTCGATGATAACTTTTAACTGGAAGTATGTAAAGTCTGTTCGGATTAAAAACTTCCTTTAATTAATTTTTGCTTCTTATATAAACTGTACTATTAATTCCTTTAGCTGCTGGCGAGTAAGACCAGATACTTCCTACTTAAAACCAAACTTTTTCTTATAATATTTAGTATGAATTTTGCTGACTACAGACAGTAAATTCTCGTGTGTGATTCCTAGTGACTTATATATACGTTTCCTGTATAAACGTTTGAGTATTAATTCACTTAAACGATAAAGTTATAAAAAGAGTTCACTAACTTAGCTGTATAGAGTTGGCCTAAAAGAAAAAGGTAAAGTAACCAATGTCTTGTCGGAAACAAGAGAAGTAACAACCAACTGAAGCACCTGGCCATAACAGGTAAAATTCGCAACTATTTTAATCATCTAGATCTGGAAACTACCCATGAGAAAAGGGTAAGACGATGACTGGTTTTTAAGTAAATACATTAATATTGTGAAGCCTGTTTCCCTATAGGGTAGGCAGAGACGACAGATCTCAACCAGCTACTATCCTGACAAATATTTTTCGCTTCATCAACTTTCACTAATATCATTGTAGACGTGTATTTAAAGTGCTTTGTTTCAAAATATCTTTAATTTGATCATGGTGACTGTGTCGCGGTCTACCGGTACTGACTCTACTGACTGGTTTTTACTCGGTTATCAACTGGAGTAAAAACTTGTAAGGCAGTACTTGTTCAAAAAATAGCGCATCTGGGGACACCAGACTAAGGCCGGCAGAGTTTGCTCTGCAAATTGTTTTTATTTAATTCCACTGAAATAACTCGGAAGAATGTCACGCTCTGAATGAAATTATTCAGTTTGTGTTTTTATTATGCACTGTTTTTGTTTGTGTTAAATTTATTGCAGGTTGCGAACTAATAATATTAAGAAAAAGTGGGAATTTTCGTAATTGGATAAATTTTATCTTTTTTCAATTAAGTACAACAGTTACGGTTTCACTAATATACTTATATTATAAAACTATCTTGAAAGCACTTAATTCTTCTATTAATGTTATTCATATTATAGTAGACGCCATATATCTTTTAACTAGTTTTAGGGTTTTGGTCAAGAGGGCAGTTCATACACAATAATGGGTTCCAGAGAGGTTGCTACCACCCTGTTTTTGTTATTTAATTGCAGAAATATAACTAAAAACACTAAAACACGAAACGAGAGCCAGTAACTCCAAAATTACTTAGTCGAAATCAAACACACAATTGTTTATATATAAAATAAAAACATAGAAAAAAATAGCTATAACTCCTGTAATGGTGTACAATAAAGAAATATCTATCCGTCATGCTACATATTGACTTAAAGAAAAAAAACAGATGGCGGGCGTCACGGGACGCCCGAGAGAAGTGATAACAAGTTAAACAATTTTAATGTTAATTATATATATATATATATATATATATATATATATATATATATATATATATATATATATATATATAAAATTCTCGTGTCAGTTTTCATTGCCATACTCCTCCGAAACGGCTTGACCGATTCTCATGAAATTTTGTATGCATATTGGGTAGGTCTGAGAATCAGCCAACATCTATTTTTCATCCCCCTAAATGTTAGGGGTAGTCCACCCCTAATTTTTTTATTTATTTTTTAGACAAAATTTTTAATTTCTATTTTTTTATGATACAACATACAAAAATACATACAATCCTCAATTTTCACCCTTCTACGATAAACCCCTATTTTTTACCGGGCAGGACGACGTCTGCCGGGACAGCTAGAATATATATATATATATATATATATATATATATATATATATATATATATATATATATATATATAAGAAGATTATTTGAATAATCTCCCTTGTGTCGATTTATATATACTTATTCAGTATGGGAAAGTGGTCTGATCTGTTAGATGTCCTATGATTTTTTGTTAGTTCTTCACGATTATGAGAATAAGACATCATTTTTAATTTTGGTTTATACAAATACTTTCGAAATCGGGATAAAACGCAGGGCACTTTTTTCCAAAAAATAGAATAATGAACGCTGAAAGGAAGCCCTTGTTGTAATTTAATGCTAAATATTAATGTATTTACATCTAATGTTTTCGTACACTCATTTAGAGTATCTGAATTTAATATTTATTGTTGGTATGTGTTTCATGAATGAATGTAAACTCTTTATTATACACCATAAACTTAAATCTAGACAATTAATATGGATACATTTACATAAAAACAATGGGCAATGTATAAATATGTTTGTGTAAATCAGCTTAAACGTAGTAGGTACCGGTCAAAATGTCAAGAAAATTGTGATGTATACGAAAAATATTACATAAATGTGGTTGACACCGACCCGACCTCGCTAGGTCTCACACTTTATTGTACATGACAAGATCTGGATCTTAAGTTATATGGACTTATTGCCTTGCTGTCAAAAAGAACGTGTTATGTTTGGACCATTTTGTAAACGTAGCCTCAAATTTCGTCAAATATACATCACAAATGTAATTTTAGATACAACTAGAAAAAAATATTGGGAATATAATATGTAAATTTACGTAATAATATATTGTAATGCATATATAATGTTTATTGTAAATATATAGTAGTTATTTTGTTAGTGTATGCTTCTATATAACTATACCTATATAATTTATTATATTATAATATATATGGATATTCGTGGTTTGGAAGAGATCACTTTTAGCGATTAAATCCTTTGTGCATAATTGAAATAGTACTTCTAGCTTGTAACTTTGTGAGTTTTTGTTAACAACGTGCAATAAAGAAAAATTGTCTATCTTTTAGTTACAACTTGATGTTTGAAAGAACCTATATTTTAGATCATTATGTGAATGTGCTTCATCAGTAAGTAGCAGGAACAACTTGAGGTAAGTTAACGGTAGGAGGGTAAAGCTAACTTTCCTATGTTTCCTTTTAAGTTGTACTTACTTCATGTCTTTATCTGCAACCACCAGGTTAGCAAATAATAGAACGTATTTCTGTTGTAGGTTCATTAGAACGAGCAAACAAAGTGGATTGTGGGCTGTGGCAACCTGTAGTTCCGCCCCTACTATTTGTGAACTTCATTTGAGAGTTCACCCTTATTTTTATGTGTTAATTCAGCTCCAATAATCCGGGAAGGTTAATTTACTTTTTATACAGTAGGATGACCCATTAGTCTAAGGTAGATAGATTTTTTTTTGTAATATAGCAGAATTATGTCTTTTGATTCAATTGTTCTGCTACTTTGTAAGCATAGTTGATAGAAAATTTTATATAACTTCAAAAGGTAATGTCGCACTCAAAGTTCAATTATAGTCCATTAATTTAAAGCTTTCTGAATTATCTATATTGCTTATTAAAACTTAATTATTTTTAACCATCTTTTACAAATATTATTGTCGTGATTAAATTATATTTCATCACAAATAATAGTAAATTTTAGTTGCGTGTGACCCTCTATGTTTGAACTGTTTTGTATTTATCCTTTATGCTTTGAACAAATACTATTCTATTGTATGTATATCTTGGATGTGCTTTTAGCAGGGATGGAAGGTACACCGCTGACATAAATTTGGGGAATAGTGTGAATGGAGCGTTAGGTAAACTTCTAGGCGCTATAGCTCAGCCAGAAGGCCCAGCTTACCATACACAACGTGGTTCTGGTACCTACGCTCACGTATGGAAGTGAGAGTTGGGTATGGAATAGAGAGCATGAAAGTAGAGTAAACGCGATCGAGATGCGAGCATTGCGCAAAATCTGCGGAGTGACGCTCGCGGACCGTGTTCGTAATACCGAAGTAAGAGAGTTGGTCTGAAAGAGAGTGTCGGGGTGAAGGCAAGGAAAGGAATGCACCGGTGGTTCGGGCATGTGGAAAGAATGACTAAACAGATATACAATGCAAAAGTGGATGGATGCAGAAGTCGCGGAAGGCCACGACACACCTTCCATGATCAAATTGATCATGTATTAGCAGAAGGTGATGTTAGGAGCCTTAAGAACAGACGAGTGTGCATGACAAGAGCTATGAATGTCAAAGAAGCAAGTGAGGTGTGTAAGAATGGGCCTGTGTGGCGCTCTGTTGTTCGTGCCTACCTCGCAAGGGACCTGGCGTGAAGTTATGTATGAAACTGTAAAATATGAACTTCAGATTACAATTATTTTCCATGTGGTTGGTACTCTAGATGCCAAAACCGTTTCATACTCAACAAATATAGTCGCAAAAACTTACTGTTTAATTGATAAACTAAAAAAGAATTACTTTAGAACTAAATAGATAAAACTCTTTGGATTTTGGCTAAGAAATTAAACGACAAAAAAGAATAATAAATAAAACACATAAGTTGACACGGAAAAGATGAATGGAAAACACAATAATATCAGCATGTACTAGTTTTATTACGAAATGTAAGATTTTGGCTAGACAATGGATGATTTTATAAAAAATATTCGAAAAAAGCTTTCTGTTGACGATAATGTTGGATTTGAAAAAGACGATGAGGCAGATGGTGCGTACTTTTTTATAGATGTTATTTTCACCAAATTATTATTTAATAATATCATTGCTAAATGACCAACTGATAAGACGTGTACCTCTCTATTTTAATAGAACCGGTGGTTTACTCGATCTGTTTATCTAAGGTAGATTTATGAGTTCCGCATCTTGGTAACAAAAATGTGCCTATAGGTTTCTTCATCACAATGTTTTCTTCACCGTCCGTACGTGTTCATAATTGATATAGCGTCCGGTTACTAAAGGTTTAAAAACTATTCCACGCTCCTTAACTATAACAGTAAAATATATAGCTGCATAGAAAAAACAACACTATAAAGGCATGTTTTTTCTTGGCCATCATCTAATTACTCGAGATATTATGGTGCAAAGTAAAATCTCGGAAGAAAAAGAATTCTTGGGTAAAACTATTAAATGTGTTGTGGAATAAATACTTTTTGTAGCAATTTTATAATACTGGCCGCTCGGTTTTTCACAATATTATAATTAAAACAAATCGAGTTGGTTGCTATTCGAACGTAAAGAAAAAATGGTGTTCATTTTATTTAGTCCCGTTTTAGATTTTGTCTCGTTAGGGTCTATCACATCTGGCGACCGTGACAGGACTGCTGATTTGATAAATGGTTTTAAATATGTGAAATGTTCGCAGCTAAGCATGAAGAAGACATGAGAAAGACCCTTGAAAAGGTAGAAACTAACGACATGGTTGATGTGGACGAAATAGCATCTAAACTCAATGAATTGTCTGAACAAGCCAAATCTGCTTTTGAAGACAAAAAACCCCAAAATGCGGAGAATTCCAGCTACAGTGTTTTGCAGAAACCCAGTCAACACGAAACAGCAGCAGAAAAAGATGACCCGTATATAAAGGACGATAATTTCTTGGCATTTTTCGATTGAATTCCCCAAGAATAAAGGACATTTCATTTTAGACGTAGTTATATTTTAACGTAAAACACCAATAATATGAATAGGTATTATTATACCAAAATATTTTTTTAAGCACCTGAATCTAAATAGACGTAAGTAGTGTCGATAGGCATAATGAGTTATTTTTAGGTAACATCTTAATTCTAATTGTTTTATATTGAAATGAAAGTCAAAACTAAGTTGAGGATGCATTGTCATTTATATTATATTACTTGGTCACAATTTCAATTTGATACAATTTCAGGATTTTAATTGACTACCCTGGCATTGTTTACCATGTGCAGGTGACACTTTCTGGGCCTAGCTTTTTTAGTCCTTATCATATTTTTTTCCCCAAAATAATAGAGAAGTTTCCGAAAAATACGACTATACTACAATACTTATGACCACACTAGTTTAGACGATTGCTTAGCAATTTCTTTAGCAATGTTATGGACAAGAAGGCTGAGGCAGATGCAGCTGTTTTTTTTAGTATATATAATAAATTACTGAGTGTTAACGCAGGTACGTCTAATGCTTAGCTTACTACTTACACTGCCATGTGGGCCCTCGCCGAGGAAGGTGACCGGTCGCATGCGCCCCCGCGGGAAATCCAGCAGGGGCGCCACTCCGTTTGGGGGCTCGGCTTCTGGCAATTTGATGGAGGTGAAGAGACCAGGTGTCGGACGTTCACGGCGACATGCACGTTCCTCAGGGTACGTCTGTGGGTGAAAAATCTGTGTAATAAAATAATCTTGCGGATATGATAAACGTTGAGTTCCTGTAGTGTTTAAAATCCGCAAAGAATACATAAGAACATTAAACATTTCGTAAAACAAGCAAGCTTATGGAGCAAGTGCTGAACATTAAGACCGTGTCTTAGCAAGTGTGTGCAGTGTCTGTTTGCTAATGGATAAATTGACGACAAATTCTTGTTAGCCGATGATGTATTGAACAGATATATATATATTAGGATGATCCAAAAAAAAATTTTTTTTCCAAACAGGCTCAAAAGTTTCTTTTGGGTGTAAAAAAATTCTGTGAAAAGATGAGCCCTTAATATTAATATTAAGATTGTCCTCATCGCATTTTTTTAATTCCCATAAGAATAACACAGGAAAATTTATTTTTGCTTTTTCTGATTTTTGTACCGTTCAAACGAGTGGTTGACTGATAAATCGTTGTTCCAATCTTTATAGAAAATTGAACGCTCTACAAAAAAGGTCTGATAACATTTTTTGATTACCTTTTAACCGTCGATATATATATATATATATATATATATATATATATATATATATATATATATATATAAATTCACACCATATATATATATATATATATATATATATATATATATATATATATATATATATATATATATATATATATATATATATATATGGTGTGAATTTAGGGAGAATTAAGCCCTGCTTACTCGTTATATACTACGAATCGGTTGGTATAATAAAGAATTGCTAATAAGCTGAATTTTCGAGTATATTTATAACAAATTCATTCAAAATCGTCTTAGAAGAGGTCTTAGACACGGGCTTTCGAAAAAACATCGATTGTTTATTCCTCATCATTCCAAAAGTTTTAATTTATCATTTTTAAATTCATTCTAAAAACTCGACACCCCTGCATATTTGTTATGTATAAAGGGGAATGATCACCTTTGGGCATTTTTAAGGATTTCAGTTTTACGTCTGCACATCATATACATTTTTGAACACGGACTTGAATTGGACGCTCCTAAACGACGACTCGGCTTTTTGACGACGGACCTAAATCTTGTTTACGTACGATACTGCTGCTGTTTTGGACTTGAGCCTTGTGTATATTTAAAACATCTATCTGTTTTATTTTCTTAATTGGTATTTCGATATTGCAAGGAGATTGATTATTGAGACGTAAGCTCAGCAGGGCAAGATGATGAACTATATTTAATTGGTAACCTTGACTTGAACTATATTTTAGAAAAAAAAAATTGTAACTGGCTTTTAAATAGTTTTAAAATTGTAGTGGGTTTCCTACGATGTCAAGTATGATTTGGCGTATATCTCATCGTTGTTCTATCAGGCATTTGTATTTGTATTTGTATGGGGAATAGGTGTGCCGCTTTGTTATCACATTTTAATTAATATAAAACTAGTTTGTTATAATATACTATCTTTTAAGACAAAAACATTTTATTCAAAAATACAATTGTAACCAAAAAGCGCGTGAAAAAAATGTTATTGATCGGATGTTGCTCATATGAAGTATTAAAAAAAAAAACTTTAATACTCCCAACAACAAGTTTTGAGAGTACATGTACTAAAGTATTGACTACGACTAGGCCATAGATAAAACTTATTATATATATAAACTAGTCTGTTTAGACTTGGAAACAAAAACATTTGGCGCTTTTAATTATATTGTTACTTTTTACGTTTTTTACTGAATAATTATTCTATTCTATTCTATTCTTTTGAATGTATAACTAAAAAGAAACACACCGAGAAGTTTGTTTATAAAAGATTATTCTAATGTCTTTATAATATACTTTTTTTAGTTGTTTCTCGTAAACTCAGAATACATATTTTCTTGCTCAGCGTGAAAATGTTGTCCCTAGGCGCCAAGTTTTGTAAGAGCAAAATCATGTATATATAACTCAGACTGTTAAAGTAATATTACTTTAAAAGTAATTTCACGCGAATTTTCATATGACATCATCTGTAAACTGACTAATAAAAGAACCGATTCGTCTCTCGAGAATTGTAATATGTATATTTGTAATACCATGTTTTAGTTAAGTACAGTAGTTAACCATAGTAGTTTGTTTGTTAAAGAGATTTTTTCGTAAGATAGTACTGTCATCTATGTGTTGGACTTTTAGCCGGCATAGAACAAAATGTAGTTGCGGGAAATGGACTTCAGAGACTAATTAATAGCCGTACATGAAAGCCGAATAGGTGCAGGAAGGTGTTCTCGTGCACCCTTCTCCTCTAGGTGTCAAATCGACGATGACTCTGATCTACCGGTAATTGTCGATATAGTTCAGCAGACAAGCAGATGGCTCACCTGCTGGAAAGCGGTTGCCATCATTTATGAACATTTGTAACATCAAAGTTTCTAACAATGTGCTACCGCTCTCTAAATGGGAGACTGGAACCTGGTCACTAGCGCCGGAACACATTTCAAGCTTCCAATGGCGACTTACTCTAAACCAAGGATGGTAGCCATCCAGACGGGCAAATACCGTACCACCTGGGTGTGGGTTGTTTTGCTGCCTCTTACGACAGGCCAAAATTTTATTCCTTCTCCATTCCTGCACGAATAAAATATGATCTATGATCCACACTGCTGACATAAACTTCTTTTGTCAGTCTCCATTGATCTATTCTCTCTACCTTCATATCCAAACGATCTTAAAATGCCTTTCTCAATTCTTAAATAACGTTAGTCTTGAGGTAATTGCTATTGCTCTTAGCAAGGTTGTGTTCGTATAATTTATGCTGTCCGATAAATTATTGTTCAAATTTACGTGGGTATGCACTGATATGCCCGGTCCGCAGTAATTACGGCAAGATAATAAATAATGCCAGTACTCTTTACTACTGAATTAAATTTCTATTAGCACTATTGAACTTTTAGCGACCGTGTAATAATATTAGTTTTCCTATTGAATAAAAGTAAAATAGTCGATTTTATTAAATCACGCGTTTTAACAAAAGCCTGCCTGTCGTGTACAGGGGAGAAGGACATAGTAAGCCTTACAAAGCCCTAGTAAAATATTAACAAAACACCATCGGGTCCGTAAGTCGCTTTGCGGTTTACGTCGTCCTATACTCATTTATCATTTCAAAACGACCGCATAATACCCCTAATGAGTAAAATCCAAGCATACCTTAGCAATACCATTAATATTGCAGATCCCGGCTCCCCTTTATAGATTCGTGAGTATTTATTATTAGTTTAAGGCATTTGTAGTTTGGTCTCCATACTTTATTTTATACATTTTATATAACATGTGTACTAGTCTCATTCTTTTTTAGGATTCCGTAATTAATTTACTTTAACAGGAATCCTTATACAATCGTTGTGTCTGTCTATTCGTTTGTCTTTGTATAACACAATGACTTTCCTAGGAAACCACAGAATCTTGGTGAATGATATTTAATAGGAATATGTAATACTAAGATATGCCCGTTCATCCATGCTAGATTCGGAATTTCCGCGGGATTCCCGGGATAAAAAATATTACACACATTTTATTATATAAAATTTGCTATCGATAAGTGAAAAAATCACATTGGAAATCCTTGTTTTCAATCTTTTCATTTTGAATAAATTCAAAAAAAAAATCCCGCGAGATTCGAGAAAAGCAGTGCAACTTTTAATTCTAAGTATTTGCTGTCGATCAGCGAAATTCGCATCAAAATTAGCCCAGTAGTTTTTACATGAATCCCGAATAAACAGGCAAGAAATGTAAAACAAAGAATGCAGTTGTTCTTTTTAAATAGCTTCAATGTACAGATACGGTGGGTTTAGAATGTTATAATATTATATGACGCTACATAATTCTGTAGTAAAATCACTATGGATTTAGGACATATAAGGGATGGCTACCATACGTGTGAGGGGTAGTTTTTTATATGCTCGTGTCAGATATCGTTACGTCATAACTTAAAAAATCATGACGATGTTCCTTAATGATTTTCGTAATATGTATTTATTTAAATAGCATTGCAAAATATTTCTTTCCGAAGTTTTAAAAATTGTGTATTTAATAAAATAAAGGTTAGTAGACCTTAAATAATATTTTCAACAAAAATTAGCTTGAATGAAAGCCGTTCTTTAGTTTTAGAGATAATAAGTATTTTCGATAGGGTTTATCAAAGTACGTCGCTATTTCTTGAAATATATTTTTGTATTCATCAAAGACAAAACACCATTAGTTTTCATTAAGAGGTCAATGCCGAAATATTCGTTATGAGTATTAAATAACAACTACTACATTGTTCTAATAAGACATCCCGTGGATGTCACAAAATTAACGTACAAAAATACGATCGGAAAATAACGATTAAATATGATCGGAATCAAGTTACCTGAACATAATATTAGGCCAAACACAAGCTTTAAATGTGTTTATTTCTATAATGATAAATAATCTTATAATAACTAACATAAGGTACTCGGATCTTACCATTTCAAAGAAAGAGATATTCAGATTCATCATAATGATTTTCAAACATCGTAGTCTAAGCGAAGAAATTAAATTAACATGTTAAATTACATAAGAAATACAGCCTGAGCGGAGCGTGCTGACTCGGCAAGACTTGTAACCACGTTATTGGAATTACATATGAAGTACTATAAAACTGAAGTGTAATTGCCAGAGACTTCAATACATTATTTTACTAAAGAATAATCTTTTTAACTTTAATAGTGTTTATAAGATTACCCTGTCTTGTAGTTTGTTCTCAAATAATCTTATAAATACTATTATCGATGTAGTGTTTTTAAATATTGACTGTAATTTCTGAACGAATACTAACATTTGTATGAAAACTTGCAGCGCCCGTGGCTTCACCCGCGAGGTGAAGGTATGTCGTTATATTTTGGATAATTCACACTATGTGTTTATAAATAATAGCCTATGCGTTATTTTGATGTGTAAACTATATTACGGTAAAGTTTCATCAAAATCCATTCCGTAGTTTTTGCGTGAAAGAGTAACAAACATACATCGATACATTTATACATCTATTAGCTTCTGCCCGCGACTTCGTACGCGTGGATTTTTTTTTCATAAAAAGTATTCTATGTTACTTATAATACCTCCAAGAATATGTGTACAAAGTTTCATGATGATCGCTTGAGTAGTTTTCGCGTGAAAGCGTAACAAACAAACTTACATTCACATTTATAATATTAGTAGGGATATATTCATAAATCTATATAATCACATGTACATTCTTACAAACTTTCGTATATATAATGTTTACAGGATATAGGATAGATATTTAAAATTAGTCGTTTTAATAATATATAGGGGTTTTGCTTGTAGGAGGTATATCTGAAAGTTTGCTTAAAACAAGCTTCAAAATACCTTGAAAGTTTCAAGGATTAAAACGGTAAATTTATCCTAAATTTTTGTGTATTCATTTCGATATCGATGCAAATATAAATATTTGTAGTTACGCGCCAATGAAGTACTGGCCACTATTAGTGTTATATAAAAGAAAGTCGTGTTATTTACACTATTTATAACTCAAGAACGGCTCTACCGATTTGGCTGAAAATTGGTGGGGAGGTAGATTAGAACCAGGAGACGGACATATGTTACTTTTATCCCGTTAGAAACTGTAGGTAGCGCTGAGATCGGGTTCTAGAATCCTCCTAATCACCTGGACCGATTTTGGTGATTTTGTTTTTGTGTGTTTGAGTGGGTCCCAGAATGGTTTAAATCCACAGTTGGTATCGGTAGGTGGCGCTGGGATCGGGTCCTAGAATATTATTTTTTAGAGCAGGACAACGTCTGCCGGGGCCGCTAGTTAGTGATAAATTTAAAAGCCTAATATTTTAAAGTATAAAATGTTGTATAATTTTTGTCTAAGGATATAAATTTTATTTATTATAAAATTGAATAAGCAGGCTGTTATGCAAAGCAATCCATTATTTGATTCAGCTCGTGTCACACCCCTACTTTATTCGGAGGAGGCGGGTGACATGTGACATATTCTCACACCACTCGGGGGTACTTACAGTAGCTAGTGTTGTGGCTACATGGCTACACGTTACCGTGTGTTGCCAGTAATGGAGTGCCCGCAGAAAATGGGGAGGCAAAAATTGTTGCACTAAAGTTATGCTCGAAATAATGCAAAATGTAGGTGAAGTTTGTGGGTATTTTAAATTGTTTTTATCTTTATGTTCGCCCTGTTATGTTTTTCTTTTAAAATTTTTAGAAAATTGATTTCAAAATATTTTCTTATAGATTGGCTAGGTTTTTTTATAGTGGCTTTTACTTGCGTGAATTTACTTTCTCTCTGTCATGATTGTCGGGTCTATTAAAAATACATAATGAGCACTATAATCATTTTACAACTCAATAACTTGTGTAAATTATCGTAATTTACATATCAAGGATCAAAATACGTCTTGAAGTTTGTCTGGTAATAAGAGCCTGAGTTTAAAGGTGAGGCTTCATTTGCGTTAGCGTTAAAGATTTATCCGTTTTAAGTATATGTGACGATGGGCTTAATGCGTTATTTGAGAAGCAACATTGTCAATGAAGTTTAATGTTGGCAGCTAAGGTATGTCTAAAATGTATGTATCTATACTAATGTGGCTACGCGTTATTATTTAATGCTTTAAATAAACATTCGGTCACAGCCTATATCTTTAACATTAACGCAGATAAAGCCCCAACATAAGAATAACATATTGCAACAATTGCTTTCTCGTCCACAATTTATAAACTATTTTAAAATAAGACCGTGAATCAAATTGTAAATCTTTATTATCAGATTTAGAACTTGCTAGAAACTATGGTCAATGCACTTAGCTACCAGGAGGTTTATGGGTACTTAGAGCGGCCAGTGATTATTACAGTACATTTCCAAGCAATATAATTTTTAATTTGAAATACTGTTGTTATTAAAAAAACAAGACATGATAAATATTTCCATTTAAGTTAATGTTACGTTATGTTTGTTAGGTACATTTTGGTAAAATCTGGAAATACAACTAAAATTATTTTTACATTTTTTTTAGTTGCTTTTAATAATATATTATACGGAATGTTTTCGATTGAATGATTTTAAAAATTAATGATCGTGAACAGTTCCATTCGTAACTTCTAAGAAAAATACAATGAGAATAGTACATATATTTTGGAAGAAACTTTGTGTATTACCGTTTAAGCTATACATTGTGTTCTATATGTGTATATACTCGTAGCCGAATAATAACACAGACGCGATCAACCACGTACAATTTTGACAGCTTGTACTGTGTTACATGTAAAATATAAGTAGGTATTTCAAACGCTACCCCGCTACCCCGCATCTCAGGTGTTCTTTAGCAAAATGCATTAATTACGATCGCTGGCAAAAACTTTAAACAAGGCAAGTACCACACTAATTAGCTTAGTTAACTCATTTTCTGTGTGTCCGAGGGCTTTACCATTTTAGCTCGGAGCCGTTTTTATACGTCGTTAAGCAGGTAATATTTAAATTCGAGTTTTAGTAATAACATATGGAAAGTGATAATATATGCATTTGTTTGTAATAGTATACAGAGACATTTGATAGATACTAAATCTTACAAAGTAATGTGTGCCTGTCTGTCGCAATAATCTTTAATTATCTTCGTGGGGGATCCGAGTGTAATCGTTACTTTTTGCAATATTACACACAAGCGCATACTTGAGCGATAGGAATAGTGGTGGTTCAATGCTCATGAATAAATGCATTAATTTATCTACAAGTATGTGTCTGTTTGTTTTATCGTGACGGCCTTTGTTATTTTACAGATGACTATGAAATTTCAAATTTATAGGAATACAAACAAAATTGAACAAAAGAGATACCAACTTCAAGATTAACTACAAAGATTTTTTTTCTTAAACATCTTTAAGTCGGTGCTAAGTAAAACATAAAAAAATACTATAACCCACTCGCGTTAACATGGCACCTGGCTTGAAAACAACCCTCCTCCCGCTACCCCACGTCGTGCGAGACCAGTAGCGTGAGCATCACTGTTGTAGTTGTTAAATGACGATATTCAAAGAACTAAAATAACATTCAATATTTTTTTGCACTAAATTATTTAAACGTAATTCATTTGAGCCAGGTGCCATGTTAATTCGCACGGGTTATACATTTTGCAACATTTTGTTGTTGTTACAATGTGTATGGTATTTTTTCCTTTAGCTTTTTGTTAGAATTTTTTTATTTTACACTTTTGAGTTACATATATGAAATTCCTAATAAAGTACCTTCTCAAATGAAAACGATATCTGATGAAACGGAAACGTATTAAGAAAACGTTCAGCGCAGCTCGAAAGTAAATGATGTATATGCATTTAAGAACTTCTAATAAGTGCCGTTAAATTTAAACTAATGAAGTATCACTAGGAAATACTGATCAGTTAATAAATGTATATCAGTTGATTCTGGCATTCGCCGACCGCTCTCTCAGCGCGGCTTGTGCCGAAAAAATGTTTCATTAAATGATTACGGCCATCATCTGGCGTCACCAGGCATCATGTTCGTTTGTGTCTCAATTCCTATCGTCGAAGTTTTGTAAATACGACTAAATTTATGAGGTGCTGTTTATCGTTATCGATTTCCATTGTACGCTTTCCTAGTCTTATTCGATTCTAGTACAGCGCGTTATTGATGTTAATTAGGTACCTACTCCTTTTTGGGATTCTCATAAACCTAACGATATTTTTTTCAATACGTTTTCTATTTCATTTTGAGTAATATTCTACTATGTCTTCGGAACCCAGGGTCTAATACCAATGACATTTTTATGGTACTATTCTAAAGCCATACTAAATCCACTGCAAAAAGAATGAGCAGAATTGGATCAGAAAAAATTGTACATGCATAAAAATAATAATTACACATCGAACTCAGTTAAAGGGGGAGCCTTTTTTCAAGTCGGTTAAAAATGAATAGACTAGTATTTATTCTGTCAGTTCGCAAATTTCCCTAAAATAGAGAACAGTTGTCGCACGGAAAGTTTTATATTTTATGAACAATACAATATAAGTAATGTAAAAAAACATACCACTAAATCGAAAGCACAGCCCTAAAGGTAATCCTTGAGTGGGCAGCAAGCATACGTCGTTTGGGCAAACTCCCAGTGTCATTATAAAATACGGGCCGCAATGTGGATTCACTTTGAGAAATGGAGGGTGGCTTGGAAGCACCTGGGGCCTCGCGAGCCCACTATACGCCCGCTGCTGTTATTTCCCTTTTTGTAAAGTCACTTGAGTTATGTTTATCGAGTGCGCTAACACGGACGCGGAGATGCGTATATCAGGAGGCTCGCTTATCTGTCATTGTTGTTTGTTATACATGGTTTTTGTATATCAATAGAAAGCATTTCAATTAGTTGATAAATTAAATGACTGATTTTGTTATAGCCTTGTGTAGGGTTATATTGATTCTTCCTATTAAATTTCATCCACATAGGCGCAATAATCTCAAAAAAAAAAATCATTCTGACATAAATATCAGAAGCACGGATGACTCGACGATTTCACGGTGGCTTTGTGGTGGTTTGTCACTCCCGACAGGATGCCCTTGCTAGGGGCTTGGTTTATTGCTGGGCAGAGTTAGAGGCTGGGAGGTCAGGACGCGCGTAACCACGACCATGATCGCAAACTAGTCAAGAGATTTAAAATATCCTGAGGCCGGTGTTGATACAGTGGAGGCCTTGCACCCACACCTGTTGCGATGGGTCACGTGGAAACGCGGGACCCTGACCTTCAGAATAATGCAGATACCGGGTACGGGTGCTTCGAAAAGTATTTGCATCAAATTGTGGGTTACTCTAGATACACTAGACACTGCGTTACATACGCTGGTCAAATGCGCCTAGTCACCTCAAAGGTTCAAGCTCGAGGACTTAGTAGCGTCGTCGATTGATTCGCTGGGTAGCTTGATCGAGGCCATGCTGCATAACGAAGATCACTGAGGGGCGGCGTCAGCTTTCTGCGAGGCAGAAAGGAGGCTGCCGAACGATTGAAGGAGAGAGGTGCGCATTCAACTCACGGGCGCTGGCGTCAATCCGGTGTCCGAGTGCGGTGGATCTAACTTCTGTGAGGTTGAGTGACTCGGCTTCCCGGGGTGATCTAGACCTTGATGCGCGGATGAACATGGGTGTAACTACGTTCAAAACCTCATTTTCTTCCACCTCAAACGCGGGCACATGGGAGGCACATGTTTTAAGCGCGGTAATTTATTAGATTTTGGTTTGTCTGAAAAGCGGCCGAAACGTCGGACAAACCAAAATCTTATAAATTACCGCGCTTAAAACCGTTAAAAAGTAGTTTTATTATGTATACAAGTAACGAAAACGTAAGAAAATAATATCAGTTTGGATTTTTAGTTTTTCCTTCGCCAAAGCCTAAAAAATATCATATTAACTTGATATCTGCTAGAAATATTTTTATGTTGACGGGCTTAAACATTATTTTATCCCACAAAGGGAGTCGCTTTTTGATGGACACGAACTTAACGTTATCGCAATTGAAATTCAGTAAACAAATTGTAGGTAGGTACCCCTTACCTATTTCCGAATTGGGATGTAATTTAAATAGTAACGTTTACATTGTAAAGTTATAAGAACTGTTCTCCGGTTTGATTTACCGGAATACTTTGATAGGATTACAACCAAGTAAAAAAATCGAAATGTGTGCTGGGACACATATTCGAAGTGAAACTTCAACGGACAAGTGGAAAAACGAATCGCAACGGACAAGTGGAAAAACGAATGGCAACGCATAAGTGGGAAAACGAATCGCAACGGACAAGTGGTAAAACGAATCGCAACGGACAAGTGGAAAATCTTCAACTAAAAAGTGACAAAATGAATCGCAACAAAATTTCAACTTGAAGTGTTACGGGCAGATTGTTAATGTACTTGTCCAATTTGAAAACCTGCCCGTTTTTCCACTTGTCCGTTGCGATTCGTTTTCCCACTTATGCGTTGCCATTCGTTTTTCCACTTGTCCGTTGCGATTCGTTTTTCCACTTGTCCGTTGAAGTTTCACTTCTAATGTGTCCCAGCACACATTTCGATTTTTCGCAGGTTTACTGCAAATTATGATTGAATGCAGTTTTAATTTAAACATATTTTATTTTATCAAACAAAAAACTTAATTCGATCCGGAAACAAAAATAATTTGCGCATCTTTTATCTTCAATCTTCATTCGAACCTCAAATTATGTTAACACACAAATATTTCAAAAAAAAAAAATTCAAAAATATTTCGGTTGCTCAGTTTTGATGAAGAGGCTCCGAAACTACTGAACCGATTTGAAAAATTCTTTCACTATTGGCAAGCTACGCTATTCCCGGGTAGAATAAGCTATATTATATTTACAAATAAATTAGGGGTCCTTACTAAAACTCCAATAATGTTACCGAAGGTGTAAAAAAGTACTTTATATCGCGTGCGCTGCGAAAACTATTGATGATAGAATAAAATAATGTACTACGACTTTGTAGAACATATATCATTATCTACAAAAAGTGTCGCGACAAAATATGTCTAACTATTATAGTTATGCCACAATAAGTGTTCTTTTCTTTTAAAAATTTAATTAAAATGCCACCGCTAGAAAAGGCTCTTTATTTGTGTCTTGGTATTAATCCTTATCAAAATAAATTACTTCATATTCAAGACTGCTTCAATAACTTTATATAACTTTTTGAATTATTCAATTCCGACATTCCATTCGAAAGATATCACGAGTTTAAAAATGTAAGAATTAGTGACGGTGATCACGTGACTCTGACACCTTTTCGTGAGCCAAAAATCCGTAAGACCCCCTCTATATAGAAGTTTCACTTCAAAAAATAACAGGCACATTCTATGAATCTTTCGACGTGAAAATATGTTCTTAACTATACATTCCACCACAAAGGCTTGCGGTAAATAATACATCTTTATTGAAATGGTCCCTTGAAGTGCGTATTTTTCTATTTGTTGTTGGCAAGTTTCAACAAGTGCGCAGGTGGTGCGTTCGAACGAAATGCATGTTGTTATTCGTTTATGGGTTATTTTAAAAAGTAAAATGATTTCTTATAATTGAAGACACGTTTAACCAAATCCTTTTAAAATAAAGCTACATTTCTTAAGTTTGAATAAATTGTTTTGTGTCTTTGTAAAAAGAAATTTGATAGTGCGTGGTTGATGTCATAAAAGTCACGGAAAGCTTAGTATCTGTATTTACTATTGAACTGAAACAATATTGTCAGTGTTTTATAAATTGCTTTTTCTTCTAAGGCTGGTGTGCACCGACTTATAACCAATGGTTAAAATAAAATAATCGCTAAAAATGTACGCATAAACAGTGATTATTTTATTTTAACCATCGATTAAATGTCGGTGCACACCAGCATAAGATAATTTTTTGAATATTGCAGTTAATTTATGCATTTAAACGGTTCTTTTCAAACATTTTTTACATTAATATCTTACTTTAGATGTTCTTTAAGTTGAGACAGTTAAACATCATTAAATAGTTTGATTTATTACAAAAATCACGTAGAGGTATGTATTGCATAAAAACTATGTTCTTAGAAAAAACAATAAGTATATATTATGAAATATGTGGGTTTCTTTATATAAAGGTTGCAGTCAAAAAGGATAGGTCAAAAGTTTAGACTAATCGACAACTGTGACTCTAATAGACCGATATCCGGCTGCAAGATTACTACGTTCATGTGTTAGTTAATTAAAATCAAGGTTTTATAAATATGGGAATACATAAACCCTAGATTGCCTATAAAAATGTGGCTGCTAATATTTTTATCAAATGTATAAAATGTATAAGTATAAAATACGACGTTTCTCTTTCTAATCTATAATATGTGTACCTCAATCAAAATTTATGAACAATCTTCTTTGTATCTTCTTCTTTCTATACCAATATAATTGAAGTGTGGGTACATTATGTGTGCAACACCAAAGGTGCTACAAATGCGCTGCTGCTCTCTTAAGGAAGACTGGAACCTGGTTACTAATGCCGGAACACAACTCAAGGTTGTTATGGCGACATACTTTAGACCAGGGGTGGTAGCCATCCATTCGGGCTGGCTGTGGGTTGTTTTGTCGCCTCTTACGACAGGTCGCCCGGCCGCAGGAAATTGTATTCTGTCTCCGTTCCTGCACGGATGTTCGTGTATTTTTCATTCCAATATTTTGCGGAGTACAAAATAAATATAAATGATAAATATGTATAATCCCACACGAACGTAACTGCTAGTCTCAGATAAATTTACAATAAAACGCGCAAAAGACATTACCACATGTAATAACTGGATTTTGTGTTAATATAACATTTTTGGAGCACCTGATCCATAAAAGTAAGGGCTAATGGGATGACGCGCCTCTCAACTTTATGAGAAAGATATCAGCACGTATATAAACTGTCTAAAGACAGGAGCGTAATGAACTCTTTTAGGGTGAACGGTGCAGTTATAAATTTCATTCAAACGAACTAAAGCGGCTTATCTTAATAATAGAAACCTGAATATGGGCCTTCGCGACTGGGTTTGCGCTTATTTCTGTTTTGTTTCCTAAAGAAATCTTGGATATTTAAAAAAAAAACAAAGTTAGATATCATTCTATAGGTATACCTATAATATTATAAAATTCTAAACATGCAGCTTTATACTGATGTTATTAAAAAATCAAATGGAATAGACTTTGTTAACGATGGAGAATACGATGCTTTTTTTAGATTTCTGTTTGTTCAGTATTCATGTAAATCCTACTGGGTCGATTTCGATTTGTCGATTCCTTTTTGGTTGGTAAACTTCGAAGTCAAGGAAGAAACTCCTCTTAAATCAACGAAGTCTTTTAGCATCACAACGACTTAGCTAGAGTGTCATACTCCTATGTCGTTAAGTTGCAAATCGCCTTATTTTCTCAAAAATATAGTGTGCACTTGTAGACAGATATTCAAAGGTGACTGGAAAAAGTACAAAACATAACTATACCTACAGTTATATGTTAGGATTCACCTTTACCTATGATACAACGCTGAAATAGACCCACATCCCTTATTTCTGTTCTTTTTATAGAGAAAAACAAACAATTGCATACATATTACGTTTGTTTTCAATTTCGGATACCAAACTACACAGTAGTAGATTAAATGTGGTGGATTCAAAGCAGCAAACCAAATATCGGTTATATTACGTATGTTTGTAATAAAATCGTATCATGGTACACCCGTGGGCTACGCGACACGTGTTCACTTTTTGAAACAGCAAAGGCATAGATAGGGTAATATGTTTTGATTACCCCTGCTTTGGCTTCGCTTCAATTGAAAAATGCGTCTGGCGGCGTACTACCCCGTCCGATTCTGATTTTTGTTCATTTTTTAAAAGCAATACGTTTTTACAAGTGAATGCCCAGATGGGAGCAGGCAGCGGGGCGGCAATGTATAAAATAAAAGCAACAGAGTTTTACAATCTGTATTTAAAATCGAACATATCTTCATATAGTAACAGATCTTCGATTAAATTCGACTAGTCAGGCTTACGAAGAATAATTAATTTAAATGAATAAATAGTATTGTGGCGAATGATGGTGGAACCATATAGTTAGTTTTAGAACTTTTAGAAAAAACTAGAACAGTCGAGAAAGAAAAGATAAGGACGGATATATTTAGAAAGGGACAGATGATGAATGAAAGACAGAGATATATAGATGTTAGAAAGGGACAGACGATGAATGAAAGACAGAGATAGATAGATGGGTTCTAGAAAATTCTTCCGGGTATATAAACAGCGTAAGGCGCGTCTACCGGGCAGTTTAAAGTTGAGTTCGGTTCAGGACAGTCAAGCGACAAGTGCGATACGGAAGAGTTGTAAGAGGGGTTTAATAGAAGACAGTGACGAGTAAAGTGGTGAATTTAGTGACAAGTTTTGTGGACAGTTACGTGAAGGTGTGTAGCGTAGTTCGAGAGAGGAACCAGAAGCGAGCTACACTCGATACAATTGGAGGTGGTCTACGCAATATCGGCGACGGTGAGAGTGTGATAACTTATCGTCGGAACTGTGCATCATCGTGTGTATAGGGGCTACCCTGCAGAGAGGTATTACGTGCGGCTGTGTAAGTCAATAAAGGCTTTTCGTTAAAAACTGGTGTTTTCTTCCAATCCATAAGAGCGTATCCCCGCTCGCACGTAACAGTATATTCTTACACGATAATTTTAAAGTAGGTAAAATTCAGTGGGGATATAAGTCAAATTCACCCTAACTGGGATACTGCCTTGAATGAAAAAGATGTTTAATATTATAACAATATTCATACTCTCGCAGGCATAACCTCTGCTGATACGAATTTCAATATGAGAAGTGCCAAGAAAACATAATTACGTACATGGTTGATAGAAGAATGCTTTTTATAATTTTAGGGAGTTAATTAAATAAATCACTCCTTCTATTGATAACCTTCTACTTTTTCTTTTTCTTCTTCAATTACGACATGCATTGAAATATTTGTAAATTTGTAAGTACATCATAATTAATACATTGAATACAGTGAGACTTATTGAAGATAGTGAGACCTTGTAGGGTGACTACCCTACAAAGTCTCGTATTTCTAATTATTAAAAAGGATGCAATTTGAAAATGAGTAAGAATGAATGTAGGGAAACGCCTCAGGTCCAGGCTTAGTTTCGGCTCCTAATTGCGCCTACAGACATTGCCTAATATAATGAATATTAGTTTTTTTTAATAAACCACAAACAAACTATAGTATAGTATAGTATAGCTATAGTAACTATTTAAACTATAGTATTACGAAGCTCTATCTAGTATCTACCTAGTACCTAGCTAGTATCTAGCTAGCTAGTAGTAGTAGTATCTAGATGCAATAATTAACAAAAGGTCTTTAAAGTTATAACTATAACTAATTGAGGAAGCTGATTGTATTAGTTATAAAAATGATTTGACTCAGAGATAATAAGAATAAAATGAGATGTGTGGGGTCTAGAAGAAGCAGAAGAAGCTCCGCAAGTGCGGTTCCCTTCATTTACTTATACACAGCATATACATTTTAAGAGAGTTGCTTACTTCAGTAATAATAAGTTTTACGGAAACCAGCAGGTTATGAGAGTGAAAAAATGCCTAATCATACTGTCTCTGCAACGTTCGGATAAAAGAGGCAGGCCAAAGAAATACTGGCTTGATGTCATCTAGGATAACATGGTTGCAGATGGTCTCACAATGACAAAGTGCGTAAAAAAAAGTATATAGACTTTGGGATTTGGCAACCTGAATGGATAACGAAGAACCTTGGTGACTTTAAAAATATTTCGTACAGTTACAAAATATTAAAAATAATTACAAAAAAAACATTCTCAGTAAAATAAAAATAAAATTATAAGTAATGCGGTCTTCTTGCTTTGTACCATCAAAGCATAAATGTACAAAGGTGAATCATTTTTTATATATTCGAGTGTTTTCTATTTGTGCTTGAAATGGGTGGACCTTCATATGTAATTGTAAAAGCATGAATAAGATTTACTTAAATAGAGAATACGACTCACATATATATGTCTATATTATACATACAGGTATTCGTGATCTTGTATTTTACTCACGCTTCTAGTGGTTAATAAAATTTTAATAATTCCGTTGTTCAGAAACGAACGAAGAACAACTCTTTGTTAGAATACCGTAGATATTTTGGCAAAAACGAACTCTTAAATCGTCATATCGATCTATCCTTTTTTTCGACTTTAGAAATGTTCCAAATTCTAAAATGAAATAAATTGAAATATTTGCCATTTAATTTAACTGTTTCTTTGATTAAAATACTTACTTCCCAGTATCATACGACATAGTTCTGATCATTGTCTAACGAGGGGCAAGCTTTTCATCTATAGGCATATATAATATATAGATACCTTTTCGCCTCAAAGTCAGCATTGTCTTTGACGAAGCGATTGCAGCGAAACAAAGTTACTTGAGACTAGTCTTACGACCTCCTTTATGCCGAGCAACTTGCATCGTTATATTGGATTTTGCCTTCGATGTTTAGTTAAGCACACATACTTAAAATGTAGTGTATTCAAAAACATATATTTCTACTTGCAATTAGGATAAACTGGCAAGAAAAAATTATAAAATAAATTTCAAAATGAGTGTCCATACTTTGATTTCTTTTCAATTAAGTACAGATATAAAATGTGACGGGTTGTTGTAGGAATAAATAACCAGTTCATTTGTGAAATATGTAATTTGGTATATAAATAATATTTACATAGCCCAAAGAAATTATGTCTAATATATAATTGGATTTAAAAGGTTTAAAATTATACATTTTAGTCACGACCTTTATCTCTATAATGTAATGTCACGACAGTCGTGAATAACAACCTCAAAATCTGGCCTGCCAGCCAGTGGGCGAAAAGGTTTCCGTCGCCACAAATAAAATACATATAAAATAAAAATTATGGAGGTAGTTATTTACGTTAAAATCAAATGTATTCGCTAACTCCCACATTTATAGAGCGAGAAACAGTTTCATTTAAACTTTCGTTTGACTGTTTATTTACAAGAGAGACTGCGACTAATTGAATCCCAAGCCAAACAGTATTTTTAATTAAAATCCAATTTACAATATCCTATGTTACCTCTATATATTTCACTGAACGTTTTATAAAATAGTAAACATACTTAAAATTACATATACACCATACAGAAAATGTGAAATAAAAAGTAAACAGTAAAAGTGATTGATAAAATATGTTAATGTACAAAGACGGTGTGGAATGACATGGTAGCAACTGGTTCCGATGGCCCACTACCCTCTCCCCCCTTTTTGATAACGCATCGTGGAGGGCTCTTACCGCACACAGAGAAGCGTGTCGAGGGTATGTGCGAATCAGCGGTTCCCCACGCTTACTTCGCCGTAGCGGAAGTAGTTGCGGGAAACCGATCGCCGAACTCGCACGTGACAGACTCTAGAACAGAGTTACTGCACCGTGACATCCCTACGCTCGGCAAGCACTGGGACTCCCTGGAGGCAGGGTCGCCCATTTCATCAAGTAACAGATGGCTCCCCGTGACGGAATCATGGGAGGAGGTTTCCTATCTCTATTCCCTCTATTCAACCTTCCTTACCCCGTCTCCGTATTCCAATCGCTTATCCCATCCATTTTTACTGTTCCTATTGTTTGATCCCTTTATGTCATCCCCCTATCTTATCCTAAAGCTCGGCAACTTTTTTAAATTTCAAAGTTTTTATTCAATATATACTTTAAACCTGCGTTACTTATTATAAATAAATAATTAAAATTATTTAATTATAAAAAAGAAATAGTATAATTTAGCTATTGCTAGCCGGTTACACCAAACAAAAATGTATTGGGACTGGTTACAGATTGCTGCATTGGATATTTAATTAATATAAAATATATGTAAATTAAATGATTAAATTAAGAACTGACTGACTGCCTGAGGTTTATTAGTTTTTATTACCCATATTTATTTTTTACCCATATTTAATTTGTTCAAACTGTTATTATGGATCTTTGTGTCTGAAATAAATAAATAATTATAATAACATCCAGGCCTTTTTTGTCACTTATTTTTTGGGGGCACGCTAATTCTCGAAAGTTGTAAGTCTATAATCTTTTTGTTTGTAGCTCCACCCCAAAAACCTATTAAAAATCCATTTTTTTTGTAAAGGTTACCATATATTTTAAAAGTTAAAATGTAATATAAGTTCCACCGGAGAACACTTTTTGAAGGTCAATACAGATAACTTAAAATTTAATTTTACTTCCTAGTCTATGTACTACTAGTACTTCGCAAGGTGTTGTTGCTGTTAAGGAAAAGAAGCAGCAAGAAATCCCCAGCGTAGGCTTATCACTAAATATAATATATATCACTTTACTTCTCGATTGTTATTTCAAATGCCTATAAACGACGATAACCACTATGCATGCGACTAACAGTTGGTTCTCTTCATTAAAAGATTCACTTCGAGTAGATGAACCAAAGGAGTGAGTTTTTGTTTACATATAAGTAGGTGCAAGATTTGCATACGTTAATATTAAACGTCTAGGGGTAAGTGAAAATTACGTTAAAGGATCAGCTTTACATTGATACATACAGAATAAGCTTATAACTAACTGTCATTTATGCATACGTAATTTTGAGTAACGCAGGGTCTGTATACATTTTGCACAAAACTGCCTGTTTAACCTACCTCGATTAATATTAACGGTATTAATGTGGGATCGAAGCTTCTGGATCCACATTATAGAGGTAAATCGGGAATCACATCTCCTTTGAACGTCACATAAATATGTATTAGGTGTACTTTATAGGCAGGTATACTCTAATTATAGTTAGTTATAGTATCTTACCCTATGTAGTGGCTGGTCTTATTTAGTAATAAGCGAACTTAGCGTCTGTTACTGAGCTTAGTAAGTTTTTAGTACGAGAACTTTGCTCTTTTCCCATCGACTCCAGAGTTGTACGTAGTATATAATATATTACCCACAATATAAGCGTAAATTTTTAAGCTTGGGAAAA
This sequence comes from Dendrolimus punctatus, assembly GCA_012273795.1. NCBI lineage: Eukaryota > Metazoa > Arthropoda > Insecta > Lepidoptera > Lasiocampidae > Dendrolimus > Dendrolimus punctatus. The sequence goes on along the minus strand of CM022533.1, from coordinate 9,259,070 downwards.
TGTAATGTATGTGTGTTTGTCAGCCTATTATTTATTTCAATACCAATCACAGACTACAGCGATATCTGGGGGTAATCAAAATATGCCCTCAAGTGGTTGTCTGACAATATATCTGTATAGGATTTTAAAACATATAATTTAACTAGCTGCGCCCCGAGGTCTGACCCGCGTGGTGATGGAAAATCGTTGTATTTTGGATTATTCACACTATATCTTTATAAATTATAGCCTATATGTTATTTTGATGTGTAAACTATATTATTGTAAAGTTTCATCAAAATACATTGAGTAGTTTTTGCATGAAAGAGTAACAAATATGTAAGAAAAGAAAATAAAACAAACATACATGCATCCATACATACACTCTTGTAGTCGTCGTCGCGTTATTAGTATACTAGAAATACTATTGGTAACGCTAGGTAACCGGATACAATTGATTTTCAATATGCATAATGTTCTAACATTAATAGAAGCAAACAGATTAAGGAAGGCATCATAAATTAGAAGATACTTGACTGGTGACCTTGGCCTGCACATGTGAATTTTCAGATCTGTGATCAGAAGCTAGTCCTTCTATTCTGCCTATTGCTCAAGATCTGAAACGGGGTATATATAAGTATACAATATGTACACTAGGAACTATATGTATATATCCGTGAGTAATAATAGTCCGGGAGATCACAGATCACGGCATCCAGCCATCCGCCAGTATACAGCTAATCTGAACGATGTAGTAAGTGTAAAAGACATTTGCATATGAAAGGTGCTGAGTTAGTGCTCATGTTCGGACGTAATGCATATGCATCTTTATCTTTAATTCAAATTAGAAGAAATCTTAGCTCTGATAGCGGTTCGATTGGACAAAACTATTCACATTCATTAGTTAAATATAGGGCCCTGCTTAAAAACCTTGGGCTTAAATATTTTTTTAAATGCCGTTATATTTACATTACAATTATTATGTATTAAATTTTTATGATTGTAATAAGAATATTAAAAGGATCAATAGTTTATTAAAAAAAATACAAATAGTATTTTTATAAACAAAATCATCTCAAAATATTTGTGGCCAAAATACAAATTTACATATTTTTTATTGTCTTTGATTACGTTTGTACTTTGAAATAATAAAACCGACTTATTGCAGCGTGACTCAAAGTCACTTATTTAGTTCGATTCTCATTAGTATTGAATCTGGGAGAAGTTAATTAAGTTCAGCCATCCAAAATCATCGGGTTCAATTTTGAGTAAGTTACTCAATGAATATTCAAAGCTGAAAGCGCAATACCGATTTCTATTATGAATAATTTAACCAATCATCTAACTGATATTAAAACGACGATAATTAGCATCTGTTTGTATATCAATTAAAATGAAGGCTTTTATTCTTGGTTTCTATTGCATGACTATATCAAATAGGCAGACGGCCGACCTGGAAAGCGGACCATCGCTTATAATACCAGCTCCCAATGTGCTGAACTAGAAGCTGACCACTAATGCGAGAACACAACTTAAGTATTATGGCAGCATAACCTAGACAAGGGGTGGTAACCATCCAAACCGACAAATGCCGTATCATTCGTTAGTAAGCGTTTGACTTAAGAACGGTTGGTCCGATATTTTTGTCATTCTTTTTTATAAATTGTTTATAAAGTCTATTTCAAACAGGATGGTTTAGCAGGCACCTCTATAAAACATCACTTGTAGCTTTATCGTATTAAATTATCTAACAAAATAAATATTTAAAACCCTGTTGCTATTTAATAATAATCTTATACTTTCATGATGTATTTTTCTTTATTTACGGAACTTCTGTCTTAGAGTCCTATTTGAAACAGACTTAATAGCTATAATTAAGTTTTCAAGTATAGAAAATTTAAGAAAAGTGAGAGAGGTAAAACTGTCTATATGAGAGAATTATAATTGTCGATCGAACGATGGGTATCCATATTGGCAAAAACGGAACTTTGATGAATCCGTTGGGTTCCCTTGTGCACTTGCTCGTATTTGATAAATACAGTCATTTTTAATGTAAATTTAGTAGCAATATCATATTTTTAATGTTGTAATTTGCTGTAGTAAAATAGCACAATTAGTTATTGTATATAAAAGGAATTATTTACAGTATTTATTTAATGCTTTTATAAGGTTTTATTATATGAATTTTGATATTTTTGGTAATAAGGGTTCCAACGTAACGCAGTCTTGCATAGATAATGTCGTAATCTTTCGGATGACTTGTCTAAATACTAAATTGAGGCACTTGAGTCAATTGAGAGATGAATCAAGAAGCTAACACTCGACGACCAGTTGGTCGATAATGCCCTTCAGTGCTTAAATCATGCATGCAGGGTCGCTAGTCTGTCGGTTAACATAGATTTCAGATAATGTTTCTTTGAATTGAGTTACATACATGCTAATTACATGCTTCCCATTTTGCAACCAGGCAGCCGCATATAGAGGTTACGCCACTGATATACGGGAGACACCAACCAAGCAGCGAAATTGAATTGAATTGAAATTAAATCTTATCTGTTTTTTATTGAAACTATTAATTTTGGTGTCTGGTGTCAACTTACTATAACTTATCTATAATATTATGAATTTCTAAAAATGCTGTATCTGTACATAGCTATTTAAAGAAAACAACTAGACTTACGGACACAATTTACTATACGATGGAGAACTCGATGAATTTTTTTGTAGTTTTCTTGTTTGTTTGTTGGAGATTTACGTAAAAAATATTCAGCTGATTTCGATGCGGTTTTCGTTGATCAACAGCAAATTCTTTGGCTTTAAATCTGCGCTACTTATTGTAAATAAAAAATTAAAATTATTTAATTATTAAAAAGAAATAGTATAATTTTAGCTTTTGCTAGCCGGTTACACCAAACAAAAATGTATTGGGACTGGTTACAGATTGCTGCTTAGGATATTTAATTAATGTAAAATATATGTAAATGAAATGATTAAATTAAGAAATGACTGACTGCCTGACGTTTATTAGTTTTTATTACTAATTGTTCAAACTGTTATTATGGATCTTTGTGTGTATAAATAAATAATTATAATAACATCCAGGCCTTTTTTGTCACTTCTTTTTTGGGGGCACGCTAATTCTCAAAAGTTGTAAGTGTATAATCTTTTTGTTTGTAGCTCCACCCCAAAAACCTATTAAAAATCCATTTTTTTGTAAAGGTTACCATATATTTTAAAATTAAAACATTTTTTTATTAAAAATCTTGCACACTTGTGTATTCTGATTTCCATATTAATGAATTCCTGAAGCATTTTGTTGTCTTTAGTAATTCAATTAAGTCTGGTTGTGCGAAAACTTTGAGATTATCCATATACAGCAAGAACGACATGATCTCACCGCTCTCCGAAATTGATCAACTATCTTTGAAGATTCTCGCAAAGTGCTAAGAGGGTTCAGCGTTAAGAAAAACCACATGAGACTCAAGCTGTTACCCTGGAATGTTCCACGGCTCTATATTAATAGCGCCTTCCGGATGAGAAACCCCGTCCTACCCTGGATGCCTAGGAGGTATGTGAGCCATTGTCTCACACATGCCCGAAGAAAAGTTTTTAGAGATCGACTCGACATCGACTTTATACAACTCTAAGACTCCCATCAACCATGTATGCGGTACTGAGCCATACGCCTTTTTAAAGTCAATTCAGGCTACGGAGAGATTTGTTTTATTCCATCGGGCTTGTTGGCTAACAGTCGTGTCAAAAGAAAAGCAATTCCTTTGTAACACGTCACGCAGCCTTATCTTAGATTCAGTTTCCACTAAACGATAGCTCACATTATTTTTTAAATTGTGATACTTTGTGTCCTGGGAATCCCGCAGGAGTTTCAAGTCAAGCGTGGATGAAGTCTCAGGCATATTTTAGTTTATTATAAAAAGAAAAAAATCGAGGACAACCCTACTAAATTGCATAAACGCCAACTATTAGAGCTGCGTTAAACCATCACAAATACATTCGGGTCAGCCATCTCAAATTTAGGGGCAGACCGTGTTTGTCATTCGAGTAAGCTGTCATCAAAACGATCGCCCACACGTTTCCGAACGCTATCGATACTAATATCTCTATAGAGGAGTAAATAGAATTTACATTAAAGCCAAAGTTATTTTATCATCAGCTGGTAGGAAGTATTTTCAACTGTGACTATATTACTATACATAAGCCTTGGTGGATTAATAGCGATGACACACGCATCTTATTCAAACGGCGTGGATTTTAGTCCTGTGTCGCAGGCATCGTTTAAGCTGTTCGTCTGACCTAGAGAAAGATCGTGAGCAATTCATGAGCAACGTGAAATTCGCCAATCCGTCTTCACTATACGTGGCGGGTATATACCCCCATTCCTCAAGAACTGAAGGGCTGGTTTCAGTAGTGAGACGTTAAGTGTCAAAAAATGTAAAAAAAAACAATTTTGGCGTGTCTATATGCACCAATAAATAAAATTGAAGTGTCTGTCTGTGAATACAAAATAAAATTTATGTGAAAACTGCTATGTATTTATAAGATGCCTAATAATAAATAACCGTTTTTTTAGGAATTTTTGTTTTTGTGTTTGATTTTTTTTTTGAGCAGGATCCTGCTGAATAGCTGCAGATGGCTGTTTCTGCGATACCGGACTTTGGGGGCTTCCCGACTCCGAGCGGAGGCGTTCAGCCCGGATGCAGCGCGCTCGAGGAGGCACCTCCTTTGAAGTTCGACCTCGGCTCGATTGTTGCGGAGGATTGACTCTAAAGGATTAAGCCGTAAAAGGCTGAATGAGCTAAGCCAACAAGCTGAAGTGTTTATATAGTGGGGACTTGATATCGACTCCGCCGGCGGAGCCGATCCTGGTCTATCTTTACTACCGCTTCACAACGTGTTTTAGCTGGAGGAGAAGAAGCCGTGGAAGAAACTCTCCCGCAACACGCCTAGGCTAATCATGTATGGCTACTTGTATCTGTAATGAGTGGATGTGATTGGTGGGTTTTAGCTTTCAGTGAAAGGGTCCGAGCCGGGGTCTTTCCGGCGTCTGTTATGATGTTATGAGTCTCAGGGGTTCATAATTGCGAGGAGACAGGTGATTTTATCGGGCTCGTCAATGAGTACATTGCGAGAGCGACGTTTTCTCGTGGGTGCGTTCGGGGTTGGTTTGTAGTTGAACGTTTTCGTCACCAGAGGGTTCGGGTGATGAGGGGCACAGTCAAAGAATCTGCGCGAGAGTTTTTTTTCTCTCAAATAGGTTCCGAAATGACACAGTGGATTTTTTTGTCTGTTTCGTTTTTACTGCATTACTATTCTTTCGCTCAACGGCTACGTATTGGATGAAACAACAACAAACCGTTTGTGCATCGGCTTTTTGTTTCAAAACATGCAAATGGTAATTTTAAAACATAAATTATAATCTATACTAATATTATGAAGCTGAAGAATTTGTTTGTTTGTTTAAACGCGCTAATCTCGGGAACTATGGGTCTGATTTGAAAAATTCTTTCGGTATTGGATAGCCCATTTATCGAGGAAGGCTATATATCATTACGCTAAGACCAATAGAAGCGGAGCAGCAATGAAAAATGTTTCAAAATCGGGGGGGCTTTGAATACAAATTCCACGCGAATCGCGTCGCGGGCACAGCTAGTAAGTATATATAAAATACAACGCAGATTAGAAGTTTTTATTTATAAATGTAAGTTAAAAAAAAAATCGGCATTAGCCATGATTCGCCATTAACGCACGCTTGCTTGTGAGTTATTATAGTTTTTTGTTTTGTTTATTGTCTTGTTGTTCATGGATTTTATTCAGTTTTTTGTTCATTGCAGTAAGAATTATTTGCCACAATGGTTTTAATTCATTGATATTGCTGCTCCGCTGTTTACTTGCTTAACGGAAAAAAATCATTTTGCAAACTTAGTTTTGAACCAAAACAATATTATCTTATTATATCGATCATTAACTTAGGCTGTGCACTACCTAACATGATTATTAATTTCAAGAGGCGAGTTGGTTTTTTAATATATTTTCATAATTATATCTTTGTAGATTAAGTAGGTAGATAGTTTGATGACAGTCGCAAACTAAATAAAATGCTTTTGTTTTCTATGTTTTCTGATTTCGAATCAGTTTTCAACAGTACAGGTTCTGCAGATTTGAATAATCTATCAAACTCAGTCAAAAACACAACCGGCTTATCCTCGCCGAATATCCACCACACGCCACTGGCATGTATCAGCCTCAAATTGTGTATACCGTTAGATTAGGAACTAACTTGTGAGATTGTAAACTGTTGAAATAGTGTGAACTGATAATACTGCTTACTTAATTGTAAGTAGTATCTTAATTAAGTAAAAGAAGGGTAATTAATTAATTACCATTATACCAAAATTATTGATTACGTACTAAATAATAAATACATACTAGGTGTCACAATTTTTGAAGTGCATTTAGTTTATTTAAGTGACAACTATATTTTATTTGTAACTCTATGGAAACTGAACTACCAACCAATCAGCACGCGAGGTACGTTCTATTGCATGCCATATCACAATTTGTGTCAAAATACTGACAATTGTCAGAAATTGAAAGTAATTACTTTAAAAAAATATGAATATGTTTAAATAATTATTGTTTTAGCTGACGGCCTCTATATGTGGTCTAAGCCTGTATTCACTGCGATGCAGAGGTTCTGGATTCAATTTCTGGCTTGACAAATTTCGTGAACGAAATTTATGTTATTTACTATGATCCAAGTGTCTGGGATCGACCCTAAAGTTGTCTGTTGTGTATTACCCATAAGCGCTAAGGATGTACGATGTGTATTGCGTCTTTATTATTTACATCAATCAGCACTTAATGGTAAATTACCAAAAACCATTTTCATATTAAATAGATGGAGATCAATTTAACAAGTTGTAAAAATAAAATGGAATATTGGATGCATTTCTGTTTTCCACTAATGGATGCAACCACATTACGTTGTGAATGAATTTTAGCATTTTCAATGTATCGCCGATGTCAATGTGCGCTACGTGTGAAAAGCGGTAAATAGTTCATTTTATAAACAATAGGACAATATACGATAATAATTAAGCGCACTCGGTTGTTTTCCTTGTTTCCATTATCACATTTAATTTAAATTATGTCGATCTACCTCTTTTTTAATTGTCAGTTGCTTTTCTCCGGATTGGATCAGTTGAGCATTTAAAATTGAGTAGGTAATCATTATGTTACATGGGTCCGAATTTTAGACCACTAAAGTGATAGATCACAAACGTCTCCAGACACAGTTGAGATGAGAAAGTTGCGATGAATTTGTGGTGTTAAAATAAGGTGAGAAATAAGTATATAAGGGGATCTTTGATAGTTGCACCCGTGACAAAAACATTAAGAGGAAGAAAATTAAGGTGGATGTAATAGGCATGTAATGAGGAGGGATGAAAGTCACGTGACAAAAAGAATGTTGAACTACAAGATGGATGGGTACAAATGTAAAGGTAGACCAAAAAAGGGATGGATGGATTGTGTGAAGGATGATATGATGATATGAGGTGTGACAGAAGATGTATGCCAGAATAGAGGAGTGTGGAAGGAAAAGACATATTGTGCCGACCCCAATTAATTGGGATATGGTGAAACAAAAGAGAGAGAGTTTTTAACGACAAATTTTGAACTTCATTCTCGAATGATGGCTATGGAGTAAATATCGCTGTCACATTTATTTTTAAAATGATAACTTCTTATGGGAGGGTAAACTGCTTCATAACGTAACGCGTTTCGGAGCCAGTCTGTATGGCTTCCTTTTCTCTCCCGTTAGTTTAGTTTAAGTTATCACTTCTGTCGGGCATCCCGAGACGCACACTGTCTTTTTTTAAATCAGTTTCAGTGTGTAATATGACTAGTGTGACAAGAGGACTGTCAAATTCGCTATTTTCGTTTAGGTGTAAATATATTTTGCGTAATAAAATTACAGTTTTACCTTTTTTTTACTGAGTGATATTTATTATAATCTGACATTTTCGCTGCTTTTCAGTCGGAGTAGAATGATCATGAAGTAACTATGAAAACGCCGAAATGATGATATATGGATATATGGAAAATCAAATAACCGTATTTAAAAACTAGTATTAATTAAGTCCATTATCGCGAAGGCCTAATTTGATATATTATAATTAAAAGTAAACGTTGTTATTTTCAGATTGTAGACAAACGAGAATCCCACAATATCAGTCTATTGGAAATTAAACAATAAATTTTAATTGTCCTTTAAGTCAATAATTTTTAAAGTATCTGAGAGTGGCAGCGAATATTAATATCAAAAATACAGAAGCGCGCGTTGTTTTTTTTAAAATTCAATTACCTCCGAACGTGTATAAGGACTACGCTTATTACGTATTAACGTTCAATCGGTGTGTTTGTTACGCCGCCGGGGCCCGCCGGTGCCCCCCGGGAAATCAGACGAACGCGGCCCGCCACTGCATTATACAATACTTCACTTGTTTGTTCTACCCTTATGGTTAGTTTTTACCTTTTAACTGCGCACACACTTATATAAACACTATAACAAAATATTGCCATGTTTGCTCAATAAGTTATTGCGGTATGTGAATGCAGTTCGATATATACAAGAAATTTAAAGATATGACTTAAAATACTTTGTTAAAAGTATTTAAATATAATATGCACATATAAAACTACATAGTTACATTATGCGTTATGCAAATATAATATCGTTTGAAATATAATCTAGCATATGCCTGATCTGCCACGAAATATGAAGGGTTCCGTAGAGGCGATAACAATTTTATGTTTAAAAATTGTTATGTTCGTTGTAATTAAGGAATATAGTTATGATACCTGACACGCGTTACTAAACACTACTAGTTTTTGCTTTTTACAATTTCACAACAACTACAACACTGTGTAGTCTAAGTACTAAACTTCATCGATATAGATCTGTTGATAATAGTGACTGTAGTATATAATATAGACCTACTGGATGAACGGATATCACGAAAACATAATGGTCGCCAAAATAGCGACGGAACTCTACATAAATATATATTTAAACAACAAACAATTGAATTTAATAAATTCTTAGAAAGACAGCTTGCAGAAGATTTATGAAGTAGTTTTCTGAGATATATTGCAGTTTGTAGGATATTGGCTTGATCGCCTCCGGCAAGGAAAGAGGCCAGTGAGCTGCCTCCTGCTATTGCTCACGGTGTTGGTCATGCCGTTAACACGCGTCCCTAGCAAAAGGCGTTGGAGTAAAAACCAATAAAAAATATTGCTTCTGAATTATAGTGTTTAGGGTATTTTCCCAACATAAACCTGTTAATTTACACATGCCCATAAGCTTGTTGTAGTTCGACATACCGAAAGGGTGGGATAATTGATTTTGGTAGCCGATAACCGCAGGCTACAGGCCGTATTTCTACAACAGATTGACCATACAAGTAGGATGTTATGTATGTATGTCAGTCAATTGCTTGCTGTATCGCCTGGGTTGGTTTGGCTCTGGCTGTCGGAAATGTGTGCCCACGTAATAACGCCGCTTTCTCTTGACAGTGTAGGCATTGTACACGAGCGTAGCCCACCTCAATCAACTCAGTTGAGTTCAGATAGCTATCGGAATTAAGTTTTTGTTGTACAGATGTCATTCCATTAGATCCTATTTTAAGTGAAATGTTTGTTTTAATTATTCAAAATTTGCTAATACACAGAATAATTTATATTGTAAAATATATTCAATTCAATTCCATTCAATTTATTTAATGCGAAAATGGGTATATAAAACGGTGTTAAATTTTACATAGTACAGCTCTCCAAATTCCGCCTTTCGGCATGCATATATATATAAGTATCTTGCTTACAAATTTTCTTATAATATATTTATTTAATTATTTACCTAATAAAATGTCAACCAATAAATTATAAAATTGTGTATTAAATTATAATGATGTCAATTAAGATTCATACATGAAACCACGTTATTTGTTAATTGAAGATTTTGTTAATGAAAATTCTTTTTTAACATTTCTATAACGAGTAATTTATAAGTAGATATAGACCTATATAATAGAGAAAGCAATTTTTGTTTATATTTTTTTAATCCACAATAGCATGCTCTGTAAAATATACGTTTAAAAAATGAATACTATATTACTTACGTGGTGTATAATATCGGTGGCGGCATAAAAACTTTCATGAGGGTCAGGTCGTTTCATTAGGTAAGGTCGCGGGAACTCCGGATCCTCGCATATTTCTGTAAGAAAATTGTTTCCTAAACAAACCTTGGATTTTTTATACGACAAGAATATAAGTTTGTGTAAGTGCCATAATGTCCACGTAATGCAATAAGCTGAATATTATAACTATATACCTATCAACCAATAGAATCGTGTTTAATTAGAACGTCACTGAAGCAATGCTTAATATCAATGAGACGGGAGCTGCAAAGGCAGGTAGCATAATCAGAGAGACGTTAATGTAGGAGTAATGTACTGCATAGATAATCCTTAGGGCTACCGTTTGAATCAGCTGTTGATACGCCTGAATAAAAAGGTTTCTATCTAGATACCTAGGTTATAAGCTACGTTTGTAATTTCACAACTATTCTAAATTGATAAACTCATTTATTCGTAACTACTAGTTACACGTTAGAGTTATAGCATTTGGAAATTTAGAATTATTCATATCTACGTATTTGTCATTAATATTGATATTCTATGAATTCATTCAAGCTGAAGGTGTACTTGATTAGTCTCTTCTTAAGCCGACAAGTGAATACATTTAAATTCCATCAACTATATCGAACAGAACGCCTTTCCTTGCACAATGCCTATTATCGTAAGCCGAGCGCGCGTCATCTTTCCAATATAGTCCCCGAACAATGGTCGGCTTCCGAACGGACATCCGGTTACCGTAACAAGCAGGACCCGATCTTACTATTTTTAAAAGAAAATTGCTAAAGCTTACTGTTACCATGGAAGGAATGCTGTTACCAAATATTATTGTTTTGATATTAGTATTTTAAATACAACCTCTTAAGAAATTACAGTTCGTTTGTTTAAGATGCAAGTTGAAATTTGATAATACGCTAATAAGAACATTTATATCTAAATATGCCTAATTTATGTTTGCACAATATGGTTATCATTTCCGCAGTTCTAGTAGGTGAAATAGATATTCATGTCGAAACAAAGACATGTGCACCGTTGAAATTTGATTCTAGAAATGTAAAAGAAAAATAAATGTTGGAAATGTGGGAGTTGAGGAAAAGTAACAATTTAGGGGCGAGTGCACTTTAAACTTAACGAGTGCAGTCGAAAGGTGAGCTGAGCGTCGCAGGAGGGCTAATTAACGCCAGTAGGAAAAACACAGGCCCAAGGAACGCGGCTAAGAGGTACCGTCATTTAAAGTAATTAAAAGTAAAACAGAGGTTAAAGGCTTATTCATAATATTTTAACCTTCATTTACAAAACTATACAGATTCTTACTTTTAATCAATATATATTTTCTTTTTTGAAGGCTAATAATAATTATTATATTGTGCCAGTAATAAATAGTTCACTGCACTATTGTTTACTTATGCCGGGGCTTCATCTGCGTTAATGCTAAGATTTAGGCGGTGCCGATTGCGTCCTATTTAAAGAGTTAAAAAATAACGTCGCTAATGCATAGCCACATTAGTGTAGTATATACATACGTTATATCTTTAACGTCATTACTAATGACTCATTAGCAATGTTGCATCTCAAGTAACGCATCAAACCTATCGCCATATCTACGCGTAACGGCGTACATCTGTAAAATTATCGCAGATGACACCCCCACGTTAACTTGTAAAAAATATCATGGAAACTCGAGTATTAAATATTAAAAACATTTTTTTTAACATGACTTGTACTTCTTAATACTTAACATTATTCATACGTAAATTTGAATTGGCCTTATATGGTTTAACTTTATATGGTAACGTGTTTGTTGCTTTTACACGACCTTGAGAATAAACTGATCACTCTGTTTTATTTTTGGATCATTTGTTAAAATCATGGATGTCAGCTATTCAACAAGAGGTTAAGCTTAGAGAGGTCATAGGTCACATGGCATTAAATACTGGAAAGGCCATCGAATAGTATATTCTTATCCTTGTAAAATCTATTAATAATTACTTACCATTGTATTCGTTCTGGTCATGGGTATCCCGTTTATCACGCCGTCCAAGGGTCTCTCTCCAAATATTGTAGGGTTCTCTGTAATCCTCATCGACCACTGCCGGTCTGTTAACAAAATATATATATTATTAAAACATAATTATATACATAGGTACATAATTATTATAAATATTAGAACTGTATTTTGCACGGCAGTAAAGCTCGGATAGTGTTTCAGCGACACAAGCAAGAGCTGCGTGTCACGGAGATGAATATGTTGCGGTAGACATATGGACTAACGCCATAGAACTGTACCAAGAACTCCTGCATTTGTGCCAGCCCTAATATACCTGGACATGATAAATAAATTGCAAGAAGACCATTTGACACTAATACATTATTACCTATCTCATATTTTAAGGAAATCGCTTAGTTATGTGTATATAGCAATAGCCGTGTTTAGCCATGCTACCTCCGCCAGATCCCAGTAGAAGAGGTTGGCTCAAGAAAAGTTGACTTGAAGCTGACATACGTGTCAACTGTCTAACTATAAGGGACTCGTGCGCAGCCTCGAATAAAAAAAATAGGAAAGAGAAACCCTGTCTCTGAAATGGTGGGTTCGAAAACAACCGGGACTAAATGCCAGGATGAGGATGATACATAATAAAACATTGTACATGCTAATACTTATATCTCAAGGTTTTTGCTTGATTACCTTCAATAAAAAATAAATAATCACTATTTAAGAAATAATTGCATAATCAAAGCTGAACGAACTTATAAAATAGATAGTTTTTGATAGCTAAATATATTTGCAGAAATTATTGGTATCTGGTACCTTCTGGAATAATTTGAATAAAACCAGAGTTAAATTACATTTTGTTATTTGTTGGCTATTATATAGATATAACGATAGCAATCACACAAGGTTCTTATAAAAAATAATAACTTACCGCAGCATATGAATTGGTGGACAGTTTGCTAGTGCCAGAGCGAGTCTCGGGGCGCGACGGTTAGTCCTCGAACTTGAATTACCGTGCCTCAAAGATGGACAGAATGGCTTTTTTAGCATGTTAGGAATCCTTCTTCGAGTCCGTTTAGTTAAAAGGACGGCAGTTGCTGCAATAAAAGCCCCTCCACCTACTAAAGCACCGCAAGCCAGCCCAACGGAAACTCTTAGCGACGAATTTCTTTTCTTCCTTGACGACGGCGGTGTATCAGTTCTATAATATTCTTCCAGGAATTCTATCGAATTATTTACGTAGGTTTGAGCTGTTGAAATCAAGACACATTTGTAATAAATGTTTTTATGCTATAAAGAACATTTGCCTAAATATTTAAGAGATCTAGACTTTTTGCTTGTTTATCGCTAAAATAATATTGTTTTCGTATTATTACTTTACTACTTAAGACAAACTAACTAATATTAAGCGTTTAATAATATTTAACAATATAGAAAAGATCGTTTTAAATATTTATACAGAACCCTCTTAAACGTAGGCAAAGTAATGTTATCGGTACTGGTTGCTATATACAGCTAAGTGGAAATGCTCTTAAGTCATTAACGTTCAAGCAAAGTATATCTAGTTTTCTGTAAAAGCACCTAGACGCATTGAACTAAGGAAAACAACGGCTCCTCCTAAGACAATGCAGTGAAATGAATAGGTGTCGAGCGCAGAACTAATTGTTGGGTCACAATGGGTTGGGGACTTAGTTGGATCCTGTGGAAAGGTTTTGTATCTTCAGATTTGAATTGTGCGAAACGACGTCTTGGTGAGTCAGGAATAACTTGATAAAGTTCAATGTATGATATAGGTTACGTTAAGGGCATAAAGGAGACGGAATTTGCTTTATATATTGCATTAGTTGTGCCTGCGACTTCGTCCACGTGGATTTGCTTTGTGGAACCCTAAAAACAATAAATTAAGCCTAAGTTACTCCTTACAACATCAGCAATCTGCCATTGGCATTAGAGACAGACACTGCAAGGTTATTTATCTGTATAGATATAGTTAACTGTTAACGCAGTTTTCGGCCACTGCCAATTTGTTGCTAAGTTAATAAAATAATAACATAAAGCCTGCACACAAATATTTTGGACTTAATAATTTAGCATTTCTTTTAGCTTTGAATTTAAGTGGAAAGGTAAAGGATGTTTATTTGATTTTATCTAAAATATTTTTTTTTACCGTAGTAGTAATTAATTATGACACACATTTGGAAAAAAATATTTTTAAAGTCAACCACACATATACCTGACACAATCATGTACAACACATACATACACACAGATAACAGAGTCATTATATAAGGAATCCTTATATTTTTAGGTATTATATATAATAATACGGTGTGATATAATAAATAAAATATAAGCCTAAACTTGAAGTAAGGAACGCAAGGATGGCGCTTTGCCAATGAAATTTAGCAACTTGTCATCTAGCTGCTAGTTTGAGACAGTTTTGTCACCCATCGTTATGAATCTCCATAAACATATCAAATTGTATGGTACGCACTTGGCTATTTTACTTGATATCGATTTAACATAGGTATAATATATTAATGTAATATCAGTATCGTTCTTGCAGTCTTAAGGGATTATAGGCAGAGCACAATATAGGTTTATTTTGGTTAAGAATTCTCAATAGAATTATTTTACAATTTATATATATTTTGAAGGAAATAATTTATATACATTAATAATATAATAATATTATAGGTATAATATATGAAAAAGTAGATGCTACTCAGGATATAACAAATAATCTTAGTACAATTTTGTAGATGTCATTTGCAATAAATACAATTTTATTCAAGTTTCTATTTATGGAGCAACGAAAATATTGTACGTACTTTCACTTCACGTTAATATCGTATTCACAAGGTCTATTCATATGTATTACCAATTTACTAATGGATTTCGTGTCTCGAATACTAAATGTAGCAAGCGTTTAAAAAATCTCGTTTGATATCTCAGATAGGGGTGGAAGCGCTTCTACAGTAAATTTAGTAGCTTTTGGTGTTTGACGTTCGAAGCAAATATAAATAATTTTAATTAAACTATGTTAGTTTGTGTAACTTTTTAGGTTAAAGCACCATTTGTTATTTTAATATTTGATTAGCGGTCTCGGCAGGCGGTGTATGCATCATCATCATCATCATCATCCGAGCGTTAAATCCCGGTTGCGTTCGGAGCGTTCACTCCGACGCCCAGGGTCCGCTTTCCTACTTTTGGCAGGCAGTATCCTACCTAGCAAAATAAAAATCTAGGACCCCATTCCAGCGCTACCTAAAGGGTCTAATTGTGAATCTAAACCATCCCGTCTCTCTCATTATATATATATATATATATATATATATATATATATATATGTACGCCACTCTATCCCAACAGGTTGCAGGTGTTTTAAGAAGAAGCGGCTAAAAATTTCCCAGCAACACGATGAGATGATTTGTTATTAGTATATTGGAATATTTTATTGTCGTAGTATATTTGTACCTAACAGCGGTTAAAAATGAGGACAGTCTTTTAAATATTACATGAAACGAAGACTTTTAAAATCTGTCCCAATTCAAACACTCTGTTAAATACGTTATAATCTGCAGTGAAATATACCGTAAAAAGAGTACAAGCTACGTTAATAACAGACGTTTCGTACTGATCCGTGTAAAGTTGAATACATGTATGATCGCAAGTGACACAGAAGGCTCGGATATTAGTGTGTGGCGAGGCTTCGCGGATGCGACCCGTCAGAGGTTAGGTTGAAGTTCAACAGCTATTGACTGATACTAACTTGCCCGGAATTCGGTCTGAAAGAGCCAAGGACATACCCGTTTTTATTATAATATTTTCGCTTTTAGTATCGAAAAATGAGTTTATACCTAAAGTAAAGTTTTATTATAGCATAAATAATCATGGTTTTGTATTGTTTATATCAACTTAAAGTTTATTAGTTAAGGCTAATTTAACTCAATTTAAATTTATATAAATTCTAATTGAATACTGACAAACTGTAGATAAAACTGTGTAAGCCTGTTGTTGGTATGTATGCATTTATTATAATTGTTATGTTTATTATGTCATAGTCTTCTTAATGTGTACTATGCTGTTGGAGTTAATATAAAATAAATAAATATAAGGCTAGGTATATTTAACCATGTTTTGTATCTTTTTTTAAGTCATCCTAATAAATATTAAATATACATACATCGACGAACCAAGTGCACATTTTCTTCCAAAGATAAACCGTTTAAAAAGGAACATTATAGGGGATTTTGTTTCCTTAATTAGACGCCTATTACGATACTCGTATGGTTTCCTAATTGAAGAAGATTACGAATAATGATGACTCCAATGCCTCACAGACTACCTCGTTCTAATTATGAACCTGATAGGCTTCATGTTTGGCGTATTGTGATTAAGTTTACATATAAGTTTATATTACGTACGTATTTAGAAACAAATTTTAATTACAACAATTGTATACCACTCTAAATATGTACGAGTATAAGAGTGGAACAAAACTCATAAAATCAAAGGTTTACATAATTACAATTTATTAATGCGCGGGCGGCGATTTATCACTTAAGAAGCGATTTTCTCAAAAGAGCTGTGGATTAATTAGAGAAAGATAAAATTTGTGAAATAGCCGCAGGCTTGCGAGTGCTCCGAACAGATAAGGGAGGGCCGATGAGGAGTAATGGATCTATTAGCGTGCCTACGCGTCCAGTGCCCTCGGGAGGCCTTTTTTGTTTCTGCGAAAAATCACCCAATCGCACGCTAATATAATAAAATTACATCTCACAGTCACTTTTTTCCCGTAATAATTTGCTTGCATAATAAATTTGTTTCGATAAATTGTTTCGAGTTCTTCTCATCTGTGAATCAGGGACATTTGTCGCAAAAATTGAACATTGATTTTGGTCCCTGTGAAAAATTCTTTAACGAACGAATTTCACAATAATTACCTGCCGTTTGCGCTGGTTTATTTATTTTGAGTCAAATTATTAAACACCTACGAGGCAGGAGTAAGATGTGTTCACCTACGTGTTGCCCTGATTTTATACATGAGATGCGGATTATTGCAGATGGAGGATTAAAAGTAATTGAACGAGCGTCGTTAGCTAATATTAAAAGTATGTTTCGTAAGTACGTGACAGTAATTTCTGAAAGTATTACTTACTGGACTTAAATGTGACTTCGCTAATGAGTATCCATTCATGTTGGAAACTCAATTTCAGCATAATGTGCTTAGCAGTACGGTTCTGTAGATCGACATGTATGACTCGAGCATGCTCAGACACTCGGTCTTGTTTTGGTTCGTATGATATGAAGTCTTCTTGCCATCTTTCTCCTTCCAGTGAAAGGAAAATCTCTATTTCTTTAAATAGCTATTAAAAAATCAAATTCACATTAATATCAATATAAGTTATCATACAATTTCTGACCACATTAAAGTGTTCAGATGCATCATATTCTTAATCAATACAGAAGGTTAACAATATAGAAAAGAATTCGCAAAATTTAAACACAATAATAAAAAATATTTTCAGACAAACGATATTAGAAATAACTAACTATAACATTACCTGAACATCTTTTGTAAACATATTATTGGTATGAAGCTCCACAAAGTAAAATATCCTTGGAGTTGTAAAATTGAAGGTCAATTGGACTTCGTCGTCGCTTTGTATTGTTTTATTCCAACCGACCCAACGAGAACCTATTTAATAATATACATGGTATTGAAATCATGTAATAAATAATTTATTTTAATATGCCTATTTTATATAATGAACTTACCACGACTATCAAGAGGGTCCGGTAACTCAAAGTCATTTGGTCCTACTAAGGAGTCAGTCAGTTGACCGAGTCCATCGATTAACCTCCCTGCACGAGTGACGCCATCAAATGCCAGATCCTCAAACTGGGCTCCTCCAGTCATTGCTTGCATATCTCCCCCTCTTGGAGCGGAATACGCAACAATAGCCTCTGTAGAAAATGAGCAACGTTAAACAAACCGCCGAAGGCGGTTTTCGATCGCAAACAGCAGATACGAAATTAATCAAAATAAACAGTCGCCCTAGCAGTTCGCTGCGCAGAGTCCCAGGACGTCGCGAGCTGTTAAAAACCTTTATCTTGTTGTACCTACGTTTCCAGCGGCATCCATAGAGCTCGACTCTCATGCACGCCGTCCGTGGGTGAGCTGCATAGGGGAAAAAACGCACTTTTGAGGCTACAAAAGGCGCCTCTAATATTGTTTTCTTCGGTGTATACGTGTTCACATTTCCAGGAATTAACTGAAACGGAAATAACATTTTACTTTTATGTTGTAATAAAGACCATTTCATCATAGATGAAAGCTTAATCAGTCATACAGAGTGTTAATAAATATTAAACTTCACTCCATATCTCCATGATAAGATTTTGCATATTTTATTGGAAATTTGACTTGAGTTCTCGGATTATCAAGATATGACGTCGTAAAAGAAAATTCAAGTATTTCTTGAGAGCTTAACATTTATTTTATATGAATTTAATTTATTTTAGGTTGTAATTCGAAAATGTTTATTCAACTTCTTTTTTGATTTGTTAATTTGGTTAAAACTTCAAAATGTTGCACAGCATATATATCATTTACAATATACTTATGGAAATAATTATACATCTAGGTATTATATTAAATACCTTTTTTTATACCGCTCGAGCAATGCGTATACGCAGCCGCTCGAACCCTGGGGGAAGGATTTGTGAGATGCCGACCGCCAACTACACACTAAACCTACCAGCGTCTCTCCGCGTTTGGTCAGGCGCAAGGAGTTTGAAGCATATAGTAGAGGTGCCTCTGTGACCAGGGTACTCCATTTTGACCCTATCCTACTACGCTATCGTTGGGAGCTAAGTGTCGCGACGGTTCTAAATGTGATCGTGTTGTCAGCTTCTATAATTATTTGATTTATAATTATAGGTCTTTTGGACGCGATTTTCACTGCTTGGTATAACATGAATCTACTTATATAGGTTACCTATTAAATACACGGTGAATGTTATTTTGGGACATAACTGTTATCCACTTAGGAAGTATCGTAAGTTGATATAAAGTAATTTTACCGCCGCTCTGGGACTAATTCATGTTACCCGACTCATGGTTCATGTTTTGTAGAACGGAGTTCACAAAGTTTCACTTGGTCTAATCACATGTTAGGGACAAGTTTCTTAGTGTTGATTTGTGTTTGATTACTAAGTAAATTTAGTTACTTGAACATTTAGATTAATTCTATGTGCATAGACCGAAAAAGTCTATATACATAAAATAATATTGTTTAATGTTCACTTAATTTCGAAATTATGTTAGAAATTAATATTATATTTGTTAATTTTAACTTCATAAATCTTTAAGGACCGATTTTACAATAGTCAGATAAACGTTATCAGTCGATTCAATTATAACCAAAGTGAATTCAAATGTGAAACCATTCAACTGTATTACACATTAGTTTTTCCATCTTATACTTTATGCTATGAATAACTTTTATACGGTGATTGAAAAATCGGCCCTTAATGAAAAGAGTTTTTAATATCCATTTTGTTAAAATCTGTTTTACACAGATATTCTTAGCTCTAGTCTTTGAAAAGATTCGTGATTTTCTAAACAAGCTTAACGTTCGAGATAATGTTAATTATACTCGACAAATCGTCCACCCACAAGCATTGTGACATTCCGCCATTTAGTCCTCTCATTTCCTGTGTTACCATATGCCATTCTTCGGTACATATTCACGTAAGTGAATTTGAAAATACTTACTTTGCTTCCATTAAAATCTTTATATTTGGCCCAACGGTTGAGTGCACTTCGCCAGTATTCCACTGAGTAGCTCTCCACAAATTCTACCCCAACGGAGTTGGCGAACCGACCCTGGGATTCGGTGGCTGTTACCAGGTATTCGTCATGAAGATCAATTTCAAGGAATTGGCGATCACCAGGTGATATAAGGCCATTTGCGCACCACGCACCACCTCGAATCTCGGTTCGTATTCTGAAGGAGGAGAAATTTGTATTCATCCTTATGAAAATATTATCTTAAGATCTATTTGATGAAAGTCATGATTCTACTATCGCACCCGAATAAAGTTTTAAGATTAGTTAGATTTGGTTGCAGATTAAACAATATTTACTAGGTATGTTTAATTATTCTATTGTATGTCTTTCAAGACCACGGGCCATAAAAATGGCCCGGACTTTTGGAGGGCTTGCGTGGGGCCATGGGGAGGCTAACACGTAGACAAATTTAATGTAAATATGTGGCGTGACACTGACCGGCGATTATCCCTGTCTACACCATATAATAATGCACCCAAGGACAAGCCCCGGCCAGTGTAGGACTATTGTGGGAAATGAGGACAAAAGTACCGGGCTATTGGGGTGAACCGGGGTAACCGCTAGTGGTACTAGCGGTCTGGGAATATGGGGACTATGGCGTCTGCCCGTCGCAACGTTCAGGGAATATGGAAAAATGGGCAGACGGTGACACGCCATTCCCTGCATGGGCCCCTAAAAATGCCATAAAAGACAGGGGCAACATGGGTGTGAGTAGCTAAGGGGTGTAGAGAGGTGGGCTGCAGGTTCACCGAAGCTACTTCTGACGTGATGCCATTTATCACTTCCACCCTTGGAGCTTGAGTCTTAGCTCTAGCGATCTCCACTCCGTACCGGCTGGCTAAGGCAAGCACGGAGGCGGGGGCCTTGTCTTGGCCCCCGGAGTCAGGTACGAGATGTCGTTACTCACCTAAGGCTTCGCCACAAAACCCCCCTGCGGGATAATTATTCTTATTATTGATGAATTATTTTCTTTATTAATTAGATTTTACAGAAATTTTATATAACAAGTTGGCAAGGTGTAATTTACGATAAAGTTTGTGTTGTTGTATTGTTTTATAATATTAAGAGTGTAATAATATAATTGATACAAATCTCAGTTATAAGTAACCAATTTTATAAACATGAGAATTGTATTTGGCCTATTTTTAGCTAATAACAATTTTATTATAGATAAAACAAAGGAAATGATGAAAATATCAAGTTGAACGGCACTTCACCGCGATAAATACTAGCTTAAAAGCACGCTTGTGCATAAGCAAATAAAATTAGCGTAATAGTCTGGGCAAATAGACTAAAACGCTACTGTATTTCGTTTGTCAACAGAGGTGCGATTGCGTTTGGCGGCCATTTCATTTGAATATCTCTACAGTGATCTCATCAGACGGCATAAGTACACAGCGGGAACAAAGTGCGCTAAATGTTAAATTAACGTAGCATTTGCCAAATCGCCCTGACCCTATGTAAAGTGGCTCAGATGATAAGGCTTCGGCATATCCGGCCGTACTTACATCTTGTTATCTTTAGGAAGTCGAGGCCCGAATAGCTTTTGTAGGATCACGGCTGCTCTGAATTCATATGAAAATTTAATTTTCTGCTAGTGAAATTCTCAAACGGGAGTAGTTTTCGTGCTATTGTGTGGCACTGGTCTTGTGCGGGCTTAAGCCCACAACGTGCGACCCTCTGTTAATTGTTTGAGTTAAATATGAGCGTTTTGCGGTCGGAGGTTTCACAAGTTATTGCAACAACTTAGCCGCGTCTATAGTATTTTATTATTGTTTATTTATATTTAAATATTATTATTTAAAGAAAACATATTATAATATATTGATTTATAACTGGTTTTGGTCTAACATTACTTCTACAGAATATATAATGGATATATTACTTGTGTGTAAGAATAAGCCTGTATGGCGCTCTGTTGTTTGTGCCTATCCCGCAAGGGACCTGGCGTGAAGTTATGTATGTATGTATGTGTGTATGTATTACTTGTATTCTTTTGTTTCGCATCCTTTTCCATGTTATATATTTTAAAATTATTCGCAGAAACGCTGTTGGCCCACATGATGGAAAACGGTTCCCTTGAACATTTGTAACAACAAAGGTGCCACCTGGCCACTAATACCGGAACACAACTCTAGGTTGTTATGGCGGCTTCCTCTAGACCACAGCAAATACCCTACCACCTTTGTTGTCGGTTATTTTGTCACCCTTTACGACAGGCCGCCTGGCCGCACGAATTTGTATTCTTTCTCCATTTCGGAACGAATAAAAAATAATTTTAAAAACTTATTTCTGTTTAATACTTTAATAATTTTAATAAATTACATAGATATAAAAAATGTATTTTTTATTTGTACAGTGTACAATAATGGGGCGTACCTTGAGCTGAGCGGCGAAACGCTTTGGTCGTAACTGGAGCTGGCAGAGAGTGACTCGTTTGATATCATCCCGTTTTCCATGCCTAAGGGCACTTCACAGTTGCCCCCATCGGCTGTAACAAAACGAAATGAAATTAATATTTACATAGGCCTCTTTGTGTACATTACAATGTAACTTTGGAATTTATTTAATTTAAAAATGAGTGTTCTTTTATGGTAGTAGTACCTTGTATTTTATTTATTTTTATGCGGCATGTTAAGAAGCTGTCCTTTGCTAATCTAGATCTACTTTTAATATAAGTTTTTAATTAGTTAAAAACTAAATTATAAGTTTAGCTTAGTTTTTAATGAACGTCATTTTTTAGTTTGCAGAATAATAGTAATTACAACAACATAAAGTATGCCTATATATTAACTAGTCTGGCCATAAATACTGTATACATAAAAACTTTTCTTTTCTTTAACTTTTTAATTATTTTGAATTTGGAACACGTATATTATTTTAAAAAGTTTTTTTCTTTAGATTTTGCGCCATTTCACATAATTTTTCATGTTTTATGTTCATTATCAAAGTACAATATGGAATGGGGTGATAAAGAAAATAGGATTGCAGTGATCGCCTTGCACAAAGTGGGTATGGAGCCGTCGGTCATATCCCAGACACTTCAAAAGCTTGGTATCAGCCGTAAGTTCGTATATCGTACTATCAACAGATACAACAACACTTCGTCTGTCGAAGACCAGAAAAGATCGAGGCAGCCGCGTGCTTTTAGAACTACTAAAAAGGCTGTTAATGCTGTTAAAGCTAGAATTTGTCGAAATCCCATTAAGAAGCAAAAAATCTTATCGCGAGAACTGAAGATTCCCGCTAGGACTCTGTCGCGTATTATAAAACAAGACCTTTAGCTCGGTGCTTATCATCGATATAAAGGACATGCCCTAAATCAATCTTTACAATTAAAGAGAGTGGATCGATCAAAACGTCTTTTGTCGCGACACGCAGGTGAAAGGCACAGAAGTATCCTTTTTACCGATGAAAAAATTTTCGCGATTGAAGAAAACTACAATAAGCAAAATGATAAAGTCTACGCTCACAGTTTAGAACTGTGAGCGAACTTGAACAGCTTCTTTAGAAGAAGCTGTTCAAGTGTTCGGAAAGGTACAACGTGGTTATCATCCTGCGTCTTATCAAGGAGTCACAAAATTACATTTTTGTGAAAAAGGAGGGCAATTTCAGTCATAGTGTATCAAGATAGAGTCTTGGATCATGTTGTGAAACCTCTCAGCAATACAATTTTTAAAAATATACCGTGGACTCTCCAGCAGGACTCTGCACCTGGTCATAAGGCACGAACTTGGGTAGTTATATAAATATGCAGTATAGTACCCCTGATATGTATGTAGCTCTAATTATATAAAAACTTTCTTATATATATATATAAACGTTCTTTGAAAAAATTTCTGGCTGATAGTGAAAACCAGTTAAAAATTGGGTTAGCGGAAATACAGACAGACAGACGGAAAAAGCAACTTCATTTTATACCAGCTGAACCATGCCCATTTCGCTGGGCCTAAAAAAATATTAATCACAATCAAATATAACCTATGTCACTCAGGAATGATATAGCTTTCTACTGGTAAAAAAGTTTTAAAGTTGGTTCCGTCATTCAAGAGATTACTTCCTACGCGAGCGAAGCAGCGAGTAAAAGCTAGTCAAATATAGTCTATGTGTCTCAGGAATAATGTAACTTTCTACTGGTGAAACCATATACAAGTGTCAGTAGTTCAGTAATTCAATAGTTTACTTCCTACAACTTTTCTCTATATAATATTAGTATAGACTATGTAAATGTAAAGATAAAATAAAGAATATAAATAGTTCGTGATTTACATATAATACTATTTATTATTATAAGAAAGTATGCCTTTTTATATTTTTTTATATGAAATAGGTTAGCGTTTGACCACGATTACGTCCAATTTCGGATGATGATGCGGTCGAGGATGGAGTGCGCTTACCTAGTTCCTATTCACACGAGACTTGAAGATACCCGGATTGTACTTTTCGGGAAACATGGACACAGGTAATGCTTTTCACAACTCTGCCGTACGTAGAAGGAACGTGGAGGCGAAACGTTTAGTTCACACTGGTAGAAGATGGAATGGTGTAGGGGGCATCGGGTCGAAGAGTTCAACCGCACACTCTCAGAAATAAATCCTATAAAAAACAGTTAGACTAGCAACCTGGCGTCGATGACTGCCATTCTAGTCTTAAGTTTCGGGTACGTATTTAAATTTGCTTCGGAGGTCGGGGTTCGCTAACGTAGCTTTTCTCTTCCACTTCGTACACTCTTCGTCATCTCTTATTTTGAGATCGTTGGTAAGCGTATCACGCCACACAACACCAAATTTACTTTGGCCTCTTTCTTCTACCGGAACTTGGCGGAGATGGCATAGCCGACTTTGACTTTGTTTCCGATAAATGTAGCCCTATCATCATAGGTGACTCTCTTGCAATTTATTTGTTGTGTATTTCGAGAATATCTAGCGGGATCATTCCGCTTGACTCCATACACTCGCCCCAGTCAGTACGTTTTTCCATATATCGTAACTCTTGTTTGTGTCATTTAAAAACCAGCTATAGCTGACTACCTTACAAGTACAAAAAGACACGTTTATTGATGTGTGTGTAATATGCTGTATATAAAGTGAAGTAACATTGAAATTTGAAATAAAAATAGTACAAAAGTAAACCAATCTAAGCAGTTCTGAATCGCTTACATTTGAAAGACGAGTATGTTAAAGCTTCGTTGTATTAAGTCATTTATACATTAAACTTCAAAAGAATATTATGTATTGAATTCTTCGTATGCATTTGAAGAATAGTACTATTAGAAGAATAGTACATATTCTAGAAATATACTCGTCATTATTAAAGAATATCTTTCATTTGTTATACTATGCCTTCAGATTGCATGAGTTTTAAGAGACGTATATATTTTGTGTTTGCATCATTACGGTAACGAGCTGAGATTTATAAGAACGACATTTGAACTTCGCGGTAGCTAGGATATATCTATATTAAATGCAGTAATTTTTCCACGACGTAGAGTATTCTAAGAAAGGTTGTTTGTTACAGCTAATATTTTTCACCACTTCGCCTCATATAGAGAATAACTTGGGGCTGAAGTTCAAACTACGGGTAGTTAGGGCCCCAGAAATAGAAACCTTCTCACAATTCATGTCTCTTCCATGAGCCACTAAGTGACGGATTTCTTTGCTATAAGACCATTGACGGTGACAGCTATCAGCACAAATATCGTTGACTTATTACTACTATTATAGTCTCACAATGAGTATAGTGGGATAGTATCTAAAGAATGTACATCGCGGCCACTGTCAGTGTATTTGATACTACGTACGTATAAGGATGTTATGGGGTGAGGGTTGGGAGGATACCGAATTTTTGTTTATTTTCCGTCTTTTAATAAAATGAAAATACAATACAAAACGTCCGTGGGGCACAAAGGGAAAAATTCAAATTCAGTTTTGGGGGCGGCATTATTTTAACATACGCTTGTTATATTTTTTTGTTATTTCGTTCCCTCTTTTGTGTAAATATTGGCATTACGTGGTTTTTTTAAGTATAAAATACACACAATAATTTTTCTTCAATAATCATTAAGATATTTCGTAAAATGTACTAAAAAAACGAAACTCATAATGCGTTAATTTTTTTTATATACAAGGTTTGATACCTAAAAGATTAAAAAAAAAACACTATAATATTTTTGTAAGATTTCGCTACTACTTTCTATGTTTTACTCAAACATCGAAGCTGAAGCGTTCCTAGGGTTGACGAGTCAAACCTCAGGTCTGACATGAAGTCTTAGTCAAAGACCAAATAAATGGTGTTTTTCTGCCTTTGACTAACTACTTTTTGTCGTACTTAGGAGAGACAGCGAACAGAGAGAGTGAAAGAGAGAGAGACAGACAGACAGAGAGAGAGAATTTATACAACCAAACGCCGAAATTAAATTTCATGAAATCGGGGTTCGACCATTCAGACCTCAATTAGGTACTGAAATGTGGTAGTTTGTAAGATTAGGTATAATAAAACGATATCTCTCACGATCAAGACAGGTCTGCATTTCTATAAGGTACTTGTCCCCGTGCGTAAATCTCTTTAAATAATAACGGTTTAACGACTAGCCCGTTTTGCTGTTTGGCATAAATCTAACCTCACAGATAATCTCCTCATATTTCTGTTTATTCCTAATATGAAATGAATTTTATTCAAAATAGTATTTTTCTGTACAAACTCACTTTTAAAGCTTCTTTATCCACATTTTCAGACATAGCACTATTTAGTTCACTCATCTTTAAGCTTACATACCTGCACGCTCAACTTAAAAATATGGAGTTACAAATGAATTGTTTAAACCCAGCCTGCCTTAGTTGCTTCTAGGATCGACTAGGCAAAGCCCGAATCAAATTATTTTGCATTTGACATTTGACTAAAAAGTTAGGTACTTTTCGGTTTGACTAAAAATACTTTAGTCGCGGCGAACGGAGTATGGCACTGGCTTCTCTCGCGATATATAAGACCTAACTAAGAATTTATGTAAGTAAAACAGACCTACTTTCTAGGGTTTGACCCTTGGAATAGCTGTGGAAAAAGCTGTAGAACTGTCTGGTATGAAAGACAGGGAGTCTTCAATGACCTAATATTTCTTTAGGTTCTTACATAAGCTTGGATAAGTAAACTCACCAAAATGACTTTCGATTGATCTATTCAAATTGACAGGTTTTACTTTGAATCACATAGTTTATGTATACCTAATGCGCGTTTGAATAGAAACAAAAACACGTGCAAAGCGTTGAAAAATATCCATTATGTTTTGAACGAAAGTGTTTAGAGTTTGGGTGTTTGCATAAACTTTGTTTGAATAATGCGAAAAGAAAACATTTTTATAGCCAGTAAAATTCGTACAACTATACATTTTTTTAAAGATAACTATAGCTATCTTATTCTCGTTACATTTGACTCTTCTCACCGATTTTGTGTTTATTTTTATGAGACAATTCAAATAAATGTTTATTTTTGCATTTGTATTAAATGGCCCGTATGATAAGATTTTCGTACGTGACTTGTTTGAAGTTTGGTTTAAGCACATTTGCTACGAGACAAATTATCTAGTATACTATAATAAATCTGTATATGGTTCGAGTTTGTACCTTGCGTTAAAAATGTGAAAAAATCACGGAAGCTAATTTGGACCAGCTGATACCGAAAATGCAATTTTTGGAATTTTTGTCTGGCTGTCTGTGTTTCTATCTGGATCTCTGTTAGGGCATAACGTGAAAAGTACTGAAAGGATTTAAATGAAACTCGATACAGAGCTGGCTTATATCCCGGGTTGTAACTTAGGATATTTTTTTATCCCGAATGGTGTCGTTTCTGTGGGATAGACGAAAATGGCGAATATATATATATATATATATATATATATATATATATATATATATATATATATATCTATACCAGTATATATATAGTGGTAGCTTATAACCCGATTTAACACTTAGGACATTTTTATGACGATATCGATCGATGTCGTTTTCATGGAATAAACAGATTAGCAAAATAAATGACGCTGCATCCTATATTTTCAATTTACTAACAAATACCTGCGTTGTAATAAATAACATTTCATCCATTGTATTACTTTAAATCAGGTATGTTTCGCTAGGTTATGTAGAAATGAATGAAATGAAATAACAATGAAACGAATTCATTGTTATTGTAGTGAACTTAGTAACAAGAAACAGTAAAGTTTTAGTTAAAACACCTAATTAGATTTGTATATACGTAATATAGCGCTTACTACCTAGAGTTCTTCACGCAACGTGGCCACGGGGAAAACTCAAGCATTCTATAAAATAAGAACTTTTTAATTTGAAGTGAGATAAATTTGAGTTCTTTCTAATAGCATATAAAAAGAATACATAATACTAATAGTGTGAGAATGTACCTTTTGAAAATGTGGTGACATCTTGTAGTTTTATTTGATGATGAAATAGGAGACATAACAATACGGTAATTTATTTATTTTATAACATTAGCTAAATATCTCATTAGTGAGCTCAAATTCTCCATTTTTAGAAAAACAGACGTAAAGCCCAGAATATGTTTAGCGATTATTACATTTCAGTAATCATTTATTTAGTTTCAAGTAAATAGAATTGTTAATATTTAAATAAAATTAGTGTATAAAATTAATTATTAATAGTAATTGCGTGTACTAAATTCACAATTATATGCTTAACTATCTGCAACGATTACGTCCAGAATTGTCATACGCTACTAGAATGCATAGGATATTAATTCTATCAGCGCTCTTATATGAATATGAAGTTGTAGATAGGAACAGCAAATGGATAGTGTTGTTTTCTGACTCCTTTCTCTTTCTAGAAGAAATGTTTTTATTTATAAAGCGAATGAGTGGCAAATTGTATAATATTCGTGGCCAAAGTCCTTGCTAATCTGCTCTTTTCGTATTATTTTTATTTTAAATTACATTTTATTTGCTTTTTTCTTTTTATATATTCTTGAAATATCACATAGTTTTGATTACTAAATACAGTCCACAAGCTATTATACTTATTTTATTTTTGCTTTTAATCTTCTCCTTAATAAAAAGCACTAAAGAACACTTTCTTAGTACGAATAAAGATACTTAAAGATAATTGATGTTATATTTAAATTATTTATTAGTTTTTTTAGAATGAATTCATTTTTGAAATAGTTTAAAAAAACCTGTGCATCTCAGGACGCCTGGCATAAGTGATAACTTGCACAAGAGAAAGGGAAGCCAGGCAGACTGCCATAACGCGTTACCTAACAAAGCGGTTTACCCTCCCATAGGAAGTTATCACTTCAAAACAATTGGTGAAAGCGAAGATTTCGTGTGTTGCTTTGTGTCAGCATTTCAGAGCCGGCAGTATATTTTCTTCATGTCAAGCTACTGGACCGTGACACTATTATTGGTCGGTGTGACTGCGGCCTTAATCTGACAAACACCCGAGTGAGCGATGTGCACCTAATCCACCGCATTCCAGAGACGTGATAAATTACATACGAACAAATTACATGTGACTGGCGTCTGAAAAACAAACAATTTGTTACAATGACTAATAGTCCGGGAACGTTAACAAATATAAATAATTTAAATAATCACATTTATCAATGAAAATCTGTAACAACTTTTGTAGAGTTGTCTTCTGTTGAGTAATTTTAATCTCAGCTCCTTCCGTGAACTTCTTCTGTATGTGTGTATGTACAGCCTGAATCGCAAGACCGATTTTGATGTTATTTTCATTTTTTGTTAACTACATCTATTAACAGTAGGTATATAAAATGTGATTTTTAACAAATATGATATGTAAAAAAAATAATTAAAAATAACAAATAAACCATAATGCTAAATTTTAGAATCTTCCTTACACCCAAACCCACAAAAAGCGTAAAACTAACCTAGGTATTATGTAAATACGATGTCGTCATAATTAATTTATTTGAATATCAACGGCATTTCGATACTCCAAGTTCGTCGTGTCGTGGTAGGGTAATAGTTATCGCACATGTCCCAAACTCAAAGGGCGCGGGTTCGAACCTGGCCGTAACGCATGCACCACTTAGACACTTTTCTGCCCTAATGTGTATATTGTTACAACTATCACGTGCTAACTACGGTGAAGGAAAACATCGTGATGCCAACTTCACATTGACATAACCGATGTGTCAAACCAAGCCGCCTTGGACAAGCGTGGCGGGTGTACTGTCCGCTAACCTTATATGGGAGGCCCGACCCAAGCAGTGGGACATTTTTGAGCTGTTATTATTTATATTTTCTTAAGCTCATTTTTATGTATATTTTCAGTTCGTGTCGATGACACCGAACTCTTTATAATAATTGGACCGATTTTGATGAATTCGTTTCTGTATGTTCGTAATGGAAGACGTCACGGGATGGTTTAGATTAAAAGTACAATTGGATCCGGTAGGTGGCGCTGCAATCGGGTTCTAGATTTTTTTTTCAGACTAGGACAATATCAGCCGGGCTCGCTAGTATTATTATAATAAATAATAAAACTCTTGAAAATAAATAAATATTTTGATGCTGTTGAATTTCAACTCGGGCTTCCGCTGTACTAAAATTACGAGTCCATTATATTAATTGCAAGTTGAAAAGGAGAATAACTATTAAAAATTCATTGTCTTCAGCCTTTTGTCCTTCCATCACGTCCCTCGAATTATTAATAGTTAAAATACCTTTAAGACTACCTGGCGCTGTATTTAAAGGTGGATACTGACCGGTGTTACGGGGCGTAATGTACCTACCATTCGCAGCGAGTATATTACGTTACGCCGTATGCTAAAATCCGTGTAATATGCTCGTTTCGAACTCTTTGCTCGCCCGCGCTCCAGTTTCACAAGCCACTCTCAGTCAATATGTCGGACGACGAAGTTGTTTTGGGATCTTTGATTTTACTCAATTATTATTATTAGTCCAAATTAAGAAGAAGAAAAAAACGTTATTGGACATCAAATTTGTTTAAAAACAGAAACTTGTCTGGTGGTTTGCCGTTAGTAACAATACTAAAAAACCCAATGATTACTGGCGATTCGCTGCGACATACTGACAGAAGAGCGTAACACTCAAAGGATTCGCCAAAAAACCGATAGCGGAGTGGAGCACTCGCAGCGAGCAACAAGCCGCTCGTTACTCGCTGCGAGCGCCTTGTTTTCCCGTACTGACTGCATGAATAATCGTTGTGTAACACGTTACATTACGACCTGTAACGTCGGTCAGTACCCACCTTAAGACTTTGCCGCACCTATACTTCAATTTATAAAATATAAAATTTAATATTTAAGTGAGCTAGACCTTTCCTGTAGCAGAATTGTATACATTTCTGGCTTAAGCGCAGTATTTTTGTTACATGGCTGGGCCCGGTTGGCGGAACATCGGTTCATGTGCAGTATAAGCTGCAGTGGATCGCGTAGTACGCTAAAATATCTCGCGTGGTGTCTCGGTAGAGGTATATGTCTTGCACCCTCAGTGGTACATAAATTTCCGTTGGTGCCGCATAGGAACCGCAGTAGCTGGATGTCAGTATCTCGTACGTGTAGCGTTGCCAAATAAAAATATAGAAGGAACCGCATGTTGAACATTATGGACAGTACGCCCCAAGGATACGTAGGGAAAGGGTATATCAGTCGGCCGTCGTGCACGACATGCCGTAATACTTTCATTTTTATTATTATAGAAATTTATTTGGGGTTAGAATATTGCTGTGGTTAATATTTGTGACTTTAATACTTGCCGTTGACTAAAATCATTAATGAATGATTTACTTATTGTTCGTAATATATCTTAACATATAACCATTATATCTTAAGTCTTAACGTAAATCATCTAACATATAATGCTTATTTGTTGCAATGTAATATTATAAAATTTGAAACATGTCGTGTCTGTAAATTGAAGCTATAAAAAACAACAATTGGAATAGACTATATAAACAAAGAAAAACCGGATGCAATTTTTTATAGATTTCTTGTCTGTTTATCTGTGTGTTCGGGGTTCACATAAAAATTACTGAGCCGACTTTGATGCGGTTTTCCGTAGTCGACAGCTAATTCATAGATTTAAAATCTGTGTTATTCTTTATCTCGGGAATTCCGCGGGCATTTTTGTGGCAAGTCTTTGCCTTTGCCAAACGGCAACTATTTCGCGTCTAACTAAAAAAGAATCACGTAAATCGGATTATAAATCTCAGAGTAATCGGTGAACATACATAAAAAAATATACATATTACGACGAATTGAGAACCTCCTCCTTTTTTTGAAGTCGAATAATAAAGAAGTCAGTAAAAACATTATTATGGTTTTTAAGGCTTGTGTTACCATAGTTTATACTGGCATTATTTTCATTTCTCAGTTACATCTATGGCTGTCATAGTTATATTTTATCACAGTAAAGTGTCAGTGTAGAATACATTTTTCTGTCAAAATAAATACTATGTAGGTACTATAGGTATTTTGAGAAAAATAGCTGAGACACATTATAAAAGTTGAACGTCTATTTTTTTCAAAATTTTTGTTTAAAATAAGCATTAATTTAATGATAAAAAAGTGAAAGAAGAATGACCAGTGGCGCCATCTGTCTAGTGATACAGGGTTTAAGTAAATGCTTTTTAATAAGTGATAGTCATTATTAGTGTTCTTCTTGTTCGGTAACTGGAAAAAATCTTACATATTAAATTATTTGTACATAATTTTTATTCCAGAAAAGGTATCGTAAGATTCAGATCGAATCCGAAAAGCAGGCAAGCAAAGCAGCTTCTTTTGCCTTCATGTAACAGTAAACTCATTTCACGGTTAAATTAAGTGCTAAAATAAGGAATTAAGAATAAAACGTTAGAACAGGAGAACAAATAAACAAAATCTAGTAAAATATACAAATCCGACAAAATATTTCATCTCGTTTTGTCAACAAAATCTCGATGCGAGAAGGGTAAGAAATGGAATCTGTATCTAAAGGTACATGGAGGGGTATGGTTACCTTCCCACATACCAAGATCTAATATTTTGGTGGTAACCCGTATCTCCGGCATCTTAACGGAATTCATAGAATATGTGTTAATATCAAGATCTAGTGGTAGCAGATTTATCAAAAACGGTCCTATACATGCGGGCCGTTGTGTGAAAGTGCTCTTACTTACACATATGTATAACATACTACAACATATTCTCGCGACGCGGTTTCTTGTTTAACGTGTGAAACAAACAAGACGCTCTGCTTTGTTAGGCAATGATATAAAGATTCTACAAGTGACATCAATTCATTTCGCGTTAATAGAAATAGAAAATTGTGGAACAACACGTTTTATGGTATCTCGCAAAAACTTGATCTCTTATATTATTATATGTTATTCTATACATGTGTTATTATTATATATATTTCAAAAGGTAGTTCTATCTAAATTTGAGCCCCACCTACATCACCAGTTTATTTAAGAATTTCTTTTAAAATAGGTTACTTTTACCTATAATGCGATCAATTGTTTTGCCATGAAAAAGTAATTGTGCTTGTTTTTGTAATGTTTATTTTGGTAAGCAGTTAAGTTTTATCTATCTACATTCATCTGTAGTATATACATTTTCTAAATTCTATATACATATTCCCTAATATGTTGTGCTTTAACAGTTAATAGGATTGTTTTAGATTAAAGTAACTCTTTCATTTCCGTCATACTTCATTATATTATAACATAATATTATTATAAATTACAGACGTCACTCGCCTTATCTATTAACCAAAATAAATAATTTGTCTGTAAACCTAAAATAAATAAAAGGCTGTGAAATCACTAATTAATAATAATAATAGTGCACCCGCAGGGGTGCTTTGTGACGAAGCCTTAGGTGATTTCCGACACCTCGACCCGACTCCGGGGGCCAAGGCAAGACCCCCCCCCCCACCTACGTGCTTGCCTTAACCAGCCGGCACAGAGTGGAAGTCGCTAGAGCTAAGACTCAAGCTCCACAGGTGGAAGTGATAAATAGCATCACGTCACTCACATCCATGTTGCCCCTGTCTTCTATGGCATTTTTTGAGGCCTATGCAGGTAGTGGCGAGTCACCGTCTGCCCATTTTTCCATGTTCTCCGAACATTGCGACGGGCAGACGCCATAGTCCCCATATTCCCAGACCCTTACCAACTAGCAGTTCACCCCAATAGCCCGGTACTTTTTGTCCTAATTTCCCACAATAGTCCTACACTGGCCGGGGCTTGTTCTTGGATGCATTATTATGTAGTGTAGACAGGGATAATCGCCTGTTAGTGTCACGCCAGATTTACATTAAATTTGTAAGGGGCCTCTAAGTTTTGGTCTTCCAATGGCCCCACGTAAGCCCTCCAAATGTCCGGGCCATTTTTATGGCCCATGGTCTTTAAAGACATACTGTACCAACTTCATCGTTCACCTTATGCCTTTATTTTAAATTGCGCGCCTCTTTTTTCTGTCTCGGTTACATCGTCGCGAATAGAGGGGCTTGGGAAAGCCAACGCTAGAGGGCGTTAAGCGGTGAAGCAAAACGAATCGGGAGTAGTGAGTCGAGGATTCCAACGTGTGCGTCTCTCAAAAACCTGATACCGATATCGAACAATCAAAACGACCTAAATATCATACATTAAACTGTGAAACGTGTTTATATTAGCTATTACTACAAAAACCATCAATTTACAAGTGCTAGGCCTAGCTGGAGTCCACGCACGAAGGCGTTTGGTAAGTACCATCCCCATTTCTTGGCGTGTGATTCGGGATTGAGAAGAGGGGCTTGCGCAATACGTGGTTTATTTGTAAAAAATCGATATTAAAACAACAAATGTCCAAAAAATATATACAGTTTTGAAACATTTTATTGGTGCCGAAACCCGGGAACTGTCCCTATATATTCGATTTTATAAGTATTTTCAAGAAATAACTTAAGATCATATATATTTATCTATTTTTATATACATATTTTATATCATTATCAGTAAATAACACCTTAAATTACCTAAAATATATCGTTTTATTCACACTCGTCCACTTTGTATCGTTTTTTAATCTACCGACAACAGAAATCGATTCTGATAATAAAATTCAATTCTATCAAACTTTTTAACAAACAAACCTTTCGATATCGGTGTTTGTTAACCTTTTCAAAATTTAGTAATTGTTTTAACTGCAAGTAATTAAAATACTAAGTTTCGAGTCGAATTCATAATCGCCCCTACCATTGTACCCGTACTCGAATTATTCTCGAACGCTTTTCGAACAAACATAATCTTACCAAATTAACTTTTTTACATCTCTATCGGTATAATTTGTTTTTTCATAGCCTACCGGTAATAGAGAGCGACGCTTGTGGATCGTTTCTAATTTGATTGGGTAATAAATTTTGATAGTTCTTAACCACTACTTTAGTTCTATAAATATTTGTACACAAATTGCTTACGACGTATATATAAAAAAAAAAAACTTAATTTACCTTAACTATGGCGTATTCCAAACGAAGACTTAGTACCTTAAAAAAGGCTAAATCAAAATCTAAAGAAGAATACTTTACCGCAGATGATTTACCTGTGTTCCGTAGAAAACGTACACTCGCCTATAATCGTTTAGCTAAGTCATTCGATATCGGACGTTTGGCAATAGAAGATTCTACTCAAATGGATCTGTTTCTATCGTATCATCAAGAATTGAAAAAGATCGCTACTGCTTTTGAAGATGCACATTTAAGGATTCTGGAACTGATGGACGAGGATTCTCCCGAAGATGATCTTATTCGTACTCGTTTCGATGATATGTATTTCGAAATAATAAGAATTTATCGCCTTCTTACAAAATCGGATTTAAATTCCCCGAACATAGCATCCCATTCTACGAATATGAATCTAAAATTACCGAAAATTACATTACCTTCATTTTCGGGCAAGATTAAGGAATGGCCTGAGTTTATATCTACTTACAATGCTCTTATTCACAATACTCATTTTAGTTGTGCAGAGAAATTTCAGTATTTAATATCGACTTTGAAGGATGACGCGTTGGCTCTTATTCGAACGTTCCCTACTACTGGCGAGCATTATCTCGATGCTTATCAAGCACTGCTCGCACGATATGAGAACAAAAGAGATCTAGCATTTACATGTTGGCGAGATATCTTAAATATTCAATTTAAATTTAATAACGCTCATGATTTTCGCCATTCCCTTGATGCATTCGAAGAAAACTTAACAATTCTTAAACGTTTGAACCTTCCTGTGGATCAATGGGATTTCATTCTTTCTTATCACATTTTATCAAAACTGGATACTAAATTGCGTCGTGAATTTGAGGAAAAGAATAGCGAAATTGAATTGCCTAGTTACAAGAACATAAAGACTTTCCTGCATGCGAAGTGTGAAGCATTTATGCGAGATACTCATTTTAGTGAATTAATCCAATCGAATCATTATAGTCGGGATTCACTTATAAAACCCTTATCACATTTAAATGTTAACAAATCAAAACTGACTCACACTCTCGTTGCTGCACATGATTCTGACTCTGAGGTTTTAAAACAGAATAACAAACCGGGTTGGAAATGTTCGTTTTGTTCCGAAGCGCATTCGATATCGGCGTGCAACAATTCTTGAAAAGACCGTGATGAACGTATGGCTATCGCTAATGATAAGAGATGGTGTTTAACTGTTAAAATCTTCACATAAATAAAAGATTGCAAATCTATATTACATGTCAAAATGTAAACACAGACATCACACCTTATTGCATAAAGATCGTGAGAGTTCGGAGATCTCAAATGTCGCGTTAATGACTCGAGAACTTTATACAAAGTCCGAGCCGACCGTTATATTGTCAACAGCGATTGTGGATATAAGAGATGCCAATGGAACTTACCAATCTTTTCGCGCAATTTTTGACACTGGCAGTCAAAATAATTTTATAACTGAACATGCCGCCCATCGTTTAAAACTTACACCGTATTCCGCATTCAGTTCAATTAGTGGCCTGGGTGATCATAAAACTTCTGTTACTCAGGTCGTGCGTTGTGAAGTGGGGCATGATCAGAAGCCGTTGTTCGATTTAGAGATGTTTGTTATCCCTAAAATATGCGGTAAACAACCGACAGCCAAAATAAATACCAACGGATGGTCACATATTGCAACATTACCTCTTGCAGATCCAGGGTTTGATATTCCTGGTCCGATCGACATATTACTCGGAGCCGATGTTTTCGTTGATTCTTTACGAAAAGAACGTATAAAGGGATCCGGCGCCCGTCCTCATGCCTTCAATTCGGTATTTGGGTGGTTGTTAATAGGAAAAGCAACAATATGTGACAATTTATCATTATTAGAAGTCAACGCATCTAACGACAATGACCCCTTAGACTCCATCGTGGAAAGGTTTTGGGAACTTGATCATATTCCTCAGTCTTCAAAGTTGACTTTGGAGGAACAGTCGTGTGAACAAAAATATACGTTGGAACACTATCGAGATCAATCAGGACGTTATGGAGTGCGCCTGCCTTTCAAAGAAGATAACGAACCCATATTTCAGGGGTCACGTGATATCGCGCTACGACGTTTGCGTGCTATTGAAAGAAAACTTGCTCGTGATAGTAATCTAAGAACCCAATATGTGGAATTTATGTTCGATTACTTACAAACTGGACATATGTCTCGTGTACCAACACATCTTTTAGACAAGGGTCGGTATTACATTCCACATCATTGTATTCTTCGGCCAGACAGTACAACGACAAAGCTTCGAATTGTTTTTGATGCTTCTACAAAAGATCTTAATAATAAAAGTTTAAACGAATGTATATTAATCGGACCAAAATTGCAAAATGATATTGTAACCATCCTGCTACATTTTCGCGAGCATACAGTGGTATTTATTGCTGACATACGTCAAATGTATCGACAAATTTTAATTCACTCTGAACACAGAAATTATCAACGTATTTTGTGGAGGTTTCATCCTGAAGAATCTATTCAGGAGTATGTTTTAAACACAGTCACTTACGGAACTTCAGCTGCTCCTTTCCTAGCGTGTCGTACAATCCAACAATTAGCACAAGATGAGGGACATAAATATCCTAAAGCAAAGCAGATACTCTTACAAGACATTTATGTTGACGATGTAGTAAGCGGATGTTCGTCACTTGCAGAGGCTCTAGAAGCACAGTCGCAAATTATTGAACTGTTTAAGCTTGGTCACTTTCAACTACATAAATGGGCAAGTAACGTACCCGAATTACTTTCTAGTATATCTGTTCAAAATAGGCTGGTAGACGGAGTCAGCTTCAATGATGCTCAAACCACAACCTTGAAAGTTTTGGGGCTTAAATGGGAGACATCAAGTGACTGTTTCGTATTTGATGTTCAACCGTTGTTGAATCAGCAATGTACTAAACGCACTATACTTAGTGAGTTAGCTAAGATTTTCGATCCCCTTGGATTTCTTACACCCCTGACAATACAAGCAAAAATTTTAATTCAAAAGCTGTGGATTGTAGGTATTTCGTGGGATGAACAACCTCCTAGTGACGTCATAAAACAATGGTCGCAATATTTGAGTCAATTGCCCACAATCAAAATCGTAAAAATTCCTCGATGTATAACAACGGATGGTGCATTGTCATACGAAATCCATGGTTTTTGCGATAGCTCTGAAGTGGCTTATGGAGCTGTGATTTATCTTCGTGTTGTCGATCCCCTAGGCTCTGTAAAAGTTTTTCTGTATTATGCTAAAGCACGCGTTGCACCGATCAAAAAGGTTTCGCTACCTCGATTAGAACTATGTGCTGCAGTGCTACTTGCCGACTTAATGAAAGTCGTGAAAAACATTTTCCGAATTCCTTTTAAGGCCATATATCTCTGGAGTGACTCAACAGTAGTCCTATCATGGTTAAAATCACACTCGTCACGCTGGGTTACGTTCGTAGCAAACCGTGTCGCCCATATTCAGGATATTAGCCCTTCTACTTGTTGGCGATATGTTCCCACCACGGACAATCCAGCAGATGTTTGCTCGCGAGGTCAATCCCCCGACAGTTTAGTCCACAACTCTTTATGGTGGGCGGGGCCGATGTGGCTCTATCAATCATCTGATTTATGGCCCGTCAATATAGTCCAACATACTCGAGAAACAGAAGTTCAAGCAGAGGAACGACCCAGCAATGTACTCCTAATCGAAAAAAATACTAGCGAAACTTCAATTGTTGAAATTTTATTTGACAAATTTTCTTCATTTGACAAAATCATTCATATCATAGGGTATGTTTCAAGATTTATTCATAATTTAAGAAATCCCGATTCTCGATCTGACAACGTTACTCTTTCTAATGACGAACGTCATAAGGCTCTTGTAATCGTAATCAAGGTCTATCAAGAGCACTATTTTCATGACGATATGGTCAAATTGCAAAAAGGTGAATTATTACCTAAGTCTTTGCGTAAACTTAACCCATTCATAGATAGCGACGGAGTTTTCAGGGTTGGCGGTAGGATTTCGCGTTCAGGTTTGGAATACGACCATAAACATCCTGCACTTCTACCAAGTCGAAGCATATTAACCTCTCGTTTAATTGAACAAATTCACAAGAAAAACTGCCATCCAGGCATTAATACAACTCTTTATTTGATTATGCAACAATTTTGGATATTATCAGCAAAGCGTGTGGTAAGAAGTATCTTGTCGAAATGTATACGTTGTTACAAAACTCGTCCACAACCTTTGCAACCATTCATGAGTGATCTTCCGAAGTATCGAGTAAATCAAATAAAAGCCTTCTCCGTAGTTGGAGTCGATTTTGGGGGTCCATTTCGTATAAAATTAAGTAAACACCGTGGAGCCAAAATTGATAAGGCTTATCTATGCTTGTTCGTATGTTTTGCTACTAAAGCTGTTCATTTAGAGGTAGCTTCAAGTTTATCGACAGAAGCCTTCATCGCAGCGTTACGCCGTTTCATATCACGTCGCGGAAGATGTAGCATAATTCACGCGGATTGTGGCACGAATTTTGTGGGTGCCAATAATCAACTTTCTTCGTTAATGTGTCATGCAGCTCATCATGAAAAAATTGAATTTAAGTTTAACCCACCTTCTAGCCCACATTGGGGTGGGGTGTGGGAAATTCAAATAAAATCAGCAAAAGCACATTTATATCGCATTGTAGGTGAACAAGTTCTCACTTTCGAAGAGGTAACCACATTGTTCAGTCAAATTGAAGCGGTCCTCAATTCAAGACCTCTCTGTCCTCTAAGTTCGGATCCAAATGACTTACAGGTTTTAACTCCCGGCCATTTCTTAACGATAGAACCACTTACTACAATCCCAGAACAGGATTTTACACAAGTAAACTTAAATCGACTTAATCGTTGGCAGCTTCTGCAAGCATTCCACCAACACTTTTGGCTACGATGGAAAAATGAATATTTACACTCCTTAACACAACGTGCAAAATGGACAAGACACAACAAACCACTACCAATTAATTCAATAGTTATCATTAAAGATGATAATCGAATTCCATTGCAATGGTCTCTCGGTCGTGTTGTCGATGTCCACCCCGGACCTGATGGTATAATTCGCATGGCCACCATCCGAGTTGCCAATAACCATGTCATTAAACGCCCATTGGTTAAGTTATGTCCTTTACCAATGGATCAATAACTTCTCCTTATTAATAATTTCTTATACTTCTACATCGTTATCTATCTATATTATATATCGTTTGTTTTTTTTCTTCTCTTATTTACATTTTTTGTTCATTGTATCTTATCCGTCATATTTACTTTTTATATGTATCTATCATATCTTTACATTCTTAAAAAAAAAAAAACAAATACTAACGTATTGTTTGGTGGGCGGTATGTACCAACTTCATCGTTCACCTTATGCCTTTATTTTAAATTGCGCGCCTCTTTTTTCTGTCTCGGTTACATCGTCGCGAATAGAGGGGCTTGGGAAAGCCAACGCTAGAGGGCGTTAAGCGGTGAAGCAAAACGAATCGGGAGTAGTGAGTCGAGGATTCCAACGTGTGCGTCTCTCAAAAACCTGATACCGATATCGAACAATCAAAACGACCTAAATATCATACATTAAACTGTGAAACGTGTTTATATTAGCTATTACTACAAAAACCATCAATTTACAAGTGCTAGGCCTAGCTGGAGTCCACGCACGAAGGCGTTTGGTAAGTACCATCCCCATTTCTTGGCGTGTGATTCGGGATTGAGAAGAGGGGCTTGCGCAATACGTGGTTTATTTGTAAAAAAATCGATATTAAAACAACAAATGTCCAAAAAATATATACAGTTTTGAAACACATACATTATAATAATAATACAGAAATCAAAATCAAGTTTTACTTAATTAAGTACCAAATCTAGGATCGTAATAAAATTATTGTTAGATTACATTCTGAGTACTAAATTAATAATCTTAAACGGATAATCTAGGGGATGAAATTTTGTTGGGGCCACTTTATGATTTCTTTAGTCAAGAAAAATTCATATAAGCCTCTGAAGAAATAAAGACTTATGGAGTTATGGTACATTTATAAAGTAACGAATAAATACAAACAAAGTAGTAGATAGAAATGAATATAAAATTGACATCCCTGTTTCTTCGAATCTGACATCTAGATGCTATGAATAAATAGCATTTAATATTCTCTGGCTAAATTTATGTGCGAGCATGACCTCGTCTCATGACAAATCTAGC
Organism: Dendrolimus punctatus; assembly: GCA_012273795.1. Lineage (NCBI taxonomy): Eukaryota > Metazoa > Arthropoda > Insecta > Lepidoptera > Lasiocampidae > Dendrolimus > Dendrolimus punctatus. The sequence goes on along the minus strand of CM022533.1, from coordinate 9,217,294 downwards.
ACTGCTTTAAGCTGTGTATGTGAACGCCAAATGTCTGCAACGTGCCCATTTGAGACATTAGGTACAAATTAATGATGTGGCACGGAGCTCTGTGAGTCTAACAAATATGTTGCTGAGGGTTCATTACCCTGTCTTGGTATACAGCGCCGTGACAAACTTATCCTTGCAATAGGGACAGGTGCTGGAGCTATAGATTGCAAGGATTACTAACTTGCGGCTAATAATACTTATTTTATGTCCTATACATTTATAAAAAAACCATTAACATAATAACACATACAACATGACAATAACATAATATTAGTAATTATTCATAAGTAGTCATTCCACAAAAACGGTAAATTTTTTCGAGATAAAAAGTAGCCTACATAATACTGCAAACTTTAATCTATCTCTCTGCCAATTTTAATATACATCCGTTAGTCGTTTCGGAGTGATTGAGCAACAAACATTCAACAAACATAAGCATCAATTATCACCAAAATTATATGTATAACCCTAATAATATCATTTTCACCATAGGGTAGTCCTATACGATAACCTTTACTTAAATAAATACTATTAGAGTGTTTATTTAAGTAAAGGTTATCGTGTAACTTATTTCAAATCTCTGAAATATTTTCTCTTCTCAATGTAAACTGAAGGAATTAGGCTTCACGTTCGTGACATAGGAAGCATAGCTTGGAAGTTATTCATAAGCAAAACGTATGCGGGGGCTGCTGGGTTTTTCTCTAAATAAACACTTTGTTTTGCTTAAACAAGCAATCCGGCCTGTAAAGATAGGGGTTCAAGCATATACCCGTGACAGATAAAGTTTGTGGGCTTGATATTTTATGATTAAAAATATTTGATTGAAATTTCAAGTCCCTAAATTTCGGATTTTAAAACTAATGGCTAAATTAGTTGTTAGACTGTATGTATCACGTGGCATATGAACTACATACACAAATAATAAACAACATTTAACGTTATGAAAATAAATATTCATTTTTGTATATAACTGCACTTGTTACATACAAGTGCAGTTATATACAACTGCAGTGCAGCAGTATTAGGAGTCTATCAATCCCGGCCAAGGGTTGCCTGGAATTGATCGCTTTTTAGCGGCAGGGCATACCTTTAGGTAATACCTTACGATTATCGTACGACATATTCGTAGGCGAGTTTTTGTTTTTGGTTGAATATAAACATGCCAATACGATTATTGCCTACGAAAAAAGTATAAGTTTTCAACACAAAACGTGCAATAAACACTCTCCATGTAAGTGGTTCTAAGTGTGGCTAACTTAAGTAACTTTACAAAAATGTATTTAATCCTTTAATATATTTTTCGTATGCTCAGTCTGCGCAGTGTGCCCGACCAAAATTAAATTGGTCGCTAAAACTGCGCTCACACGTACTACTTCACAGTAATTTATAGCTTTAGAGCCACATTACTTAAGGACAAAAGACGGAAACTTTTGAAGGGGGATTGTAACTACCCTTCCACTAGAACTGTAATTGTTTTGTTTACAGTTTTCCGTGCGAATTGCTACACTCGACGACGTGGAATTAAACTTAATTGTAACTGCTAATGCTTTTGATACTACTCATTCAATAGTCATAGAGTGAGATTGAGATAGGAATTACATATTAAATGAATACTAAAGTCAAATTCAAGTTCCGATAGCAGATATTCCGAAAAAAAAATATTGTGATGGCTTGTAATACCTTGGACTGCTACAAATATTGAATTTCATTAGTTGTACTATTTTAGGCGAAAAGAGCACTTTTCAGAATCTGTTTTTTGATGCTGATTGACATTATTAAACTTTAAACGCAGGCTTCAGAAGTTTTAAGACCTATAAAGAGTTTTAAGTACACCTAATAGACAATTCAAAATCAAATTAAAGTAATGCCAATCCTTAAGGTAGACGTATTACGATTATTCCCTCAATAGTCTGCATGAATTGAAAGTTTTATTATTACTGACAGATTCTTTAACGATGTCCTTGAATTTGAGTAAGGAGAAAATGCTTTGACATTATAGCTAAATTTCTGTAGGTGAATGTTTTAATTGAACTTATGTCATGCACTTACCGCTTGGTTTCGGTAATATTACTTGTTACTTGTGCAGTCCCATTAACTTCAGTTTCGGTACCATGAAGTTCACAGTTAGTAGAGCTAAATTTATTTATGCCTGTAATCACTCTAATGTCGAAGTTAGTTAGTTAGGGATAATTTTTCAGAACGGTTGGAATAAGTAATTACAAATGGTTTGCATTTTCAATGTTTAAACGTAGTATTTTCCTTTAAATTCACCAAAGAAAAACTTCATTTTCTTGAATAGGTTTGTGACAAGTACACTATAATAGTTGAGTCTTTCAATTTTTTATTTTGTATTGAAAAGTAAAAAAGTCCACATGTAATTCAGCAGGCTAATGTAGTCGATTGGGTACGTTACCTTGCTGGTTCACATTAAAGCTACTGACCTAAATCATTATATTATTTTCCATAATTTTCTAAACTAATTTTGCTGGTATACTTAAAGTTTTCTCAGGGAAAATAAAAACCACTAGTCAAACAGCATTAATATATTAAATTAAAAACACTTTTTGCACGTTTTCGCCTACAGTACTTAACGTTGGAACGAGGTTCTAGGAAGAAATAAATAAGGTAAGAGCATAATAAAACCACTTGGGCAAATGGAACACGTTATGAAAACTTCAACAAAATAATAGGAAGCGCCGACATTCGTCGGGGACGCAATTCTTTCACGAAAATGTCATGTACTCATTGCAGCTTTTACCAAATTCACAATAAAAATGTTGCTAATATCATTCAGTACTAGTAATGAAGTTTACAAATATTAACTTTAAGATTATTAAGTAAATTGGTCGATAAGTATATTATTAAGTAAATTGATCGATAAGTATAAATTAGTAAGTGCTTTTTTATATAAAAGCTATTTTTTTAAGACTCGCTCATGTATCTTACGAGTTAAGAAATTTGGTATAATACTGTAATTTTGCAATAATGGGGTCGAAAGATTGAAAATAATATTCGATCCAAGTCCTATTGAAATTGTTAGTAACAGATAAAGAGACATATTCTAAGAATGGATCAGTTAATACTGTTTGTCAAAACAAGCGTCGTTCTTTAGCTTGAATGTTTGGAAGTGATAGTCAAGTTACTAAATGTATTATTAAATCGCCGGAATAGGCGATTGTAACTGTTAATCCTGGAGCTATTCGTTGTTTGACTTGTAATTAAAACTGTTTGCCAACGTGTTGTTAATTGCTTCACGCTTCAGTTTTCGATGGTTCGTTATAATTGAACCTTTTCCCGTACACTTTATTGGTATAAAGTATTTACCTTCATATTTTACCCTTCATTCGTGAACACAACATTGTGTGTCTATGCACCTTCATCAAAGCTGTCTAGCTGTTTATTTATTTTTGGTAGCTCAGTAACATATGCACTCGCACCTCTTTTTTATTGCAGGAGTTCAGTAGACAGGCAGGCAGACGGCCCACTTGATGGAAAGCGGTTACCATCACCTGTGCACATTTGCAATACCAAAGGTACGACAAATGCGCTGCTGCTCTTTAATGGAGACTGGAACCTGGTCACTAATGCCGGAACACAACTGAAGGTTGTTATTGCGGCATCCTCTAGACCAGGGGTGGTAGCCATCCAGTCGGGCAAATACCCTACCACCTGGCTGTGGATCGCTTTTATGATGTGAATTTCAAATCTGCCACACATGTCGTGTCTGTTAGATAAGTTATCTCATTTGCAGTGTTACTATAATAAAATTATTTACAAATACATGTACGTACTTTTGATTTAGTAATTTTTTTAACACTCTGAAGTCAAATAATGAAAACACGTTTGTGTCACCTCTACGAAACCTTTCGTTATTATGTGGATTATCGAGCAATAAACTTAAAATGATTTTATTACAACAAATAGTAATTTTCATAATTCATATTCTCAAAAGAAAAGAGTTAACTTGCTATGCTACACGTTATAAAACAGAAGACAATTATTCCGGTACATTCATGTCGTGATGCCGCATGCACATGCTTGGAACAAGATGCCAAATAGCAATATTGCTGTGTTAAAGCAGGAAAGAATCACAGTCCTCTTGCGGGAACCATTTGTCACTGTCTTCGCCAATTTCCTCTTGTAACTAGTTTTTTCTTTGCGCCACGTAAATTTAATTTCAGCTCTTTGTTGAACCGATTTGAAGCGGTTGTAGCCGGCTAGCCGGTAACTTTTTTCTATCAATTTTCTTTCTTGAATGTTACTTGTTGGAGAAGATTTAGATCGCTTAATCAATTATATATAATAAAACGACAGCTTACTATATTATTTATTAAATGTACTCATTTCTTTTCGGTAACCAGTACATTAGATTTTGACGAAGTTTACACAAGTTGCAATTTGATGTTATGAGTTGTTTGTTACGACACTTTTTATACCAATTAAAAACCTTTAGTTGAAGATTTGTGTATATCTTTAATATAATCATTTATTCCGGGTTTTATATTATCACAATTACTACAATAAAATTCATTTGACTTTAGTTTTAAATAGCTGTGATCTTTTCTATCTATTCAAAGTGGACGAAGACGTGGGTCTCAGTTAATTTTATTTAAAAACATCCAATATAGGGTTTTCATTAAAAAAACTGGATTTCCTTAGATTTATGATAACATTAAGTCGTAATTTTGTCTACACCCGTTCCTTGATCAAAAGCTTAAGTTTTTGATAAAATCAATCAAAAAACTGCGACATAATTGTATACAAAAAAGTCGTGATGGCTCAGGAAAAGCTTGGCAAGATCATGAAGAGTAGGCAGTTTTTTTAGTTTCTTTAGTCTGCCATATCAATATGATTACCATGTGAAGTTGACGAAGGAAGCACATTTAGTTACTAGAGAGTGCAATTATGTACTAACAGGATGTTGTGCACATTTTGGGCCAAAATATTAGCTAAATAATAAAATAAAGAAAACCAATGGCTCCAAATTTTAGTTCAACGTACCGTGACGTTCGCTGTAAATGTTTAAAAAATAATTACTATTTTAAAACGAATATCTTTCTCTCTCATTCACTTTTTAATAAGCGTTTCAAAATATTGTTACTAGTTTTTCAATTTTGAAAACGTATGTACTTAAAATCTTCTTAAAATTATACTTAAAATCGATTAACATATATTTTGTCGTTGGTTTACGTAACCGTACAGAAAATATCGAAAATAGGCCATAATAATATGTCTTAAAAACCTACTAAATGTATATATACTACTACTTTTACGACTTCGGAACCAAATATGTCACAACTTATTGACATAAATAAAAAGCGTTCAAACGAAGTTTTGCGCGTCCAAAGGTCTGGCCTGTATTTAGGGCGATGGATAAGCGTTGCCATACATACAATGCAACCAGCGTTTTGGGAACGCTCCCAACAGCGATCTGGGCGACATACTGTACCTGTAAATATATGCTACTTTTTAATCTTTAACATTTTTATTTTGTAGCGTAGTTTTATTTTTAAGATAGTTTAGTTCATGATGTTATTGTCACACGCTTTAATTTAGTAAAACTATTTAAATCTTCTTCTTTATATATAAAAATGAATGTTTGTCTGTACGTTCTTTATAGAATCGTAAACTGTACATTTGATCATGTGATGATCTTTAGCAAAGTTGTTGTGCATGAGCCAAAGCAGGTTTCTGAGTTGGTTCACAGTTGGACCCGGTAGGTGGCGCTGCTGTCGGCATGTCGATTCAAGCTTTTCCGGGCAGGACGACGTCTGCCGGGACAGCTAGTTCGATATAAGTTTAAAAATAGTGTCCAAATTAGCTATGAAATATAAATATGATTTTTGTGCCTAACGGGTTTCTGTATTTTTACCATTCTTTCCTTGACATCATCATTTACTTGACATTGTATTAATCAATAAGGCCGCCTATTGTACTACCTTATAGTTAAGACAATAGTAATAAAGTGTTGTTGTTTTTGTTATATGTAAGAAGTTTATGTTGAATTTGAAGGCACATAAACTGAATATTTTAGACACGTATGTTAATCGTGATATTTTTTTTCGCAATCTTGGGTCTACGGGACTCTAAATATAAGATAACAACATAAACATAACCAATATCAATTTAAGTGAAATTGGCTTAAAACGTACAACTTTTCTCGATGAATAGGCCGTTTTCAAATGATGAGGACGCTATCCCGTTATGGCATCAAGCCAAAAACGCGTGAAATATTATTATAGGTACAAGAGAAAAGTTCCCAATTGAAATGTTGTCTTTTAGTTTTGACCGAAAGTTTGGATACTTTCCATATATAAAATTGTATGTGACTTAGGGCTTATCCTTATGACTTTATATTGTTACCAGCTACAGGACTCGAATTAAAATGCCGTTGGAATTACTATAGAATTACCAGAACTATACATTAACATCACAACTATAGTATTTTATTTGTCCCTAGTACTCCTGATTACCTTAAACAAAATTTTGAATTCCTTTCATGCTCTCATAATTTACGCCCTTCCACTAAACTTAAATTGAACACTCCTGCGCATAACTCAACTTTTTATAACAATTCTTTTACTGTTAAGGCCATACAGCTCTGGAACGCGCTTCCTGTTACAATCAGACAAGCAAAATCGCTAGCGATATTTAAAACTATGATCAAAAAATACTACCTGTCGTTGGAATATGATATTTAAATTCATTTATATATTTTGTAGATATGTATTTGTATGGTATGTATATTAAGTATATATCTATGTAATATATAAAATTTCTTCATATATGTATATATATCATTTATGTATTTATTATTAAAATGTAAGTAGTTCGTACTATACGTTACGTATACCACCGTCGCCATTATCATCTCAATTCATTCCTGGGGTTGTCTGGAAGAGATCGCTTTTTAGCGATAAGACCGCCCTTTGTACATAAGTAGATATAATTTTAGTCTTTAAGTTCATGATTGTATTGGTGTACAATAAAGTGTTATCTATCTATCTATCTATCTATACAAGTACACAGGTATAAATATAACTGGACGCAATCAGTACAAACTGCACAATCCACTAACACGAGCAAAGTCCGTCACTATATAGTTTATCAAATGTACGTCTTGCTCGTATCGTATCCTCGCTTGACTGCCTCATCCCTCCGTTCGGGCATTGTTTTACACTAACTGTACAATACAACACTCGACCGCGTGGACTGAACTTTTTTCCAAGAAAACGTAATCTGCACACATGCGCCCATAAACGAGTATAATAACAATAGGCTATTGTCTAATTGCAAAATTTAAACATAAACCAAACAAAAGAAGTCCAAATGCGGGAAAGATATCCTATAGGAAAGGTAATGAACTGCGCTCTATGACAGGCAGGTGTGCATTCATTACATGCCGACAGGGCATGTAACAATATTATAATATAATTTTCTTGTGTATAACACTATTTTAAAGTTTTCGTTGAATAATAATTCGCTAATTTTATTCACCACCGCTTCGCAATATGTTGTAGTTTGGAAAAGAAGAAGCGACACAAGAAACTCGTCAGAAATACGCATATGTATGTTTTGATATACCTAGATAATTATAACAATGGATATTTTTGGATACGCACGTATATTTTATTATTATATCATTTCATTGATTTGCATTAAATTATTGTATTACACAGTTCAAAAGCACTTTATTTTCAATATAAACTGGCAATATACAATTCGGTTTTGTGGTGAAACAATTGGAAATTGGGACAAGCTATTGTAAAGTACCTTGTTGAATTTTATCATGTATAACGCTAAGGTGGTTGAATTTACAATAATAATAGACTTTTACGATCTACAGATTCTTTATATTAAAGCCGAAAAAAATTTTATAATCTTTTTTCTCAATACATTATAATCGTCCGTCCACGGTAATCTTCGAAACCACTCAATCGATTTTCATAAAATTTAGAATGTAATATTTTTAAACATGAGATAATTCGCCAGCGAGATAGTATACCCCGTTTAGGTAGCTCCTAAAATTTAAAACGAACTTTTATATTAGGACTCTTAATTATTTTACTCGTTTGGTCTAAAGCACGATGCTCTCAGACAATAAAATGTTAAAAAGTAAAAGAAGAATAATCTTTGGTGTCATAGATACATCGTAGGGTTGCGATTGTTATTCCAAGTATTTTCTTCCGTACTTGTACAATAGAAGAACAATAAGTCGTATCATTTATTATACACGCACATATAATGTAAATATCAAATTTCAACCTTCAACCTTTCTGTAAACATTTATAAACTTGATCTCATTAAAATATTGTAAGTACAGATTTCTAAATGAAAACATGATGCTCTGCTGAACTCACGTAGTATAAGCAAAGAAATATTATCTTACTATGTTCTAATTTATGTGTGAAAACGTTTGTTAACAAACTCTTTGAATTTGTGCGGGGCTTAAATTATGAAACAATATAAATTAAAAAGAAACGTTTTTCACGATGGCCCATCTATCTAATAAACCTAATATTGGTTCGATACGCGCTCAAGAGGCGTGAAATGACGCCCCACTCTCCGCCCTTTTGGGAGCGATTCGCACCAGTCCGTCTTGACCTTCGTTGTTTTTATTTTTGCCTGAGAAAAACTTACTTCCTGCACTATCCAAACGGCTCTCAGAGTCCTCTTTTAATTGGTCGTTGGCGTCGCATCCGGTCCCCTGGTAAGCAATTTAGAGCTGATAAGGTGGAAAGTTTTCTTTCATTAATACTGTGGAAGGTACTAGTAATAATAATAAAAATGATGATGATTATTATTATACATGTAGTAAAGTTTACCCCGCGACTAAGGCGGGTCAACCTCTAGGTCGCGCCTCTTGTTTAAAGAGCAGGCGTTAATACAGGTTACATTGTATTCAGTTTTTATGTTAGTGCTATTTGTCCCGGAATCTATGTACATTTTCAGTATTAATTTCTTCATGAAAGCTTAACAGATAGACAGATCGAGTTACTATAGTATTTTTTTATTCCTGATGAATTTTTATATCTAATAACTTGAGAAGTGATTGGTCTCCCATACAAACTTTTATCCTCTATTCCAACGCGCTTTTGTTTTATTTATCTAGCTTTATTCACCAAAATGACCAAATAACCAAATTGACCAAAACAACCGAAATGACGAAAACGAGAAACAAAACCTATCCTCCTTTCTGGGATAACCTTTACATAAGTCTATTTCAAAATGTATTCCTCGGTTATCCTCGATATTAAAATTACATATATGTATATCGCATTTCAGCCAAATCGGTTCAATAGTTTTTCAGTAAAAGAATAACAAACTCAAAAGTATAACAAAATTGACTCTCTGTCAAATATGTTTTTATCCCAGAAAATATCTCATTTTTCGGGAGGAAAAGTATCCTATGTACATCCTCGGTGTCGAAAAAAAATATACTAAGTTTCAGCCAAATGGGACCAGTAGTTTTCCGTTAAAGCGTAATAGACAGACAGACAGACAGACAGACAGAGATACTTCCGCATTAATAATATTATATAGGGATGAAGGACGGTATGCTTCGGGGGTGTCACCGCCGCTGTTGAGTCTCTTAGATATTCCGGTTGTTTTCGACTTGCTAAGAGCGAGTAATTGCACAGGCACATCCTAGTAGCCAGGGTCATCCACTAGCAACTTGCTCTTAAATACGGAGTTGTCTCGTCGGAGGTACCTTATTACCAATATAAGCCCGAACCATTTCTTGACAATGGTCAAGATCTGTTCTACTGGGACCGATCAATTATCACAGACAGGACTATTGTCACCAATAAGCCCGATATCGTGATAGTTGATCGGTCGGCGAGACTTGTTATAATTGTAGATGTCGCGATTCCCCATGGTGTCATGAAAGCCGAGAAAGAAAAATAAATACAGTATACTGATCTCGCTTACGAGGTTACTGCCATGTGCAATTTGGACTCTACAATCACAGTACCGATAATGATGTCAGAGAATGGACTAATAGCAAAGAGCCTTGACCGCCACTTTGAAAGGCTCTCGCTTAGTATCTGGGTGAAGGGTCGGATGCAGAAGGCAGCCCTGCTGGATGCGGTCCGTATTGCGAGGAGGTTCCTGGCTCTGGAGCCTTAACGAACGGTAGCTTGGACCCTAAGCTCCGCTACCGGCGGACATAGATTTTTACATTTTTTTAATACTTTTTTATGTAGTATGTATTTAGAGAAAAATATAAATAATTTAAGGCCAAATAAATATGTGAATAAAAATGATGATGATTATGATGCATGTTGCTAAAGATCACGGGCCATACAATTGGTCCGAACTGATGGAGAGCTTGCGTGGGGCCATGGGAAGGCCAACACGCAGAGGCCCCTTGACAAATTTAATTTAAATGTGGGTTGACAATGATGGACGATAATCCCTGTCTACAATATATTATAATGCACCCCAGGATACGCCCCAGTCAGTGTAGGAGTATTGTAGTGAATCAGAATAAAAGTTACTGGTCTATTGGAATGAACTGCTAGTGGAACTAGGAATCTAGGCTATGGGGACTATGGTGTCTGCTCATTGAAATGTTCGGGGAATTATTATTATTATGTGAATTAACATCATAAAGTCCTGAAGAGATTTAGAACTGTGGTAAGCTTGTATAACGGAGGTACAAAATATCTTAAATAAATGTATATACTAGAAATACATAATTGAGTTTGGCAAGAGCTGTAACATGGCCACATGCCAACAAGTGGTATAAACCTCATTCACCATCACGGTAAGATTAACGAGTTTTAGTTTTTGAAAAACAATTTCTACTCTAAAAGTTGCAAAGTAAAACTAAAAACTGAAAATCATATTTCAGTAAAGGATAAGTTCCAAAAGTGCAATGACGAATAATAAATAACCTTTATATAAAATCTTTCACACAGTGTTAAAGAAGTAACTGAATGGTTAGATATTTTTAATACTCAAACGCTGCTAACATTTGAGCACTCTGTGCAGAAGAACGTGGCCTAAGCTCCATAATCTTATTATCGTCGTAAGTTCTTGAGAGATCTACGGATGGAATATAGATAAGTAAACGAAGTTATTATTGCGTTATACAATTTGAAACTGACTTGAACGTGGACTGCTAGTGGTACTAGGGGTCTGGAAATATGGGGACTATGGCGTCTGCCCGTCGCAATGTTCAGGGAACATGGAAAAATGACCAGACGGTGACTTGCCATTCCCTGCATGGGCCCCAAAAATGCCATAGAAGACAGGGGCAACATGGGTGTGAGTGGCTAAGGGGTATCGAGAGGTGGGCTGCAGGGTCACCGAAGCTACTTCCGAGGTCGGCCATTTATTACTTCGACCCCTGGAGCTTGAGTCATAGCCCTAACGACCTCCACTCCGTGACGGCTGGGTACGGCAAGCACTGAGGCAGGGGCCTTGCTTTGGCCCCCGGAGTCGGGTCCGAGGTGTCGCTACTCACCTAAAGTTTCGCCACAAAGCCCCCCTGCGGATTTTATATATGTAATTAAGATTAAGTTTTAAGTATCTGTGTCTTTTATAAATTATATTAGTTTTTATTTTATTTTTGCAGGTAAGCAAACTGGCAAACGATTCATGGTATGGTAAATGGTTATCGACGCCTATCGTCATCTGCAATACCAAAGAGGCCTTGTTGATTGCATGCTTCGTCAGGACTTCGTTTTGAGTAAATTTATGCGTTTTTGATGGGCCTTTGCAAACTGCTTATGTTATTTGAAAATAAATATTTATTCAAGTCAAGTTAAGGTGACAATATAATTATTAGAAGTCTGCGTGAATGCTCGTGTTACATCGCATACCGTGTTAACTCAGCAAATTCCGTCGATGACCAGAGAGTTACTTTCTGAAATTACGTTCGTCCGCTGTCCGGGGCTAAACAATTTGGATGTCCTCACGTCGAAAGCGAGGCATTCCTTGAGGGGTTCACAAAACTATGCGCCTTAAAATGGATAGAACGGCAATACAACGCCGTACTAACGTCGCATCACATACCGCTTATGAACTTCCAAAGGTTTCGTTCACGCGTCGCTTTTACTTGATATTCGATATTAGGTCCCAAAGGTGTTACGTTACCAATCGTGTCCAGAATCGTTCCTTATGAGTATATAATTAAAACTATTAAAATACATAAATAGCTACGAGACTACTATGTATGATATACATATACTACAATATACAACTACTTGTTATTTGGAAATAGAAACAACAAAGGCAGGTTTTTACTGGTGTTTTAATTTTATTGATGAGTTGGGCTTTGCCTTCCCCAGGTCGCTTGTTTTAAAGAGTCTTTGGGTATGTCGAATTGATACATAAATGTACCATTAAGAATCGCTCTTTTACTCAAAATATTTTTTTTGGAATACCGTTACGTTTATTTATTAATATAAACTAACAACTATGTATAGTTAGTATTCCAGTACATCTGCAGATATCTCCAAAGATGTACGAAATTAAACTCATAAAGAGTGTCTTAATATACATACCGCAACTATATATTATTACTAAATCATTATTGATTGTTTTTTTGTCTTACATATTAAGTTTTTGTTAAAAGCCTTTAAGTAAACGCTACATTTTTAAATATATGATTTTCATAATTTTTTAACGATAAATAAAATGAGAAGATCTAAAAAAATATGCTCTAACATTCATAAAAATATATGCTCTAACATTCATAAAAATATATATAACATTATTTAAGAAATTAATTAATTTAATATAAGAGTAATATTCAAGTCCGAGGCTTGGTAACTTATGAATGTATAATTTAATTATATATAAACTATACATATACCCGATCCTGCCAGAGAAAAATGTGACCAAAAGCTTAGCTGCACTGCCACGTTATATGGCAATATTACTTGGCTGTGTGAAGTATGAAACAGTCCTTTAATGGAATGGCAATGGAAGTTTATACGTCAAACTTCCACTTCTATTTTCAACTACTTGTATTTTGATTAAAAAAACTCAACAGTCATGAAGTGCGTGTTTAATTATTTTTAATTACTGTAGGACGGGTGAATAATTAATCAGCTAATGTGCCAGTCACGTGCATGTTAACGACCGTATAATTATAATATGATTTGTGCCTACATACAGAAATGGGTTGGCATTAAATGATAAGGTCATTAAAGAAATTAATCTAAAAACCTGTGTTTTAGAAAAAAAAGTAAAGCCTTAGTTTTTGAAACAATCTAGACTTCATCTGATCGATTTTAGAAGGCCTCAAGCGACTGGTTTTTAGAATTTCCAGTTGAAACTGACACGAGTCTAAATATACTGATAGTTGTAAATATATAGAATAAAGTCGCAAGTGATTGTGATACTTACTCATGTTCATCACACGAAACCACGAAAGCAGCTGAATTATGCATAACGAGGATTAGATGTAGCGCAGTATTTTAGTGTCACTTTATTCCACACAGACTGAGCGTACTTTTACAATTGGAACCTATAAGGGTCATAATTTGGAACAAAACTTTAGTTGTATTAAAACTCTTTTCAACGCTTGAAGCACGTGGCGATATTTCTTCTTTTATTTCTTAATTAGAAGACGGAACTGAATAAACACTGAATCATACTCCAGTTTAAATATTTCAACTTGATATTCAACTTATCGTAAATTTGATGAAATAGTTTTAGTATTCATACACAGTTCATAAAGAAACTAGTTGGAGTTATTTTTTTGATATGTACATATATATACACCTATTCAGCGGCCTCTTTAACACAATTTGATTTAAAAAGTATTAATAACTTATGTAAAGATACGTACTATGATCGAAGGTACGGGGATCAACGGTCGTGGTGGTCACTGGTGTTGTAACATCTATGTCTTCGTCATCCTCAGGCTCGATTGTGGTGGTCGTAGTAGTTGTTCTTTTGCGGTTCCGTTGCCGTCTTTCTTTAGGACGAGGCGGCGGAGTGATGGGCACTGGGGCACTGGTTACCTGGGGCTGGGCTACTGTGGTGACACCGCCAGTGCCTGGGTCGGCAAGCACTAGCGCCACTAGTGATACAGCAGCCAGCCGCATCACCAGTGGCGCCACACGGCACATCTCGCCTGGTGACAAAAATTAGAGTTATACTTCTATTTATTTAAATTAATAATATATACATATAAACGCGCATGTATGAAGAGGTTAATGAAAGTAGGTGAAGCGAAAGTTGTTTGTCAGAATCGTCGCAAGTGGAGATCCATAGTCTCTGCCTACCCCCATGCGAAACAGGCGTGATTTTATGTATGTATGTAATAATATATATTTAATATCATAATATTATGACACTGATTGACAAAAAGTCACAGTTGCTTAGTTGCTAACGCTACCACGGCTTGTTCAGATAACGTATGTCTGAATCCTGTGTATAGAGGCACATTCACTATCCTGCAGAGGGTAAGGCTTGCAGTACTCAAGAGGCATTCTGCTTTTTAGAAACATGCACCGCTGAGATAATAACTTGATGTCTGTGCATATTGCTACAATTGCCACTTACTGTTAGTGAAGGAAAACATTGTGATTAAACCTGCAAATAAGGATATCTGACATGTGAACCCGTTTATCCGTTTTGAACAAACCTTGCTGGTATACTGTCCATTGACCACAACTAACACTTGGAAGTTCATGGGCTAGCTTTGTTTTTAGCGTACACCACATTATTGAAAATATTTAGGTACATACGGCCTTGTTATCGCTAAAGAGTAATCTTTTCCAGACAATCCGAGCCAGGAATAAAGGATTACTAAGCAATTAATACGATAATATAAAATTATTCGATATTCTAAAATCAAAGTTATTGAATTAAGTTTAATTTTAGCGACTAATATTAATTGCATATCACGGTTAGTAATCAGACCACGAGTCTGCGGTTATCGCAGTATTGTGGGGAATCATAGAATCCTAAAGGGCATTTGATTAAGATAATTGGCATCTGAGCATGATGGCTGTGACAATTGATATAGAAATTAGGTTAATTGACATAGTTGTTATTTAGAAACTAGGGCTTTAATGTGGCTTTAGCTGCGTAATATTCATGTAAGTATCTCATTAAAGGTATTCCATAGTATATATTTTCGATAACAGTGACCACAGAAAAGTTCCTTCAAAATGCTTGTTGCGGGATAAGAATAGCTTACACAAACGGGAATGGAAAAAATAAACATAAAGACGCTATTTGTGGGTTTTTCTGTAATTAGATGTGTAATGATTTGACTATTTAAATTTGGACGAATAAGTCCAACCACTGAAAAATAATATTGTAAACATTTAAGGTTGTTATGTACAATGGTTGAAGTAAATAATGTTTACGTAACGTTGGTGAAATCTACGTAGATTGATAAGAAATATATGATTTTTTAATTTTCGACTATACGTTTAGTATTAGATACTTGATAAACATACAGTTCTGTAACATTGCTGGATTATGTAGCAATACCAGCTTGCAATTGAAGATGGAAATCAAAGTCAGTACCTTCTTTATAAAACTGGTACTTGTTGGAATATAGCGCGCTTCTTCGTCTTTAAATAGAGATTGTTATCTCTATTTTGCGTTGTGGTGGCGAAGCAGTGTACATAGAATAGCAAGTAGATTTAAATTTTGACTTATATGTATGACCTTCAAAGAGTGTTCTGTAGTGAAATTTATATAGACTAAAAAAAAAACATATCTTTGGGGTTTTAAACTGAAACGTTCACCCGATTTATAAAATGATTGAAAACTTATATCTGACGGGCAAAAAAGAACTTTGTATAATAGTACAGATTTTTTGTATGACTATAAAAATCTAAAGTAAAATTTAGTAAAATAGTATATTAAATATCGACAAGCTCTAAGAGAGAATTGAATTGAGAAAGTTGAAATTTAAAATTAAAAGTAGCGTCAAGTTAGGCATCAAATTAAAGGGCATATTCACATGCTGCACGTTAACACTTAAACTGGAGTTATAATTTTATAAATTATAGCGAAATACGTGAAAAAATGACCCCATATCGTCATAGTTTACGAGGCAAAATATTTTCGTATAGTAAATTAGAAATAATACGTTTTATACAAATACTGTACTTCTACACGTGTGCAAAATTATGTTTCTAATGGTTCTAGAGATATATATTCATAGGAGTTAGAACATAAGGATTGCTTTTATTTTTAGCTATCGGAGTGTTTATTTTTAATTAATATTGCTGTTGCGGACAGAGGGGAACCCCCTGACCCACCGCCGGAACACACCTACTCTCCGCGCCCCGCATACCGCCGACGCCCAGACCTCGCGTAATTAGCAGTTAGGCGTCGGACGGGATGCGAGATATAGGAGCGGTCTTGGAGGCAAAATTATCACAATTTTTATTGACGACTTACAACTCTCTCGAACAATTTGTAATTACGTACTTCTTTAATGTATATTTCTAAATTAATAATAATAATCATACAGTCCATATTGAGTTTAATTTCCAAACAAGAAGCAACTGCCACTAATAATTGATTTTATAGTGTTGGCGATGGTGCTATTTAGATTTACCTTCAAAAATGTTCTTTTCAACACACTTGCTCATAAAGTGGCTCTATGGTCACCGCAATTAGGCACAGAATGACACCCATAATCAAGCTGTGAGTAAAAAATAACTCACTAGTGAGTTATAGATTTTTTTAAATTTTATTGGTTGAGTTGCTTTGTTCTTAAAAAAGTGTTCTATAGAACAAATAAATTAATGTTCCTATTGCTTGCTCATTTCATGCAACTTCTTATTTAAATAGATAATTTTAACTCGTACATGTTTAATAAATAAAACTTTCACTCACATATAACTTTTTTTTTCTCTGTAATAAAAGAGAACTTTAAATTCCCCATTTTGTACGTGGCAGAATAGGCGCAAACCCTATGCGCGGAAAATAAAAAAAAATCCTCATCCCTTTAGTCTGTGGCCGATCGCAATGCGCGCGCTTAGGAAAACTGATTATTTTTTCTCGCCATAGCGAAACATTTTTCACAACTCGTTTTCACTGTTGAAATAATAGTTATTTATTAATTAAAATGTCTACAAGTACTAATTACGAAGAAAATGATTTATGTTGTACACCGCCCGATGTAAGATGTGAAGCCCTTAACGATATGGAAAGTTTACTACCTGAAAACTCCAAGGAAAAATAGTTATTTTATCTACTAAAAAAATGAGTTTTTGTTGTTATTTTATTCACAAATATGTTGAAAAACGTCGTATGATACACGTGTGTATTAATGATTACCTTCCTCGGCTCTCTTAAGACCCTCGCCTACGGCTCGAGTCTTAATGGCGCCTCGGCGGTAATCACCAACGTTACACACTAGTACCATAATGTACTATTATCCTTACAGCTTTTTTAAATATTTTAATCGAATTCGTCAAATGATAAAAATGAATATGTCAAAATTCTAAGAGATCTCATCAGTAATCAAAATAAATACAAAACATATTATATAAGAGTAATATCAACCCACATTTATAGCGCCCGATACTTATAGCAAATCCATTAGAAACATAACCCCATACCAAAATGTTTGAGGGTAGGCGACATCTGTCAACGCACTAATGTGGTCATTTCATGTCGGGTCACAGGGCCACTGTAAATTCTTTATGGCAGTCAATCTATACCTTGCTGTCCAAATGGAGTTTGGTTGTTAGGGCACTATAGACCTGAAAGGGGCCGCTTTTCTTAACTTCAATGGGATTTATTTCGAATTGAATTGCTTCCCCACATTAATAAAATATAAAAATATATATTTAATTTTTTAATAAATGCTAAAGATGTCGTAAGAGCATAGAGGCTAATGCTATGCTTGAATTTTATTAATGACCTGGGTTTTCGAACCTCAATTCCAAGGCGTAAAATATGTACGGTATAGACAGAATTTCTAGCGTACTGCACATGTTGTTACAGTTACCCCATACGATTAATGAAAACATCATGGTGAAACATATACATAGAGATAACTGATGTGTGAAACTCGGCACTTAGACGGCATCTATTTTCCTGAAAATAAAGAGACCCGAGACCAGCAGTGGGTCGTTTATGGGCTGATATTTTTACGTTATTCATATTATGTTGTTTTTAATTAGATATTACTGTAGTTTTCAATAAAAACGGCAAAAGAATCCTATTGTTTAAACTTTCTGAGATTGTCTATCAAAACGCTTTGTGTAATCTAAATAATCAAATCTGTAGGAGTTTCTGGCAATTCAAAAGTTTTTTAATACTGTTGTTTAAGTGAAGCAATTATTATGGATTATACATACATACATACATAACTTCAGGCCAGGTCCCTT
This sequence comes from Dendrolimus punctatus, assembly GCA_012273795.1. Classification (NCBI taxonomy): domain Eukaryota; kingdom Metazoa; phylum Arthropoda; class Insecta; order Lepidoptera; family Lasiocampidae; genus Dendrolimus; species Dendrolimus punctatus. The sequence continues at coordinate 9,198,935 of CM022533.1, read as the reverse complement.
GCGGGGTAGGCACGAGCAACAGAGCACCATTTAGGCTTATTCTTACACACCACAAATTATGGATCAACTAGCAAAAAATTCCCCAATTGCACAAGAAATAAAAGAAGTATGCAAACTCCTGAACTCGTGAATTGTTCCAGGTGCTATTTAAGTACTATAATAAAATTGTATGTATATCTCTAAAAAAAAATCGAAATTTGTACTGGGACACATATTAGAAGTGACACTTCAACGGAAAGTTGTAAAAATTTCAACTGACAAGTGACAAAATGAATCGCAACAAAATTTTAATTGAAGTTGGCTGCACTGTTGGCTACACTATTCCCGGGTGATATAGGGAATATTATATTTACAAATAAATTAGGGGTCCTTACAAACCTTCAATAATGTAACCCAAGGTGTAAAAAAATACTTAAAATCGCGTGCGCTGCAAAAACTATTCATGATAGAATAAAATAATGTCCTATGACTTTGCAGAACACATCATTATTTACAAAAAGTGTCGCGACACTATATATCTAACTATTATAGTTATTCCACAATAAGTGTTCTTTTATTTTAAAATTTTAATTAAAATGCCACCGCTAGAAAAGGCTCTTTATTTGTATCTTGGTATTAAACCTTATCAAAATAAACTCATTCTTCATGTTCAAGACTGCTTCAATACCTTTATATAACTTTTTGAATTAGACCACGTGACCATGACACTTTTTCGTGAGTGAAAAATCGTAAGACCCCCTCTATATACTTCAATAATGATTATATAATTAAATCTGATATACTTAGTTATTAATCTTGTACATAAAGAAATTATTTAATGCTTGCTTATCAGCACTTTTTCAATGTGTTTCAACAGCAAGGAGCTTTAGTACAGCAATCATCGCCAGGACGGCGTTGGTGCTGGATTGCACCCGGCGCACCAGGGACGCGCTCCTTTTCTTAATGGTGGTTTGAAAGCCATCGGTGCGCGCTAGGACAAACATGCCCGAGGCGTCGCAGTAACGGGGCAACCCCAATACCGCCCTGAACGCATTATTGTATTAGACACAAAGGGTCTTGTAGCTTCTCTGTGAATAATCAGCCCACAGATTACACGTGCAGAGAGATGTGGAATGTGCTTTGAAAAGCGTTAACTTAAAAACGTTATTTCCCGTTGCTAAACTATTCACTGGCCCACAAAACGTGCTATGTAGTTGTTGCGGACAGAGAGCACCCCCCTGACCCGCCCGCCGGAGCACACCCACTCTCCGCGCCCCGCATACCGCCGGCGCCCGCAGAGGGCACGGTTAGCAAGTAGGCGTCGGACGGGATGCGGGACTTAAGGAGCGACCCCGGCGGGCGAAAACACACTCAGCAACAATTTACGTCACTTCACCTTTAAACTTCACCTCGCTCTGATGTATATTAGAAATAATTACGCTCTGTACTTAAATTAATTTAATTCAATAATTATACAGTCCATTTTAAAATCGAGTTTTTAATTTGAATAAGCAACTGCCACCAATAGTTTTTGGTACTTCGCCGCCGGATAGAAGAATCGCAAAGAAGAAACGAGCAGTGTCTTTTGCTCCATCGAAACCTCAAGAAAGAAGAAAGACCAACTCTGTACGGTCTCGTAGCGGTACCCTAAAGAAGAAAGAAGATCATTATAGAAGATCATCGTGGGCAGCCCGGACTACGTACCAGGAGACCAAGAGTTCCTGCCGGACTACGTACCAGGAGACCAAGAGTTCCTGCCCCGGACGCCGAGGCTACGCGTCTGCAGGATCAAGACCAGAAGAAAGAATAACGTTACTTCGTACCGTGACCGAGTGACTGTCCACCTAACGGTGCCAAATGGTCAGTTCACAAGGTCGTAGACGGTGCGCTGTTTCCAGTTAGGGCGGTCAAAGGTCTCAGTGTTTAGTGTAGTGAATTAGGAACGGTCATACACACACATATACACACACAGGTCAGGGTAATCGGTCATACGTGTTAGGCTAAGGCAAGGACCGAAGATGCCGAACACCAGGAGCAAGACCACCGAAGACAGAGTGCAGAGAGCGTATCAAGAGCCCCCCGCGTCGCCGTCCGTACATATATCCGCGTCCGCGTCCGCATCCGCGCCGAACGTATCGCGACCCGCGTCGCCCGGAGTGCAACAGACTACGACCGCGCAAGTACACGCCGCGACTCGTACAGGTCGCCGATCGCGATCACCGTCCGTCCGATCACACCGCTCGCAGCTAAGTGCCGCCACTTTGGTGAGGCAAGTGGAACTGGAAGCAGAAGAACAAATCGCCGCTATTCGACGAGAAGAGCTCCAGTTACAAGTGGCACTGATCAAGAAGAGGGTCGCCGCGAACATAGCCGCCCTTAAGGAGCAGACAGAGGGAAACAGCGTGTGCGAAGACGATGGGGTGGAAACAGATAGAAATATCACAGAGTGGTTGAAGAACACCCGCATACGGGGGGAGTCGCCGAGCGCAGGCGACGGCGCCGAGCTTGGAACAAGAGAAGCCGGACCGCGACCACCGTTGAACGTTGCGGGAAGAACGAGGGAAGTGTATCCAGTGGGGCGCGACCGGTCTGCGGAAGCGAACGACCAGACCGCTCGCGTAACGTTCAGAACGCCGCGCAACGCAAGATCACCAACGCCGACCAGATCCAGGGATCGTGGAATCGACCGCCTAGCCGACGTGCTGGAACGTATGACTCGCAACAGGCCGACACCGCGACAATGCCAGGAACTGCCTACCTTTAGCGGGGCCCCAGGAGAGTGGCTGCCGTTCAAAGCTGCCATGCGGGAGTCGACGAGCGTACACGGATTCTCACCTGCGGAAAACTTAGGCCGTCTGCGCACCTGCCTTAAAGGCGAAGCAAGAGAGTGCGTGACAGCCCTACTGTATACCGCCGTGGATCCTGCGATCATCATGAAGACACTGGAGCGCTGCTACGGACGTCCAGAGATCATAATCAGTCGTGCATTGGAAGATATCAAGAAGTTGCCACGATCGGGTTCGTCTGCCAGCGAACTCAACAGCCTAGCCACCAAACTGCAGAATATAGTGACGGTTATTTCGTGCGTCGACAACAAAGGGTATCTACTTAACCCTATGTTGACACGACAGGTCATCGAGAAGCTCAGCCCGCATCTACGAACGAAATGGTGCGACTTTGCAGATGAATTCTCGAGCCGAGACGAACCGGAGATTATGACACTATCGAAGTTTCTAACGGGCGAAGCGGACAGAGCAATGAAGTATTCATTCATGACGTCATCACTGCCTACGACGAGTGTAAACGTCACGAAAGAAAATAAAGTGAAGCCGCCGCTGAATGAGCGTCGTCGCGTGTACACTACAACAGAAGCCAAGATCGTGTGCTACTGTTGTGGAGCTGACCACCAGACAACGCGGTGCGGCAAGCTGGCTTCGATGTCGCTGCCAGCTAGATGGGAGTGGGCCAAGGAAACGAGAATATGTTTTTTGTGCCTACTAAGTAAACACAGACGGTTCCGTTGCAAGGCAAGAAAGTGCGGTGTGAACGAATGCCGCGAGCCGCATCACGCACTTCTACACCAGCGGAGGGAAACCGAAGCCGTCAGTGGACCGATCGACCGAGTGGAGTCGGTCAATCAACCGGCCGATAGAGAGGAGTCGGTCATGACGGCGTCGGCGCACAATTCTAACACCGAGAGCAGAGTGTTATTGAAAGTGTGTCCGATTACCGTCAAGGGGCCTAACGGAGAGGAAGTGAGTACGTACGCGCTGCTGGATGAAGGGTCCACGATCACGCTCGTCGACGAGGAGATAGCCGGGATGCTGGGGGCAGATGGCCCGAGGCGGCCACTGAACATCCACGGTATCACGTCGAGCCAGCGGGAAGCAGAAAGTAGGATGGTGAGCGTCGCGGTGCGCGGAAGAGCGCAACCGCACTACCATCCTATCAAGGCACGTACTGTAAAGAAACTCGCACTGGGAACTCACTCCGTTAAGTCTGAAGTGGTACGACAGTTACGTCATTTGAAGACGCTCCATGTAGACGACGTGTGTTTCACGAACGCCAAGCCGCGCGTACTAATTGGAGCTGACAACTGGCATCTGATCGTCACTAGAAAACTGTTGGCAGGAAAAAAGAACCAACCAGCCGCTTCCCTAACCCTCTTGGGGTGGACCGTACACGGGAGCGCACCCCGAGGCCTAGTAACGCAGGGGAACGACACCGTATTACACGTCCGAACGTGGCAAGATAAAGAGCCGCGGGAAAAGGACGAATTATTCGAAATAGTGAAGTCTCATTTCGATATCGACGCACTCGGGATATCGAATAAAGTGAAACCTGTAGCTGAAGAACAACGGGCGTTGAAGATATTTTCAGAAACCGCTAAGAAAATAAACGGCCGCTTCGAAGTCGGACTGCCCTGGCGAAACGATGACGTCACCATGCCACCGAGCTATGACATGGCAGTACGCCGCCTGCGCGGGATCGAGCGCAAAATGGACAAATCGCCGCAGTTTAAACAAGCTTATACAGCACAGGTCGACAGGCTATTAGAGAAAGGATACGCCGAGCCTTGCGAACGAAGTCACGAAGGAAACCAACGCATGTGGTACATGCCTCACTTCGCCGTTACGAACCCGAATAAACCTAACAAAGTGAGACTGGTATTCGACGCCGCCGCCCGTTCAAATGGGGTGTGCATGAACGATGCGTTACTGGATGGGCCAGACTTGCTACGGGCTTTATACGGAATCCTGTTCAGATTCCGGGAAGGGAAGATCGCCGTAACAGCCGACATACGTGACATGTTCCTACAAGTGAAGATAAGGAAAGAAGACAGAACGGCGCAGCACTTTTTATGGCGCGGTGATGACCGCCATAACCCGCCTCGGCGCTACGTTATGACATCTATGATATTCGGAGCACGAAGCTCGCCATTTCTCGCACATAGCGTGAGAAACAGGAATGCGAGTGATCATAAGGAAACACACCCGCGAGCGTACCACTCGATCACGGAAAATCACTATATGGACGACTGGGTACAAAGCTTCGAAACGGAAACGGAAGCGGCTGAGGCGATAGCGGAAGTGCGAGAAGTGCACGGGAAGGCCGGCTTCGAGCTCGCGGGATGGGATACGAATCGCGAGCGCCTTATGGAATGCATCCCAGATGAAGAAAGAGCCAGACAGCCCAAAGAGTTGGGTGCTAGCGCGCATCCCTACGGGAAGACATTGGGTGTGTTGTGGATACCGGAAGCGGATGAACTCGCGTTTAACACCGCCATGCCGAGAGTTCCAGAAAGCATAAAACAAGGCACGCAAACACCCACGAAAAGGGAAGCCCTGGGCATGGTCATGTCACTTTTCGACCCACTCGGCCTGCTCAGTCCATACACCATAAGGGCGAAAATCGTGCTACAAAAGCTCTGGAGGCTTAAGCTGGGCTGGGATGACCCCTTGCCAACGGAAGAGGCAAGGGAATTCGAAGAATGGATCCGTGACTTGAACTCTATAAAAGAGTTAAGATTACCACGGTGCTATGGATGGGATAAAGACGTCGCGAACATACAGTTGCACGTCTTCACGGACGCCAGCGAACAGGCCTACGCAACAGCAGCTTACTGGCGCTTTGAGTGGTGTAACGGGAACGTCGGCGTCATTTTAATCGCAGGAAAAGCGAAAGTGGCCCCGATGAAGGCACAGAGTATCCCACGAATGGAGCTACAGGCCGCGCTAATAGGAGCCAGGTTAGCGGCGGAAATAAAAAAGGAACATAGTTTCAAGTCATATGACGTCATCTTTTGGAGCGACTCGAAGACCGTTCTCCACTGGATAAGAAACGACTCGGCGCGATATACCCCATACGTTGCGCACAGACTGAGCGAAATCGGCGAAATAACCGAGTCTGAGCAATGGCGGTGGGTGCCGACAAGTTACAACGTCGCCGACGACGCAACCAGGATTAACGTCTCGAATATGAAAACGGACGACCGCTGGTTTAAAGGCCCGGAATTTCTTCGCGGGCCCCCGACGAAATGGCCGAAGGAAGAGCCGACGGAAACCGAAGATGACGAAGTCATGGTAAATTATACGACTAATGAAAAGCCACTCGTTGACGTCACAAGATTTTCGTCATATGAAAAATTATTACGAGCGACTGCCTACGCACTCGCCTTTATCGACAAGTGCCGGCGAAGGACTCGCATTATGGAAACGCGACACATAAAGCAAGCTGAACGTTTACTCATTCGTCAAGCGCAACAGGAAAGTTTCCCGAAGGATTACGAGCGTTTGAAAAAAGGAGAACGTGTGTCACGTGACAGCCGGCTTTATAAGCTCGACCCCGAATACGGGGGGGACGGGGTAATAAGGCTAAACGGCAGAATCAATGCGGCCACCCTGCGCGAGCTTACCGGAAACCCACCGATCTTAGACGGGTCACATCACCTCACCCGGCTGATCATCAGGGGTGAACATGAACAGCAACACCATATAGGAAGAGAACACGTCGTAAACAACGTGCGGCAAAAATACTGGGTGCTACGAGTGCGGCCTACTGTGCGAAACATCTTGCGGCAGTGTACAGTCTGTCGGTTGAAGAAAACCGCGCCGATCGTGCCGGTGAAAGGCAACCTGCCAAAGGATCGGCTAGCTGCCTACGCACGGCCCTTTACGAATTGCGGAATCGACTGTTTTGGCCCGATGTGGGTGACCATCGGACGCCGTAGAGAAAAACGATGGGGAATGCTGTTTACATGTATGGTAACTCGTGCCATCCATATGGAACTTATAGCGAGCCTTAGCACAGACTCGGCTATAATGGCCCTAAGAAGGATGGGAGCACGACGCGGCTGGCCACAAGTGATATGGTCTGATAATGCAACGAATTTCCATGGAGCGGATGCAGAGTTACTTGCGGCACACGCAAAATGGAAGAAAGAGATGCCAGATCACGTGAGAGGGAGACAACTAGCGTGGCGTTTCATCGATCCCGGCGCACCAAACCAGGGGGGAGCTTGGGAGCGTTTAATTCGGTCGGTAAAGACGGCACTCCACGCCACGTTAGCGGAACAAGCTCCCAGAGAAGAAACACTTACGACTGTCATCACGGAAATAGAACACACGGTAAACTCGCGCCCGCTGACTCACGTGTCGGTGAACCCTGAAGACGACGACGCGCTTACCCCGAACCACTTTCTAATGGGGTCGGCGGTAGGCTTGCCAATCACGGGTACAAATGAGTTAGCAAATAAGAAGACATGGATCGCAACCCAAGCTTTGGCGGACATGTTCTGGACTCGTTGGCTACGCGAGTATTTACCGACATTGGCACCGAGGGACGACATACGACGATGTAATGAAGAAAACGTACGCGTTGGAGACGTCGTTATCATCGCGGACGGTCTGTTGCCACGTAACGTATGGCCCCGGGGTCAAATCGAGCGCACTTATCGCGGACAGGACAACGTAATACGAAGCGCGGACGTGCGAACGCGGGGAGGCATCTTCAGGAGACCAGTAAGGAGGCTCATCGTCCTGACGAGAAGAGATGGCTCCGAGGATCTGCGCCGGGGGGAGGATGTTGCGGACAGAGAGCACCCCCCTGACCCGCCCGCCGGAGCACACCCACTCTCCGCGCCCCGCATACCGCCGGCGCCCGCAGAGGGCACGGTTAGCAAGTAGGCGTCGGACGGGATGCGGGACTTAAGGAGCGACCCCGGCGGGCGAAAACACACTCAGCAACAATTTACGTCACTTCACCTTTAAACTTCACCTCGCTCTGATGTATATTAGAAATAATTACGCTCTGTACTTAAATTAATTTAATTCAATAATTATACAGTCCATTTTAAAATCGAGTTTTTAATTTGAATAAGCAACTGCCACCAATAGTAGTTTTGGAGTACGGACCAAACTGACCCCAGATTCAGTTTCAACGTATCGAAATACGAAAGAATAGATGGGTCTAGTCAAAAGCACGGAACCACTGTTTTTTATGGACCGGTGTATGAATACTGTTATTTTATTTACTCTTTTTATTGTTAAGAAGCTATATTAATGGAGTTCGTTATCTATTATCGCATACTAGTACATATATATATATATATATATATATATATATATATATATATGTCGGAGGGAAGCTTTAATTGGACGTATTGTTGACTGGATGTAACGCACAATATCATTTGTTTACATAATAATTACTTCTAAAATTCTTAATGTAATTTAATTAGATTTGTTAAATGTTTCTATAACTTCAAGATCGTTCTAACCTAATAAAAGTTATGAATATTGTAATTTAATAAACGACCAATCGGAGCAGAGCATATGGCGGAGCGGGGTCAGAGACGCCCTCTATACTTTGAGTAATATCTACTTGGGTAGAGTGACGAGTTTTTGTGGCACATTTGGTTGATGGCAATAGGTCGAGTTGGACCATGGAGTATTTTAAAGAAAGTATTGTAGTTGGAAGTATGAGCGGGTGCCCTGAACCCGCTGCTCGGTCTAAACTATGTCATAATGTTGATCAAATCTAAATTAAAAGTGGTTAAGCCGTGGCTATTGTGTTTTATGCTCGCATTTTATCCTGATGACGCCCACTAAACCTGCAATAACTAAAGAAGATGTCGTGAGAACGAGGCCGTTCTGCGACATATATATATATATATATATATATATATATATATATATATATATATATATATATATATATATATATATATATATATATATATATATATATATTCTTACAAGAAATCTTTATTCCATAATAAATCCCAAAAAACATTCAGTTATTCACACAATATTTAATTATATAAAAAAATCACACGAATCAGTATTTAAATACAGAAATGTATTTGTAATCAAAATCTAATTTCTCACGAACTTCGTTTAGGTAGTAAGTAGCCTATTAATATTGTTAGCCTGTTATTGGGTTCAATTCGCCTTCCTCTATAGGTAGGGTAGGGCGGGGCTCGTAGAGCATTTTTTCACTTAATCCGTGATAGTTACTAAACGAGACGTCAGAACAGTTAACGTATAACGTATCTTGACTTACATTATATTTATAAAAGATTAACACTAACTTCATCAAGAACGGTTTATATTTGACGTGTATAGAATAAGTTAAAACCGAAACAATATTATTTTCTTAAGTTTTTCGTAATAGAAACAATATTTTTTGGTGCAAAACAAACAATCCATCTGATCTTGTAACTTAATTGATAAGTCAGCGTGGAGAGTTGTCTTATGAATTCTTCTCTTAAGGCCGCATCGTTTTTCTATTTGATAAATTTGGATAGGGTGTATAATTTCAGAAATATTTCGATTGCCCAGCTTACCCCTATGCTCAACAAGCCCCTCTCTACCCTATATAACAAACCTGGTGACATTACTTCATTGAATCAACATACTGATATATTGCTCGAAGCAGGCAACAGCCGTCGGATATCGTGTAGGTAAATTCGATAAGGCGTGTCGAATATTCTATTTAGAGACTCTAATCCACGAGACACTACTACCACAGTATCACAAAAGCAAATAAAATAGTAAAAAAAACAAGTATTTCAAATAATTTTGTATTTTTAGAGAAGAAAACCTGATGACATAAGGAGCTGCATTTGTAATTTTTAACATAACAAGGTGTACAATTTTATCCGTGTAGGAACGGAGAAATAATACAATTTCCTATGGCCGCGGCCTGTTGTAAGAGGCGACAAAACAACCCACAGCCAGGTGGTAGGGTATCTGCTCGACTGGATGGCTACCACCCCTGGTCTAGAATATGTCGCCATAAAAACCTTGATTTGTGTTCCGGCATTAGTGACCAGGTTCTAGTCTCCCTTAAGCGATCAGCAGCTCATTTGTAGCACCTTTGGTGTAGCAAATGTCCATAGGCGATGGTAATCGCTTTCCATCAAGTGGGCCGTCTGCCTGTCTGCTAAACTCCTGCATTTAAAAAAATCTTACAAACATTGCATATGTGTCCATGACATTGTAAATGGTATTTTTTATTAGAAGTGACAGTGTTGAAAATCATACTCGTATTGTACGTTAATAAATGACAGCTGCTTTGGTGTCATCTTTGAAGGCTCGGTATTTAATCGCGTGGTATGTACACTATCTCGAAAGCTGTCGGATCGGTGACACTTCAAGTGAAGCTCGATGGAATAAATTTATTGTAATCCCGTGGGAACAGAACTGAAAGCCCACCCAGCTCACTACAGTAATGTTCCAAAGACTCATTACTCGCATTTTTCGCATTTCTTAAGGGTTATATAGCTGAATGGCGGTGACTATGAATGACTAAATGAAATGAGAGAGCTGGTTTAGGTATTACTGTTATTGTTCGTTTTAATAAACATTAAAAATATCGACGATTAAGCAGATAAAACAGCATCCTTACTTATGAAAAACGTCTTAGCAAATAATTTATATATTAATTAACGGTCTCGAACTATTTTTAAGGTTTATCGAGATAACAAAGCCGACGAAGTTTCGAAATTATTTATTGAGCTAATTGAGAAGCTTTCTATAGTAGATTAATTATGTAAATTTCAATTTCGAGATCAAACTCGAACAATTCTATTTATATTGCCTAAATTAACATAAAGTAATTTATATTAAACACAAAACGTTAACTTCATGGACACATTACTTTAAAATATTTCTTCTTTAATAACTAATTCTGAGTCCCTCGATCGAGATACGTTTGAAAGATCAATGTCGCGCGAACTTTAATTAAATTCATTTTGTCATTGAATAAAGCAAGTTTGAGCTACCAACACAACTCTGTCAGTGGGAGCTCGATGCTCTGTATTTCGTAATGGAAACTGAAACACCCAACCAATAATAACTTTGACAGTTAGAACCATAGCTTTATTTAGTTTTCCAACGTGAGCTGCAACTTAAGAAAGTTTGACACTTGTAGTCTTTAAGCAATACATTACTGCTTACTGAAGTTTATTCCGTAACTTACAATTTTGTCAGTTTATAAAGATCTTCATGTACGATACAACATAGTTAAGTAAATCTATAGTTTACACCGCTATTTCATACCCAATACACATTTTTAGGGGTCTATAGTTACCTACATAAAAACACGAATGTATATATACACACACTCATATATAACATTAATAAAGAACCCACGAACAAAGTGTCTTCTCGTTAATAGGGACAATAAAAAAGTGTTATTGGACACATTCTTAGTACAAATAATTAAATCTAGTAATTTAGGTCAGATTTAAATTACTTATTAGTCTTGTTTCTTACATTAGATTGTAATATTAATGTTGTATCTTTAAGACGCAGTATTATAGTAAAAAAGAAGTAAAAATGTGTTGCTGGGGCGTTTGCTGCGTCACTTCTGCTCCTTTAACAAGAACTAAAATTTATTTGGAAGCGAAGGTAGATTCATGACTTTAGAAACAATAAGATAAGTGTTATTGGACACATTCTTAGTAAAAATAATTAAATCTAGTAATTTAGGTCAGATTTAAATTACTTATTAGTCTTGTTTCTTACATTAGATTGTAATTTTAATGTTGTATCTTTAAGACGCAGTATTATAGTAAAAAAGAAGTAAAAATGTGTTGCTGGGGCGTTTGTTGCGTCACTTCTGCTCCTTTAACAGGAACTAAAATTTATTTGGAAGCGAAGGTAGATTCATGACTTTAGAGACAATAAGAAAAGTGTTGTTGGACACATTCTTAGTACAAATAATTAAATCTAGTATTTTAGGTCAGATTTAAATTACGCATTAGTCTGGTTTCTTACATTAGATTGTAATTTTAATGTTGTATCTTTAAGATGCAGCATTTAGTAAAAAAAAGTAAACATGTGTTGCTGGGGCGTTTGTTGCGTTACTTCTGCTCCTTTAACAGTAACTAAAATTGATTTGGATGTGATGGTAGATTCGCGACTTACAATAAATAAACTGAAAGAATCCATTTTGCAATAATAAATTCATTTTCATTAAAAAAAGGAAACTTTTGTAAAGGTCTATACGGTTATTTGTGAGAATGTGTAATTAATAGTAGTAACATTCTGAAATAAAATTATTAGAGAAATCAGTGAAACTCTGAGTCCGTGGGGTCCTTACGCTCTAAAGCTTTATCGTGATGTCGTCAAACGTTCAGTAGACATCACACCCAAGCAAAAGGTTGGCGTCTATTTTGCTCAAACATAAAAAGTTGTTATGCGACTTTTGGTTACGTTCCATATTCCTTTTCCTTCTTATTCCTTTTTATTTTATTTACTTGTAGTTTTTAATATATCTTAGTTTGTAATTTATTTTTAAGTTTATATTATATTTTTACATACTTTAATTATGTTATATAGTATAATAGTCCTAACTTAAATTAATTAGAATAAGGTCCATTAAGTAATTTTTAAGATATGGGGTATTTTTGATTGAGTGTTGTTAAGGTTCAGTAGCCAAATAATGAAAACTGTTATCGTTTGCCTCTTTTACAGAACGTCTCATTGTGTGTGGACTGTCACGCACTTACCGGATTTATTTATCCTACTTCGCGGGTAGTCTTGGATTTTTGGAATGGATACTATCCATCTGTACTAATCTATAGTTATTGACATTATAAATGCGAAAGTTTCGATGGATGTTTGTTTCTCAGTTACGCCAGAACGGCGAAATGAATATTGATGAAATTTGCCAGAGAGATAGGTCTGGAATAGCATTTAGGCTATTTTTTATACGGGAAAACTGTACGATTCTCGTGGGATAACATTAACTCAAGCAAATCCGCGCGGGCAAAAGCTAGTATTTATATGTAAATACGATACTAATTGTTCAAATATTATATCCAGATTTAAGTCTGTGAAAATGGAAATATCAAAGTGTTTACAAATTCTAGCAGTACATTTAGTTTCATATTGTTAGTATGGATTTTGCATCTACATTTACCTTTCCAATAATTGAGGGTATAAAACAAATATTTGTTTCATAATATCAAAAATTTATTTCTGAATTGTGGAAGAAAAAAATACAAACTAATTTGTCATGGAAAATTTCACAAAACATCCTTTATAAGCATTTATGTGTAATATAGATTTCATAAATCAAAGGAAATGGATGAAATAATGTTTACTTAGAACATTTCAAAAACAAGTTTTTGCTTCAATAAAATTCAACCTTATACATACAATATTTATATGTACGAAAGTTCGTAATGACATTTCATTATTGTGGCGCCTTCGGTAAGAGGTAAATAGAAAAGGATATTTATGAGCACTTAAGGTAATAAATAACAAATAACAACTGACAGAGGTTTTTTAAAATGAAGAGACACATGATATATCTGAAATATACACACCATATGTATATACGTATATTTCACTAAACATACATTAGGTCTCTCCTTTTGTATGGCATTGAAGCGTGGCCAGTACTTGAGCGACACAAGCAAGAGCTGCGTGTCACGGATATGAATATGCTGCGGTGGATGTGTGCAGTCATGCGAAAGGACCACGTTAGGAACTCTCGCATCCGCGACTGCCTCCATATCTGTGACACAGTGGACAAACTTCAACAATGTCGCCTACGTTGGTACCGGTCGAATGGGTAGGCCCAAGAAATGTTAGCTAACATAGCAAGGGATGATATGCATTGTAATAGTTTCACATTTAGGTATGCGGTAGATGGGCCGAATTAGAGAAGAAACAATAGGAAAACACAACCGAGATTTAACGCTAGGATGATGATGACATACCATTTCACTACGATTTCAAAATTATACAGAATAATAATTTGGATTTTCTTATGTTGCGTACACATTGCGTCAAAGAAGTCCAATTAACTGATGCGATGGGGTTTACCAGCATTCGTTAGCTCGTCTATACACTGCCTTAGATATTTGTTTAAATTTTCTATAAACGAAGAAAAAGGTTTAAGACTTTTAAATTCGAATTTATACATATATACTAAATTTTAGTTTAGTGTACATAATTGCTTGTTCATGTACAACTCTCTGGTGCGGAGGCGTATCGCCCGCCGCACCGCTGTTTCGTACGTGAAGATTTGATATTTGGTAGCCAATATACTCGTACGTTAATGTGAATAAAGATTAGCAAAAGAGACAACTTAAAGAAGCAAGGACTACCAGCCTCGTTCAACGGTAAGACATATTTTAGTAGAGCGATTTGTGTAAAATGGCTAGTGTATCAGACCCGAAAAAATATTCTACGGCGTGAGGAGGGTAAGTAAAGTATTTTTATGTAGAGGTAGGTAATCTCTGACAAGTCGTTTTAAAAGCGCCTTCTTTCAGATTAGACCCCGAGCCCCATTGTGTTGGTCTCCGCTTGATCAAGCACCGTTGCGCAGGTGGTTTATAAATGAATTTTCCCTACTGTAAGAAAATTGATTTCCATTCAGTAGGAGAATATCGTCAGATTTTTTTTACAATAGAGCGACTTCATGTCAAAACTGTCAACATTCTTCTGTAGTTGATTACTTATTTATTAGACAAAAAGGACCGCGAAGCGTTTATAAAGATTATTTGTTACTTTTACTATTATTTTTTAGTACTTACATAAAATTAGCTTAGAATGTAGAGATAAAATGTTAATAGATATCTGAGCTAAGATTTTTCTTACTTTATTTGATTACTTGTTAATAGATAAACGTTAAGATATTAGTAAGTTCCTTCAGTCTTGAAATGAATCAATTATCAAGAAATGTGCTAAATATGCGCGTTCGGGCCATTTCGATAATTAGAAGTATAGGGTACTTGTAATAAAAATAAATTACAAAAGTGTCTATTGGTCTGGAGTTCAAATAAAATTCCCGAGAGCAAGGCCGCGAAAATCTTATTTTTTTACTGAAGGAGTTCAGCAGACAGGCAGACAGCCCACTTGATGGAAAGCGGTTACCATCTCCTATGGACATTTGCAACACCAAAGGTGCTACAAATGCGCTGCTGCTCTCTTAAGAGAGACTGGAACCTAGTCACTAATGCCGGCACACAATACTAGGTTGTTATGGAGGCATACTCTAGACTAGGGGTGGTCGCCATCCAGTTGAGCAAATACAAGCCGCCCGGCCGCAGGAAATTGTATTATTTCTGCGTTCCTGCACGGATAAAATCTTTATATATATATATACATATTCTATTTACAATAGATTAAAATTGTACAATATTAAGCCTATTCTACTATACAGTCTATGATTACAAAAACTAAACTAAACTCGATATAATCCAATAGCTAATTAATATCCAACCAAAAACCGCCATTATATAGGTACACATCTTTGCCTGTGAAAAGTATTTTTTATTAAAGTTTACTGTGTACACAGTTGATATTGAATTACCTGCCAGTATAATCTTAGCACGGTGGTCCCGTTTTAATTAAAAAACTTTCATTTGATTGCTTTATTACTTGATATTTTGCTTTTCCAATAAAATTACATTTTATTAATTTTAGATACTATTTTAAACAGTGTGAAAGCTCTTAGCCTTTTTCGAGGTTCTTCCGGTTTATAGATGTGTATTTTATTTATTCAGGCTGTTGTTTGAATGCAGTACTGTGTAGTTCAGAATTCCAAAAGATATTTGTCTTGGAGTTTAATATCCTTCGTAGTAAAAATACTCGTAAACAAAATACTGTCGTGTTGTAAATTCCTAAATCACGGTATCGAAATTGGAATAGAAACCATGCTGTCTGCCGAGGTATGCACGTTCAATACGGTTTGGTATTCGAAAACTTTTCCAGTGTCTGTCGTGCCAGGATACCCCTTTACCCAATTTATGACATCGCCGTGCATTTGAATAAGTTTACCATAAAAATAGGCGTTCTGTGGCCAGAAACTTTGGCAATAAAATGCAAATGGTGACGTCGGTGGTGCTTCTAGATTACGGCGATATTCTCGGTGAGTTTGTCGACCTATCCTAGGGAAATACGTATTTGATTGATCAAACCATAGCTCGCTTGAATCAGAACAGGTTTAATACAATTTTAGTTTATTTAGGTTGACTTGGAGATTGGTTGTTAAAAATCAACCATTAGGTTGAACGTTATTGTTATATTATTGATTATATATTATATTATATTGTGTTGTTGATTATAATAAATATTAAGGAAGTCATAACAAGTGCAGAAGTAGGCATGATAAGGAGGTTTCAGAATATTACAGACAAACTACGCCTGCGATTTCGTTTGCGCAGGTTTTATATTTTGATATCTTCTGTACTCTGTAATATAATGAAATGGAATATACAAAAAAAAATACGAAACAAACCTTTTTTAATCCTTACCATTTTAATTAAAATCCCTTGAGCCAACTGGTTTCTCTCAAATAGGCTCCTAACTAGGAGCCTATTTGAGAGAAACTTTTAGACAGACGGACGGAAATATGTTCTAAAAACACTTATTGGCAATAGTTAGGTGCTCTGCAAATGGTAGTACTTCTTAAATTTTGGAATTTATTTCGGAATCGCAAACTGAAATATCAATGTTATTTACTGGTAAGTGCATTTTATCAGGAAATACTGAATGTTCTTCTTAATTTTCAAAGCTGTTTCATGTTTCCTATTATATTTAATAGTGTAATAAATTAAGAAATGCACGTAAGATTATATCCCTTTATATTAGCTTCTTTATCGCCTTATAGAGCATCGTGTCTAGATATCCAATAACCATCATCGAATATGGATGACAAACCGAGAAGATTGGTGTCCATAGATTGCCATATATTGCGCCTCACAAGATGCTTTCGTTTTATGATTTTTCAAGTAAGCCACCACTTTTACCACTGCAGACGGTTTAAATTGCCAAGATTTTTCAAGTTATCGAAAGGGGTTTTCTTTTCTTCAGATAAAATTATCAATGTAATTTATTCTTCAGATAAAGCAAATATTATTAACATTAATTTATAAATTCTTATAACTGTTCTCCGATGTGTATAATAAAGGTATCAACTTATATTTTGTATTAAATTACTTCGAGTAGAAATATCTCTGATTATGCCTGTAATTAATTATACGAACACGGAACAAAAAACATATAAATACTTATACGCACGTATTAAAGCAAAAGCATTAGTAGTAGTATTAAAGCACGTTTTAAAAGCGTTTAGGTATAAAGGCTTTTAAAAAGTCGGTATTGGCTTATTAATGTCTGGTATATTTCGTAAAAGAGCTCTTGGAATAAGTATTTATTATATTTCTATTTTCGTAAGCAGCTTAGTTCAAAAGATATAACGTTGTAGTTTACAGTAGTATAATTGAAGTAACGCAATATTCAAGATTCCAAAATAATATTTTTACATAAGTATGCCCGTTTTGTATCTTAATTCTTAAGTACTATAAAGGTCAAATAAAATAAGTTTCTTTTATTGTCAATAGAATATTACTACATTATTCCTAGTATTGTAGCTTACATTTATGATAGAATCTCTGTACTAATATAATGTATTTATTCAAAATGGAGCATTTATTTTATTTAAGGGTATATTATTTGTTCGATTAGCGGACGAATAGACGCTTCGTTAATATTTGGGCAAAAAACGGAACTGGGATTTACCTAAGTGAAGACTAAATATAGTGAATATGAATAGTATACTATTACACTAGCCAGCTTATTCATATAAAGTATTGAAATATAATTTATTTCAAAATCTAAAAGGTAATTAACGTTTTTCATCTACATGCCCGGATTTAGGAGGTGTAAAGCTTTATCGAGTTCACTGAACTTCAAGCTGATTTAGCAGTGAATAACAGATAGGCTAACAATAAACATTTATATCATGCGTATCCATCAATCCCATTCATATTCAATTTACTAATGAGATTGATAGATAGTGATTAAATAGCTGGCTTTGATTCAGTTAACTATAACTCAATGATACTCTGCATTTTAATTGAAGAGTGATGACCGTTGAATGGAATTATAACAATCAAATCAAAGTTCTGAAATAGGTTCGATTATATATCAATTAGAGATTTTATGAATCATCGTGTTTTCTGTGTTTAAGAGTAAAAGTATTGTAAAGTCTTCTTTGTTATTTAAGTATACAAAAAATTTCAAGGCATAGTGAGCTTGGCTGGCAAAGGCTCAGCCCGCTCAACATAATAATACATAACTAATAATAGAACATCTTAATATATTTAATATTTATTTTACGACAAACATCATATTAAGAATAATGTGGAATGTAGGTACTATTTTAAGTGCCGGTTGCATAACGATCGCCTTTAAATAAAATTAGTTAAACATATTACACTGCCTAAATACGTTTTACACGAAACGTATTGACAGTTATTTAAACATATTTAGCGGCAAATTTTATGTTGTACAAGACGCTAATCGTATGTAAGGGTGTTAAATGGGTTTAGTATTTCTTAAATTAATTTAAGGAATGTTATGCAAGTGACCCTAAATCTTGAAGAATAGTTTTATCATTTGAGAAATTACCTCGCAAATTCACTGTATTAATGTAACAAAAACAATCTGTTGCCTATCGTCCTCGAGCTGGCATGGCGTATTTTGGCTGATCAAATGGTAAAAATGATAGATGATTTACGCCGCCTGATACATTTCTGATGTGAAGAGACGGCGGTATTGTTTGATACAGGGTAGAGCCGGGCCGCACACAACATAATGTAATTTGTGGTCAATTTTCGTAGAATAAATATATTATAATATAGCATAACATTATTATTGTATATTATTATTTTATAATAATAATTATATGTTTTAGAAAACACACACCACAATGTTTTAGTGACATGTCGTGATGGCTCACTAGTTATCACAACTATGGACTGGAATCTTGCCCGTACTTATAGTGCCTACATATTGCTTAGGCAGTTTTACTGATGTTACATGCTGTCATATTTAAAATTTGTGCTACAGGTAGAAAATAAACTATTGGGAGGAGATCCCCACATCGAGAATATTGATTTATACAACCTTCTAGTCTGCCTTTTTTGTTTTTCGACTTTTTTCCTTTATAGGCTAAGATAGGTTTCCTGCGTTTCTTACATTTTATTGTAACTTTCTATTTTAAAAAATACTTAAATCCAATACAATGACATGTTTTTTATGTTACGTATACATTTTTATGCTTTTATGTAACTATAAATGTTACATCCTATTTATTGTATTTTCTAGTCTGCTTATAAACTAGTGTGGCTTATATACCGTTTAGTCGCCTAATATGGCGAGATCCAAGTCCGGCAGTAGGTAATTGATGAGTTACTACGTTTTTTTTAATTTTTTGTAGGAGTTCAGCCGACAGGCAGACAGCCCACTTGATGGAAAGCGGTTACCATCGTCTATCGATATTTGCAACCCCAAAGGTGATACAAATGCGCTGCTGCTCTCTTAAGGGTGCCTGAAACCTGGACACTAATGCCGGAACACAACAAAAGGTTATTATGGCGGCAAACTCTAGATCAGGGGTGGTCGCCATCCAGTCGGGCAATTGTCCTACCACCTGCTGCTGGGTTGTTTTGTCGCCTCTTACGACAGGCTGCCGGGTGGCAGGAAATTGTATTCTTTCTCCGTTCCTGCACGGATAGAATTTAGATTAAGAAGTGGGACAGAAAATAACAAGATAATAAAGATGAATAATAATTATCTAAGTATAAAGTTGATATCTCGATATATGTGTAGGTATATATCTTTTCAATTACTAAATGTTCAGGATACAAAGCGACTCAAGAAGAAAAAAGCACCTAGCGGCCTGAGTACCCGCTACTAGAGACTTTCATCCTTCTTAAGTGATTAAGTAAAACAGGTTAAGAAAAAAAAATACTATAACCATCTCGGGACGTTAGAGACGTTTTTAAAGGAGCTTCAATATTATAAATTCTACATTTATTTTAAGCTTATTTCCTATCATGTTTGGAAAAATTGTAAAAAATATCCTTAAGTTCCATACGTATGTATAACAAAGAATTTTATTTAAAATCATGTCATACACGTATGTACTTATGCCAAACGTATAAATTATGGCGCTATAAAATGGTATTTTTGAAAATGTCATACTTGCCAGCGTAGGCGTAGCGACTACATTGACTAGCGGACTTTGTTATAGCAAATGTAGACCGTGATGTTTTTTTGAGAGATGGAAATGCTTTACGTACCACATATTCATTTATTCACGTAAATTAAGTGAAGTGGTATGAGACTCGCGGCGCTTGCGTTTGCGGCAGCGGCGATATTTCTTCTATCACCTTAAAGGGCCATTTACATGGGGAGAGTTTATTAAAGAGTAAGATTGTCGAAAGCAAGAAAAATAAATGATCATGTAAACTACACATACGATATTGTACGTGGAAGGGCGATATTGGGTGAATATTGACGTCTCTGTATAAACAACATATGTAAGCAAGAATCGTATTTCGAGCTCAGCTAGTCACCAGTCGCTAGCACGAGTGCAGTGCGCGAGGTTGTTTTAATTATATCTGCTTTTCTAAGACAAGCATGAACGAAAGCAAAAAAAGATCTTGGGTTAAAAAATGCATAGCAAGAAGAAACACTTTAGGAGCCCCAAATATTGTATATTTTGTGTTTTGAATGGCAACTACAAGATGAAGAGATATTTAAAAATATATTTCGTGTTACTAAATAGCAGTTTGCATATTTCTTAAAAAAATCGAGCTCGAATGAAAGGTCCCATATAGAAATCGGTACAAACTGATTTGTACGATACTCGCATGAACTTGAAAAAATGTTATACGACATCTAGTTTAGACAAGTCGAGAAACTATAGGCAAATATCCCAAGACGATTTGTGTCGTAGTGCAAAACCCTTGGTGATAATGACCTTACGATTATCGTATGATTTACTTATAGGCGAGTTTTTGGTTTTTGGTTCGATTTAAATATGTCTATGCGATTATTGTCTGAAGAGTATCGGCTACGAAAATAGTATACAACTTCTCGCCCCAAAACGTGCGATAAAATCTCTCCATGTAAATGGCCCTTAAGTTGGGGCATGGGACAATAGTTTAGGAAGCGTGGTGACCCTGACAGTATGCATATGTCTACAAGTCAAATAGTACGACGATAATTAATTTTAGCAGCCTTACATTTCTTTACAAATAGTATGGTGATAATTAATTGTAGCAGCCTTCATTTAGAAACCTTTTCGCGGAATATGGAATACATTAAGTTCTATTTACATTCATTAGCTCTTCTACGGTGTTATGTCTAATAAGAATGAATTGAACATGATTTTTAAATGGAAACGAGTCAGTGAATCAAAAAACCTCATGAGACTCTAAAAGGATTCTCGTGTTTAGAATTAATCCTATAAGTTTGATTCTGTTTTTAAGTTGCTATTTAAGCAGTTATCAAATTCATATTAATTTATTTTCTTAAAACATGCTACAGAAATATGAGATGATATAAGGATACCAGGCTGACATACTTTTACTCATGAGGTGTACAAATTTTTCTTAACATATAAAAAAGATACAAATTCCAGAAACAAGCTAATTAAATAATAAAGATACATTTATGTCATAACTATTGACATAATTTTTATATAACTATATGAAAATTATGTCAAAAGTTATTGTATTGCATGTAATTAATTGGTTTTATTTATTTAGATGTTTTCAAATTCCATTGGTTTTTATTTGTAATTTCAATTTGCAGTATTATTTCGATGTTAGAACGTTAGGTAGGTTTTCTTGTCTACTGATATAAAAAAACTGCCTAACATATGTATGCTCCCCGACTAGGATTCGATCCCACTTCATTGAAATGAGACGCACGTATCACGTGTACTATCAATAATATAATATCAATAGTATAATATCGGTCAAAAAATGTTATAGTTGTTGTTTTATTAATTACGTCATATTGCAAGCTTTTAAGATGACCTAACGCGTGGTGGGGTAGCAAAGGACGTGGCTGCCTAATGCATCATTTCTGTTCTGTTTAAAAGTAAGTCGAAATATGCATTGCTGTATAATGTTATACTAGAACACTATACAG
This sequence comes from Dendrolimus punctatus, assembly GCA_012273795.1. Taxonomy (NCBI): domain Eukaryota; kingdom Metazoa; phylum Arthropoda; class Insecta; order Lepidoptera; family Lasiocampidae; genus Dendrolimus; species Dendrolimus punctatus. The sequence goes on along the minus strand of CM022533.1, from coordinate 9,176,985 downwards.
CAATGTATAATTTACATCAACTATCCCTACTGGGATCATTTTTTTTAATGCAGGAGGTCAGCAGACAGGCAGATGGCCTACTTGATGAAAAGAGGTTACTATCGCCTATGGACATTTGCAACACCAAAGGTGCTACAAATGCGCTGCTGCTCTCTTGAGGAAGACTGGAACCTGGTCACTAATGCCGGAACACAAATCAAGGTTATTATGGCGACATACTTTAGACCAGGGGTGGTAGCCATCCAGTCGGGCAAATGCCCTACCACCTGACTGTGGGTTGTTTTGTCGCCTCTTACGACAGGCCGCCCGGCCGCAGGAAATTGTATTCTTTCTCCCTTCATGCACAGATAAAAATTAAAGTCGTGGTAGTGTAATGGCTAGCGTACATGTCCCATATTCAAAGGGCGCGCCTTCGAATCCTGTCCGGAACGCACGTATCACTCCGGCAGTTTTTTGACCTAATGTGCATATTGTTACAATTACCACGTGCTAACAACGGTAAAGCATCCTAATGAAATCTGCACATCGAAATAGCCAATGTGTCAAACCTACAAGCCGCCTTGGACAAGCATGCTGGGCTTACTATCCATTCTCCTATAAAGGAAGGTCCGAGCCCAGCAGTGGGTCGTTTATGGGCTGTTATTATATGCTTTCTAGCAAAATATTTTGACTTAAGTTTATCGTAATCCCTCGTTTACATTATGCTCACTTCCAAGGCAGCTAGCATGAAACTGGTTAGGGAAATGAGCAGTGCGAGCGAGTACCAAATGTGTAACTAAGTTGCGTTTATATGCACGCGCTGCCCAATTCCCTCACCAATTTCCTGCTAGATGCCATGGAAACAAGCATATAAACGAGGCATAATATTAGCAAAATATGTGAACTATGTGGATATAAAGCACAGTATTATAGAAAGCCCCTTTTGATTGCCAATATTCAATAGACTTTGATTAAAATTATCGAAAACAATTTACCCATGTATGTACGTAGGTACTTATGATATACAATTTATAGTAACGTTGATAATAATTATACTTTGAGCTTTATAAAGAATTACAGGTGGCTGTATCCTTCTGATCAATAAGTCCCCCGTAGAGCTACAGGAATATTTCGGCAATGTACCTACGTTTCATCTCTGCGGGAAAGGTAATTAACTGAAAGGGAACTTCAAAAGACCCTTCTGAGGGTACTATAGCGAATATCAAAAAGGAAAATGGGTAAGTTTCTTTCGTTAATTAATAATAATTATTTTTTTTGTATAATGAATGAATGAATGAAAACTCTTTATTGTTCACTATAAACTTAAATCTAGACAATTGATATGGATACATTTGTATTAGAACAATGGGCGGCCTTATCGCTTATAGCGATCTCTTCCAGGCAACCCAGTGTCTAAGGAGATTTACACGAAATTTAAAAATATGACTTTTGGTGGTGTATTATAAAAAATAAAATAAAAATAAAGTACTATATACTTACACACACACACATACACACACACGCACACACACATATAATTAGATATATGATAATGTTATAAATATATATACATTCAAACAACAGGTACATTGATTTAATGCAACAGTTTTTATTTAATGGACCAATAATGGTCAGGGACCATACGTTTAAATGTAGTAATTGGTTTAGCTTGTCTGATTAGTAAGGGGAGGGGGTTCCGCAGGCGAACAGCCTGTACGGCAAAATAAAGTAAAAAGTGAGAGCAAGTGAACATACTGGCGAAAGCGAATAAGTAACCATTTAAGCTTATCACGAAATTCGGAGACATGCTCATAATAACCTTCGTTTTATTTGGGTTCACCATAAGACCATGGGTTTCCCTCTAGTCGAATATTTTAGTGAACTCCTTATTCGTTCTGTGGATAGTTTCACAAAAATCACTAGAATTGCATTGTGTATAGATCTGCAAATCATCTGCATAGAGGTGGTATGACGAAGAAGGTTATCGGAAATCGAGTTAAGGAAGATAGCAAATGAGAGAGATGAATAAACATCATCAATGCGAATGCGTTGCCGGTGACCAAACAGGAAACTACGAAACCAGTCAATAACTGTTGGAGATATGTTAGGGGAACTCAAGATTCCTAGAGGGACATCAAAATCAACATTATTGAAAGCACTACTGATGTCAAGCAGTGACAGTATAGTCAATAGACCATTTCCCATGCCATGACGGATATCTTCAGTGATTTTAACCAGTGCAGTGTATAATGTACAAATAAGAATAATTAAATTATAACATAAAACACATTGTGTAATTTTAAAAGTCTATAAAATCTTTTACGTACCTGTCAATATATACGTACTGAATTCTCATTTGGGTTACATAAATAAAAGAAATAAAGAACAAAAAACGTTTCCCATGTATCAAAAAAATATTTTTTAATTATTCTGCGACTCACCACTGGCGGAAGTTCATGGTTCAATCGCCGTGAGAGGAGTACAAAATAAGAAGAAGTTGTTGTAGTCTTGTAGTATGTTGCGTTCTTAATTGTTCCCAATTTAACTCACTGACTGACTATATATAAAGAAATCTTACTATTTACATGATGTTTACATAACTATTCTAACCATCATTATTATCGACAGCTCTATCACCGATGTCTACAATCTGTATTTAGCATCATGTTAATGTATTGACCAGGGTTTTTAACTGTGCTAAACTCTACATCAATTAATTAAAGCCGCTCTTCATTCCCGGCAAAACTACACGAGACTAGCCGAATACGGGAGTGTAGAGGCCCTATTCGGCAAGTCTCGCCTACATTCGTGTAGTCTCGGTTTCATGTCGGTACTATCAAAATTTTTTGTGTTTGCGCGAGACAGAGCCCTCCACACTCCCGTCCGTAAACGTTTTACCTTGTTCTGTTGCGATTTATTGATGTCATCCACCATTTTTGTCTATTCCAACGCCGCTTTATGCCTTTTTTCTTTTACTAACATATAGTTGTAGTAGGCTGCAGTACATAAAGCTACAGCGGCAGACGTTTCTAATAAGTCCATCCCGTACAAGTTCTGAACGGGCAATGCGTCAGTGGGAATGTGGAGGGCCGCTCTCGATCTCGTCATTTCTCGGCAAAACATTTGGCCGCCAAGACGTCTTGGAGTGTAGAGCGCGTTTTAGTGGATGAATGAATGTGACGCAACCCATCTTTATTCCTATTAATCTGATATATAATTCCAAGCTCTCGTACCGCAGTGCGCCGCGATAGCGACTCTATAAAAAAATTGTTTAGTTAAAAAAAGATTCTAACAACGTCTGATTTCCTATTATAAATGAAAGCTATACTAGTCAAAAATAGTAGCAATCTGGTTAAGTGTTGATCTGGTGTGAATAATAGCAAATTGTGGGTATTCAAATGAAAATAATTCAATGACCAATCAATTGAATTAAATTACGGCGAGTCAGTAAGCTCTATTAAGGACATAACTTCATTTCAAAAGTTTTCTATTTAAGTAACATATTCAGTATATACAGAACTTAGATTAAGTTATATTAATATTAAATGAGTTAATTAATCTTAATCTTTTTGAATATGTAGGAATAATTGATCTAAGTATATCTTCTATGCCTATTATTTATATGTGTAGGGCGGTCAAATTTGCACTTAAAATAAATTCGGACCGGTAGATATACAAATCTATATAGTGCATTATAGGAAAAGGCAGTTTTTGGATTTATATGTGGGTTTGTCGTGGTAGCGTAATGGTTATCGCACGCGTCCCTAACTCAAAGGGCGCGGGTTCGATCCTGGCCGTAACGCATGCACCACTTAGATACTTTTCTGACCTAATGTGCATATTGTTACAATTACCACGTGCTAACAACGGTGAAGGAAAACATCGTGATGCAACCTGCACATCTAGATACTCGATGTGTTTAAACTGCCAAGACGCCGTGCCAAGCGTGGTATACTGTCCATTCCCCTTTAGTGGGAGGCCCGAGCCCAGCAGTGGGACGTTTATGTGATGTTATTATATTATATTACATTATATTATATATGTGTTTGTCTGTTTACCTGTCAGAGTACCACTTAAAAACTACTGAAAGAATTTCAGTGAAATTCGACACAAATCTAGTTTATTTTCCGGGTCAATAACAAGATACTTTTTTCGATAAATGCTATCGTTTCCATGGAATAGACACTTAATACAAATAGTTGGGATTGTAATCGCGTTTCTTCTTTGCGTTGCCGACGCAATTTAATAACAAACACGTTTTTAGGGCAACCTGGCATTCATAGCATTGCACCAAATCAGGATTGTCTCAACACTTTGGAGAGAAATCAAATGGTTGATGTTCTGATGTGCAGCTTTGATTTAAAATACGGGTATATATGACTGTGATTATAAATAAACAATAATTTTATGATGTTGTTTTTAGCGAGATTTCTGCTTTTTGTGTGGAAAATATAAACATTTTAATGATATATCTGAGTTTGGTGGTAAGAACTGCGTTATTTAAAGTGTCTGTGAGATTACATTATTGAATGAAAAAAACAAACATAAAATAGGTGACGTTTTTTACGTCGCTTTTACTACAGTGTTATCAATTTTCATGACAACCATCCCTACATAATTTGAACTCAACGTGTATGAGAGTACTTTATGAATGAGGATCAGCAAAACTCGGTGTTCCTTACTTCGCCTCGTGCTACGCCTACGAGAAAGCGAAAACAATACCAACTTCGCGCTATTAGTTATATACGACGATGGATGTCTGCTACCATATGCTGATGCATGGGAACCTGGGATCAAGTTCCTGAAGTGTTGTGTATGTGTGAGTCTATCTGTCTATCTATCTGAAGTCGTAAGCTATCAACTAGAGTTATGAAACGATCCGTTACGCAATACACGTGTATTTTTTACTATACCAAGAGCGTAGGAGTACAAACAATAGAAAATTTGAATGAATTAAATTAATATATCACAGCACACTATTTCCTTAAAAGGAATACATTATTAACTCAAATGAAGTGAGCAAGACGTAACAGGGAACATTCGAAATATGATTAGCTCAGAGCAGAAATTATTTCGCTCTCTTTTATGTTACGGCGTGTTTTTGCAAACTGGACAAGCCATCTAAATGGGCTGCAATCAGTTTAAAACGGATTTTACGGATTGCTCCATTAAGTTCGAAGACTCCAGTGATACCTACCCTATTAATTACCGTGTGAAATTCAACAGTAATTGTTTTTTTCCATCTTCACGCGAACGTAGTCTGGGGCCGGTATAAAATTCAATTAAAATGCAACCATCCTTATGCGACCGAGCGCACTGCATAGAATTTCTAATAAAAGAAATTTACAGATCCATTGAACGCCAATACGGATAGATTTCTTTTTAATGAAATATTAATTTTACTAACGAACTAATGGGACGTAATCATGCAAACGAAGAAATTATACAAATATCTTATCCAATGTTTATTCCTCCAATTTTGAAACAAACCAAATAAAGTTAAATTTAATATGTATGTTACATTAAGTTTAAAAACAAAAGCATATAGATAAATTGCCTCCGAGACGTTTTTGCGTATGGAGTAGTGTACTGTATGCAGGTGAATAAATAAACTAATACTTTTTGTATATTTTATAGGCAGGTACTTAATGTTGGCAACACCAGCATAAAATATTGTTTATTTTTAAACTTGCAACATTGTAATTGCATTTATGTGCTTCTTCCGTTTGGGTTGTAGCCGATGGCAGACGCCTTCGTAAGTAAGTGATTTTATTACAAGTTTTCACTACCTAACAGTGTTTTAACTTCCACCACTACATCGACCTGGGTATCCTAGGCCCGTATCAGCGTGCAAACAATATTTATTATATGTGCGACGAACTCCGCACACTTAATATGAAATTAATAATAATAAACGATATTCATCTTAGGTGAGAATCTTAGGTGAGTAGCGACACCTTGGACCCGACTTCGGGGACCAAGGTAAGGCCCCCACCTCCGAGCTTGCCTTAGCCAGCGGGCACGGAGTGGAGATCGCTAGAGCTAAGACTCAAGCTCCAGGGGTGGAAGTGATAAATGGCTTAACGGAAGTGTCTTCGGTAAAACTGCAGCCCACCTTTATAAACCCCTCATTCACTCACACTCATGTTGCCCCTGTCTTCTATGGAATTTTTTGGGGCCCATGCAGGCAGTGGCGAGTCACCGTCATCCCATTTTTCCATGTTCCCCGAATACTGCAACAGGCAAACGCCATAGTCCATATATTCCAAGACTCCTGCTAGTTTATCCCAATAGCCCGATACTTTTTGTTCTCATTTCCCACAATAGTCCTACACTGACCGGGGCTTGTCCTTGGGTGCATTATTATATGGTGTAGACAGGGATAATGGCCGGTCAGTGTCACGCCACATTTACATTAAATTTGTCAAGGGGCTTCTACGTGTTGGCTCTTGGTCTTCAAAGACATATAGTAATAACGATATTTAAATAATAAATATTATTTTTAAATTAAACTTAATTTTTAATACTAAATTTCAAGGAATAAATATTTCTAGTTTAGAAGTTCTTTAAATATACAAATACTTCTACAAACGGTAAACGTCTCGAAGCTAATTTAACTGAACAGTTGTTATATTAAAGCAAAAAAAGAATTTTCTATACGCGTCCCTGCATTGATTCAATAAAAGCTGAATAATCGATGATTTTTATCAGCAACCGTGACGTGATTTAGGCATTTTATCGAGGAAAAATGTGAAGTGAATACAAACAATGGAGAACTAAAACAATTGTGCTTCGGTTGTTAGGGGTTTATTTTGTTTTGTGGTGGAATTTTCAGATGGACACGGGGTAGAAGCGGAACAATAGAGGCATGTTCTGACTTCACTGTTCATCTGTTGTTTGTACACGATGTAAATGTTATTTACAGTTTGGTTCATTTTACACCGAGTTAGGTAGATAAATGGGAAAATCAAACTAATGCAAATATTTGCGTTTGAAAATAATTAGATTATGTTCTGCTGTATTTGCACGATATAGACCATTTAATATATTTTTTTGTCAAGTTGGTTAGTAGAAGAGTCAAACTAATGCTCAAATAATCTTATGGATAGAATTAGATCTTGCTTTGTCGTTGATATATACCTAAACATTATATATTGTTTGTATTATTATATGACAAGTTAGGCAGATAAGGGAGAGTATCCTAACTAAAGCAAAGTGTTCGTGTCAATTTATTCAGATATTCTTTAGAATTTGAACCCATACCCTATCTCTCGCTTGGGATATTATAATGTCCCATATCCACTTTGACAAAACGAAACCATTATACAATAGCTAGGTATGTCTGTGAAATCGTGTGTACGGCTGTCGATCGGATGTAACAGCCATTTATTTTAAATAAGAGTATTCCCCGCGGCTTATCCATGGGTCAAGCCTTGCGGAGTAGCTTTATTTTACTATGCTTACATAAAAACTTATTAGGTTTTTTTTATATAGAAACCTCAGTGAAAAATTATATAATTGATGGCGAAAGCCACTTAAAAATCCGTTACGTGGTTTAGAAGGAGGTAGCGGATATACAGACAGCTAGACGCAGAAAGGGACTTGTTTGAGTTATAGTATTATGTAAAGATGTTTTATGTATTTCGAACAATTTGGCAGAAAAATATATTCTACTATTGCTTAGTTTTTGTCATCTCTAATTCACTGGGGGAGGAAAATTTATAATTGGTCAGTTATTGATGAGTTACTGTTCGATTTACATTTTAATTACCTTTAAAAAATTATTTGATTGATTTTCGAAGTAATATTATTCGAAGTTTTGTTAGAAAAAATATGAATAAAAACATATACACGAATAGCAAAACCAATGTTGTTAATGTTTTAGGAAAAATGAAGTGTATGAACATAGTTTACCAGATTTTTTTTTGTTTGAATAAACTGTGAGCGGCGCAGATAGCATCGAGTTTGGTGGACTTGTCCAACTTGTGTTTGGCAAATACCCACCTATGTGTGTAGTTCTCTTATTGTCATTCAGAAAGTTTTTGATGGTCTTCGCTAAGGTAGCCCCGAAAAAGGGCCGACCCTCTGTGTAATTAAGGTCCCTATGCGTCAACTTTGCTGTGATGTGGGTTCAAAAGCGATGCTTAACATAGTATATTTAAGTACATCAGGCTTAGCTTAATCGATTTTCAGGTTTCATGAAGTATCGATATATACTTAGTTTTATGTTACAAGCACGATATAAAAAAATATAAAATAAAAGAGAAAAAAAATATTGTAAGAAGATCCTAATAAAATGCGTTGTTGGAAGTAGAAACAGAAAAATCTATCGACACAAGAAATTCAGAGTACATACTATATTATCAAAGCAACAACGAATAGATAATACAATCGGTAGCAGTGATTCCTGTTATAATTTAATAATAATTTTACTATCACGATTTCCTTAAGTATCAAAGTGTACTTGGTCACTTTGAATCAACGGTACGGAATTAACTGTGAAGTCCTTGAGAACTTATAACTCCTTCACTAACTTCCCTTTGCCGTTTCGAGGCACATTTATTTGTTACTATTCCAGTACACGAGTTTGTATTGAGGTGGTTTCATAAGCAATTCCATAATTTATATCAAGACCTATTCTAGAGATTTCGAAAAAAGAATCATTACAATTAGACCATGGTAGATCAATTTTGCCTTAAAACTCACCCCCCTTCCACTTCCCGACCTCAGATCACCCGTAAATTACTTTTTCCTTTCATTTTGTTATATTCTCTTTCTTTTCCAATGGGTTTCATCCTACTATTATTTTTTTCCTTTTTTTTTACTATTTTCACTGGGATTAGCACTGGTCTAAATAATTTGTATCTTCTGTCGTTTATTTAACGTTAAATTAACAGTGCTTACTTTCAAACAAAATAGCTTCCACTAATGTATAAAGAATTATGTCATTTGTAATATTTTATTTCTTAGTATCTAATGATTAATTATATAGGCATATCAAAATACTTAAAGTACCTAATAATAGCAAAATGTGTATATTAATATAGATACATTAAGCTAAGCAAAATATATAATTTATATAATATTCCACATACTTTATTCCATAAAACGAATAGGCCTAACGTTGTATGTTCAATATCAATTTCTTTTGCTTGACAATTTCGTATATACCTAATATTCAGATTTAATAAGTGTTTAGGCCAATTATTTCGATTGGTTCATCTCCTTGATTATATGATCGGAATGAAGTCAGTCGCGCCAACATCTTCCGATCTGTGCCCTGCTAATGAGGCTCATTGGCCGACGACATTGTGTCGTCACGTGTGAATGGAGGGACAAATCCGCACCACCGCGACAATAAGTCGAAAGTCGCCTACCTGACCGCGCGCGTATAACGACCCGCGCCGTAGTCATATGAACTACCTTTTTTAATAATTTAACCGCCATTGTGTGAATTTGTGTATCACAAAAAAGACATTATTAAACCACTGTGTGTGCAATCAAATTTGAACCTCGACGACCGCTGCCAGACGTCTCCAGGCTTGCCGATTTGGGAGAAGTGCAGTTTCGGGAGGTCAAGGTTAGTGGCATGATTTTCCTTCCCATATCATCAATCGGATGTAACGATTGATCTGATTGTCCTGCCGTCCACTGCTCTTGAGCTATATTATCGAAGGCCGCACCAGTCCAGGAGGTAGGGCAATACATTTTACAACCGCCGCCAAGTGGTGTGCTATAGGGGAGGTGGGGAAGGACCTGGAAATTTTACCCTGGCACCACCACATTTTATGGTCACTTCGAGCCGTATTATATATTATTCTTCTATCCTATATATGTAATCTTATTTACTGTGAAACCCACTAATCTTTTGAATACTCATCTTAATATACATCTATTTACGTTGCACATGTTCCTGGATAGACTTTCGTATATCCTACCGCGCCAATAGTGTAAGTCAATTACTGGCATAATTATAACGAGAATATTTTGTCAACTTATTTCTTGTGTTGTGCTCATTTTCATATAAATTCATTAATTGAATTATTCGCCGTAACGAACCTATAAGTTAATTAGGCAAGTAGGCATTTTACCGCTCCTTATTCCCGCTAAAATCATTGCGATTTTAATTATCACGACACGTAATATTGTTAAAATATTTCTTTATACAATATACGTTTCATTTTTTCTCGCGCGATCATAAAGCAGGTAGGCTTATTATTCACACAATACTACGAACTACGCTGAGTTCGACCGCGACTTATTCCCCGCTATTCACATTTACACATTTTATATTAATTGATTTCATATCTTACGTACTTACTTTATAACGTACATATCTATTGTTTATTTATTAATTAAAAATGGCTACTGAAAAATCCAAAAGAAAAGTTGAATTGCTTGTTGCTAAGCGCGATTCATACTTTGCATACTTACAATCAATTTATGATTGTGTGGCGACATTAGTGCCAACATAAAAACAAGCACGTAAGCGCGAAACAAATAGTATTAATCTGCACAAAGCAAAACATCGCGCCGTTGTATGACAGCGCGCCCACAAAATTTTCGCGGCAATCCATTTGCCGCGAAACAGTCGAGGACCGAAGTATTTCGGGTCATCTCGACACAGTCCGACTTACGTCTTCAACGCGACCGCACGACATACGTGCTCGTGTACAAACGTTAGTTTTCGCGCTCGCTGCTTGCCTTCATACCAAAATCCTTCTGAACTATAATATTGTAACATTGAGAGAGTGTGTGTGTGGTTAAAAGTGTACGTCGCAAACAATATCTTTCATTGACCCGTATACCGCTCAACGACAACCATCAACCACCACCGTCACCATCATCATCACCTCCTCAAATGGTGACCACCTCCTACACGCAAGAAGGCACAAGCACAACGCGCACAAAACGAGAACCAAGGACTCGTCAACCACACCCACGTCCAAGGTAACTTCTACAAGTGCAGAGCAGACATACGCCGGTTCCTGCCAGCGGTGTCACACGTATCGCTACCTGCATACACGACTCTGTTCCCGGGTGCCACTCAACCCCTTCACCCTCGGGTATAGACGGCCAACACACCACGGACGGGTGCTACTTCGCTACATGGTTCATCGACAGCTAACAGCTAACCTGCAGCCAACCTAATATTTCTTCAACATCCATCGCGGACATGATAATTTTCGCCGCCACAAAACTTCGAGTTACGATTTTTGCCGCCAACTCTAACTTACGCGCCCAAAATCGATGCACAGCAACTACAATTAGCGGCCGGCGACGAGGCAACCATCGGCTGGTTGCTTAGCAACAAAGAACGATTGGCGCCCGGTAACAACGTAACCGTCAGCTGTTGCGCGCCAACATCACATGGAGTTCCCGCCAATACCACATCGGGTCCGCGCCAATATTACATCGAGGTTAAGTGTTCTGCAGTTATCGGTGAGCGATTTTTTTTAAAATAACAAACTAAAGTGCAAAACTAAATAAATCAAAATAGTGAAGTGATTATAACCCGGTACAATATATTCGGACTACGTTTTTCAGTTTTATAATATTGTTTACGTTCCGAATCAAAAATCAAATATTGAATTATTGTCTTTATGTACATTTAATTACCTAACTTTGTAGGACTTATTAAGTACATTTTTTTTTTCAATATAAATAAGCAAATTTAGTGAACAAACATTTTGATAATTTATTGTTGTAATATAATAATTATTGTACATATTCGTTAACATATTAAGTACTTAAATTCTTCATGCTTTTTGTGTACATATATATTTTATATTAATTGTATTTTCGTGTTTACATTTATTATTGTTTTGTGTACTTTGTTATAGACTTAATCATTTTTTTTTCTTTTCTTTTGTGTATTAGGTGTGTATATATCCGTGTATTTTGTAAATTGTTTCTTTTGTACATAAAATATTATTAGGATTATTATTATATTGATACATTTATACATAATAATTGCTAGTATTATCACGCGGTGTCACTTGGGTCTTTTCCAACACCAACTTCTGATACTTCCACTAGCCTGTCATTCCAGTTTCCTTTACTTCCTAATAACGATTTTTTCTTGGACTCCCTTCTTCCACCACAATGACGTCACCTGTAGAGCAATTAGAGCTGCTTCAAGCTCAACTCCAACTGCTACAAGACAGCCAAGACAGGCGGACAATGGCAGTAACTGTCAAATTCCCAGCTTTTTGGGCTGACAAGCCTTCCGTCTGGTTTGGCCAGGTGGAAGCTCAATTTGAACTTGTTGGGATCACACAAGACAGGACAAAATACAACCACATCATTTCCATTCTGGATTCAAGAATTGCCGACGAGGTTGCGGATATCATAGAGCAACCTCCGGACACCAACCGCTACCAATATCTGAAAACAGAACTCATCAAGCGCCTCTCTGCCTCCAAGAAGGACAGGATCAGACGGCTCCTCGGAGAGGAGGACATTGGTGACCGCAAGCCATCACAATTCTTGCGACGCCTCCAGTCCTTGGCAGGATCAGATTTCAGGAGCGACGAGATAATCAGACAACTGTGGCTGCGTCGCCTTCCTGCAAACGTACAAGCAATTTTAGCTGCACAGGAGGACTTGCCTTTGGAAAAGGCAGCCGACATCGCAGACAAGATCTTGGAAGTGGCCACACCTGCGGTTCACGCCGTTACAACTAAATCTCCTGAGCTCATTGAGCTCGCCAACCGCTTCGAACAGATTACGAAGCAGGTAGAAGCATTAACGGCAGAATTTCGGGCGCGTCCACGTCAAGGACGTGACCCAGTCAGATCCAGAGCTAGCTCCAGATCTTCAACCCGCTCCTCCCCCTCCACCTCCTTATGCTGTTATCACAAGACATACCACAAAAAGGCCAAGAAGTGCGTTAACCCCTGCTCCTGGGTAAACCAAGATCAGGGAAACCCAAAATGCAGTCAGTAGACGCGGCGACTGACTGCAACACTTTCTGCCGCCGGTTATTCGTCACAGATAAGACAACAGGGCTCAAGTTCCTAATTGACACAGGTAGCGACCTCTGCTGCTATCCTCAACGGTTATCCAAAGGTCGTGCCAAGTCAGCAACGGATTACCAATTGGCCGCAGCCAACGGCAGCACCATAAACACCTACGGCAGCATATCCCTTTGCCTCAATCTGGGCTTGCATCGGAACTTTCAATGGAATTTCACCATCGCCGATGTAGAAATCCCAATAATAGGCTCGGATTTTCTTAGCTTCTACAATTTGTTGCCAGATCTCCGCCACAAACGCATAATTGACGGAAACACAAGCTTGACAACTGCTGCTACAATTGCACAAGTCAACCAAGTAAGCGTGAAAGCCGTGTCAGTCACGGAATCCTCAGCATACTCCAAGCTGCTCCTCGAGTTCCCGGACTTGACCAGACCTCCAGGCCTCCCACGACAGGTGAAGCATACCACGGTTCATCACATCGTGACTACCGATGGCCCTCCTGTCTCTTGCCGTCCACGTCGTCTCGCACCTCAGAAGCTAGTAGCAGCTAAAAAGGAATTTGAGGACATGGTCAATTGCGGAACAGCTAGACCTTCGGACAGTCCTTGGTCTTCTCCTCTACACATGGCGAAGAAAGGAGACCAAGAGTGGCGACCGTGTGGCGACTACCGGGCTCTCAATGCAAGAACTGTGCCAGACCGGTATCCTGTCAGACATATCGCCGACTTCGCACACAACATCGCAGGTTCCACTATCTTCAGCAAAATTGACTTGGTAAAGGCTTACCAACAATTACCAGTTCATGAACCTGACATCTGCAAGACCGCAATAACCACACCATTCGGTCTGTACGAGTTTCCCTTCATGACCTTCGGTCTTCGAAACGCAGGACAAACGTTCCAGCGTTTCATTGACGAAGTCATGAGGGGACTCGATTTCTGATACGCCTATGTTGATGACCTACTGGTCTTTTCAAAGACACCAGAAGACCACCTGGAACACCTGCGTACAGTTTTCCAGCGCTTGGTCAACTATGGCTGCGTAGTAAATGCATCAAAAAGCATTTTCGGCGTCGACGAGGTTACTTTCCTCGGCTACCGTATTAACAAAGACGGTACACGCCCGCCTACAGAGAGAATCGAAGCTCTGCAAAATTATCCCTTGCCGAAAACCGTGCAAGGACTTCGCAGATTCTTGGGCATGATAAACTTTTATCGCCGATTCCTCCCAAAGGCTGCAGAATTGCAAGCTCCGCTCATAGATGCCTTAGCTGCATCCAAACTCAAAGGACCAAAGCCAGTTCCATGGACGCCCGAACTTGAACTCGCGTTTCAGAAGTGCAAGGATAGCCTCGTGAGTGCTACTCTCCTTGCTCACCCAGTCAGCGACGCTAAACTGGGACTCTTCACTGACGCCTCTTCAGTTCACGTGGGATCTTGCCTCCAACAGAAGATAGGCAACCAATGGCAGCCTTTGGCCTTTTTCAGTAAGAAACTTACTGACAAACAATCACAATGGCCCGCGTACTATCGCGAACTCCTCGGGGTATACGAAAGCGTACAACACTTTCGCTACCTGCTCGAGGTTCAACACGTGACAATCTACACGGACCACAAACCGCTCATCTATTCCTTCACTCAACGTCGAGAGAAGCTTCCTCCTGTTCAGCTCAACCAGCTGTCCTTCATTTCCCAATTCAAACAGACATTGTACATGTAAAGGGAGAGGACAATGTGGTTGCTGATACAATGTCTAGAATAGAAGCCATCTCTATAGAACAGAGTTTCACTGAGTTAGCGAAAGAACAATCCACAGATGCTGAACTGCAGGATGCCATTAACAATTCCTCCCTTAAATTGGAGAAGATCTGCATTCCTGGCTCCGATATTTCCATCTACTGCGACACATCAACAGGAAAGCCACGACCATATGTAACACCATCCTTCCGCCGTAGCTACTTCAACCAACTGCACAACCTCAGTCACCCTGGTGCGAAGACTTCTGCGCGCTTGGTGGCGGAGCGCTTCGTTTGGCCGGCAATGAACAAGGATTGTCACAGATGGGCACGTGAATGCCTGCCGTGTCAACGCAGCAAAGTGTCGAGGCACACCGTAACACCCTTAGGTGGTTTTACTGCCCCGACCAACCGCTTTCGCCACGTCCACATAGACATTATTGGACCGTTGCCTTCCAGTAAAGGCTACCAATATTGTCTAACAGCTGTGGACAGATTCACCCGTTGGCCAGAAGTTTGGCCCATGGTCGGCATCACCGCAGAAGAGGTGGCCGAAACATTCACAACGGGATGGATTGCTCGTTTCGGGGTTCCTTCCGTCGTAACCACGGACCAAGGCCGACAATTCGAGTCTGCATTATTCCAGGCTCTTCTAAAGCAATGCTCAGTGCTTCGCTCACGCACCACCAGCTACCATCCATGCGCAAACGGTATGGTGGAGAGACTGCACCGCCAGCTAAAAGCAGCCCTCATGTGCCATGGAGGTACATGGTGTGCTGCCCTACCACTGGTGCTCCTGGGCCTGCGAGCCGCTCTAAAAGAGGACTTGCGAACATCGGCCGCTGAACTCGTGTACGGGGAACCATTGAGGCTACCCGGCGAATTTTTGAGTCCCTCAACTGGGAACAGCACATTAGAAGATGTGTACAACTTCACATCGCAACTACGGAAGCACATGGCTGAACTCAAACCAGTCACTGGATCACATCATTCCCAACGTCGGCCATTCATATTTAAGGAATTACACGACTGTACTCATGTATTTCTGCGGGACGACTCTGGGAAACTCACTATGAAACCACCCTATACAGGACCCCATCCAGTAATTAGCAGGGATGATAAAACCATCTGCATTACTGTGGGGAACAGGGACACAAGAGTCAGTTTGGACCGTGTGAAGCCAGCGTTCATCGAGGGGACCCAAATTTCTTCACCTCCCTTTCCACCGCTTCCGCTTCACGCTCCATCCACACCGCCAGCTCCAACCCCACCAACAACTCCGGCTCAGGCCAACCCACCACTACCTCCCAACACATCTTCTCCACATCCCAAGTATGTCACTCGCTCGGGACGTCACGTTCGTTTCAAGACGCCCGTGGATGTGTAGTATATGTAAATATTTTAGACATAAGTTTTTTTTATATTGTAAGCCTTATTTTGTTATTTGTTGGGGGTACTTTTCTCCGTGGGTGGGTGGTGTGGCGACATTAGTGCCAACATAAAAACAAGCACGTAAGCGCGAAACAAATAGTATTAATCTGCACAAAGCAAAACATCGCGCCGTTGTATGACAGCGCGCCCACAAAATTTTCGCGGCAATCCATTTGCCGCGAAACAGTCGAGGACCGAAGTATTTCGGGTCATCTCGACACAGTCCGACTTACGTCTTCAACGCGACCGCACGACATACGTGCTCGTGTACAAACGTTAGTTTTCGCGCTCGCTGCTTGCCTTCATACCAAAATCCTTCTGAACTATAATATTGTAACATTGAGAGAGTGTGTGTGTGGTTAAAAGTGTACGTCGCAAACAATATCTTTCATTGACCCGTATACCGCTCAACGACAACCATCAACCACCACCGTCACACATCGCCAACATCCTCAATTGCATTCCGGACTCGGATTCTGATGACAACATTATTGATAGTTTTCTTACAAAGTCACAAAGTATCTCTGATAGTTTTCGATCTGAATTTGTTCAAATTGTTGATGAATGGAATAATTCGTTAGATGTTTCTCAAAAACCTAATTTTGAGTCTGTTTGGTCTTTTACCGAGTTATACAATTGCATTATAAAGACACGAGAACGTTTTTCTAAAAAACAGTCGTCCGCATCGGGTTCAAAGTCCACTAGCAACAACGAGGTACGATCCAACGTTAAGTTGCCGCGTATTGAACTAAAACAGTTTAATGGCGATTTAAATGATTGGCCTTTGTTTATAGAAACATTTAACATGTTAATTCACGAAAATAATACATTGAATGACACTGAGCGCATTCAATATTTATTATCTTCGTTGTCTGGAAAGGCACGAAGTATCTGTACAGGTATTACACCTGCATCTAAAAATTATCTACCGCTTTATAATTCATTAATTGACAAATATCAGGATGACCGCGCCCTTGCATCTAATTATATAGATCAGATATTAGATTTTAAACCAATTTCTAATTTAAATTCAAACAACTTAGAGACATTTATTGATAAATTTACAACGACTTACACCGCTTTAGAACAATTAAATATAGATAATTTTAAAGAATTTATTTTTATACATATTGGTCTCAAGAAGTTAGATTCAGAAACCGTAAAATCTTTTGAAACCGCTTATAGAAAACCGGGACAGTTACCCACTTATAAAGAATTTGTTACTTTTGTTCGAGAGCAAGTTAAAGTTTTGGAACGAACTTCTAAATCTGAATTAAAACCTAAAACTTATCAAAATAAAAATTCCGCTAAAATATCTCGATCTTATATATCTACGCAACTTAACAAAAATAGTTGTAATTTTTGTAACAAAACTGACCACATTCATTTATATGAATGTTCGGATTTTAAGAATATTGTTCCTCAAAAACGTTTTAAATTTATAAAACAAAAATATGGCTGTATAAATTGCCTAAGTTTATCGCATACTTCCGCTAAATGTAAGTCGAACCGTACATGTACAAGATGTCAAAAACGTCATCATTCACTTTAACATTTCAATACTAATTTAAATCTCAAAACTTCTAATACAGTGAGTGATATGAACGCCGATGCTCAAGCGCAGCAAGTGACACCAAGCGCGCACGCTCCGTCTGTCGCCCTCGCTATGCATACCTATGCATGTAGCTCGCTCGATAGTGAGTCCAGCGGCATGCCGCGTTCGAATGTTTTATTATCCACCGCGCAGGTATATGCTTATAAAAATAACCCTCGGAATAAATTACTTGTTCGTTGCTTGATAGATAATGCATCTCAAAATCATATTATGACAATTTCGTGTTGTAAAAAACTTAACTTAAACATTTCACCGCTAAATAATTCATTTATTAAAGGCATTGGTTCGAGCAGTCGTCCGATTTATGGTTATGCTAACTTAACTATTGAGTCGCGAGTTTCACCGCATAAGTATAACATTAATGTTTTAGTTGTTGACCGTATTACGGATGATATGCCAACGCGTTATATAGATGCATCGCATATGTATTTCATTAAAAATATACCTTTAGCGGACAATGATTGGAATGTGCCCGCTCAAATTGATATACTTTTAGGTTCGCAATTATTTCCATTTATTTTATTGAATGGCCGCGTCGAGGCCCCTCCCCCCGCTCCACCGCTACTGGAAACCACATTCGGTTATATTTTAATGGGAGATGTCTCTTGCATTTTATCTGAAGATACAGATATTGTATCTACCGCTTGTCTTTCACTGACTGACAGTGAGTTGAACCATTCCTTACACAAATTCTGGGAGTTGGAGGAGTTACCTAGCCAGTCTTTCTCCAGCCCTGAGGATATTGCTTGTGAGGAAATTTACAGTTCGACCGTTACTCGCAATAGTGACGGCCGATATATTGTATCGCTTCCTTTCAAAGACAGTGAGTCTTCGTTAGGAAATTCACGTGCTACTGCACACCGCCGTTTTTTGAGCCTGGAACGTAAATTTAAGGTATCGCCCGCACTTCGAGATAATTATAATGAAATAATTCGCGAATATATAAATAATAAATATTTATGTGAGGTTCCGCCCGAGTTGGAATCCGACGAAGGTTATTTTATACCACACCACGCTGTGCTCCGCACAGACAAGGCTACCACTAAGGTACGTATTGTTCTGGACGCGAGTGCCAAGACACATACAGGGTTGTCACTAAATGACATCCTACACGCTGGTCCTAATTTACAGGCCGACCTTTTCAAACTTTTACTAAGTTTCCGCCTATTTCCAATCGCTATCACTGCTGATATTAAGCAAATGTACTTACAAATAGGTGTTATTAATGACCATTGTAAGTTTCAAAAAATCTTGTATAGATTTAATACTAACGAAGATATTCGTGTTTTTAAGTTTTTACGCGTTCCTTTCGGATTGAAGTCCAGCCCTTTTCTAGCAATGCGCACTATCCGCCAGCTGGCTTCTGACGAAAAATGTCGCTATCCTGCTGCTGCCGCCGTGGCAGAGTCTTCTCTTTATACTGACGATCTGGTTTCCTCCGTTGCTACCGCCGATGAGGCAATTGACATCGCTAAGCAACTTATTGCTATGTTTTCATCAGGAGGATTTGATTTAGTTAAATGGGCAAGTAATTCGGCTGAATTACTTTCTACATTACCGCCGTCGCACTGTGCACCTGTTGATTTCACTGATGAAGCTGGGATGAAGATTTTAGGTCTTGCATGGCATCCAGCTGAAGATAGTTTCTTTTTTAATGTCAATAAGTGTACAACGACTTGTACCAAACGTACAATCTTGTCCACTGTTGCGAGATTGTTTGATGTTTTGGGTTTGGTTTCACCAGTTATTTTGTTCGCCAAACTTCTCATAAAGGAACTTTGGAATGCCAACATAGACTGGGATGACACACCGCCAGATCATATTATCACTAGTTTCTTTAAACTTCTAGAAGAATTACCTTTTTTTATCCAATTTGCGCATCCCGCGACATTTACATGTGTCAAATAATTGTAAGGTAAATATTGTTGCTTTTTGTGATGCTAGTATGAAAGCATACGGTTGTGTTATTTACTTGCACGTAACAGACCCATCTGGTAATATTTTTGTAGAATTGGCTTGCTCTAAGTCCAAGGTTTCTCCCGTCAAAGTAGTTTCGCTTGCTCGTCTTGAGTTATGCGCCGCATTGCTTTTGTCTAAACTAGTTCGCTGTATTTACGATTGTTATAATTCTCGTTATCCTATTTCTAACATATACGCTTTTTCTGATTCGACGATAGCTTTATCGTGGATTCATTCTTCCCCGCACCGCTGGTCCATATTCGTCTCAAATAGGATAGCAAAAATACACGAAAACCTTGACGCTAAACATTTTTATCATATTTCTGGCTTGGAGAACCCTGGTGACTGTGTGTCACGCGGCATGTTGCCGTCTGACTTAATGGTACATAAGCTGTGGTGGCGCGGACCAACTTGGTTGCGCTCTCCAACCGATCTATGGCCAATCACTCCGTTTATTACTAATTCAGATTCTAATATACCAGAGAAAAAGCTTCATACTTTTGTCACGGTTACTTGTAATGATGAATTACCACTAATTTACAAGGTTTCTAAAAATATTTCTTCTTGGAATAAAGTGCTTAATGTTATCACATATATATTGCGTTTTGCAAAAATTTTACCGCGATCGGATAAAATTACTTTATCGGATATAAATACCGCTCAACATTATTTAATTCAAGCCGTACAAAAGGTTCATTTTGCCGATATTTTTAAAATGTTGAAAAATGGCTCTGTGCCATCTAACTTAAAACATCTTAGCCTGTTTATCGATGATAAAGGTTTAATACGTATTGGAGGTAGATTATCTAACTCTAACTTGCCTTTTGAAGCCCAACACCCGCTCCTTTTGCCAAAAAAGGATCATATAGTAAATTTATTAATTGATCATTATCATATTAGGAACTGTCACACAGGTGCAAGTTTATTGAGTTCGCTTATAAAACAGAATTATTGGATTTTATCGTCTAGAAATACGATTAGGCAACGAGTTAAATTATGTAACATATGTTTTCGTGCTAATCCCACACACTCTTGGCCAAAAATGGCAGATCTTCCTTCTTATCGTGTACAGCAAGCGAAGGCTTTTGTGCACACGGGTATAGATTACGCAGGCCCAATACACATTACATTAACTCGCCGCCGAGGACAAAAATCGCAAAAGGCTTATTTATGTATTTTTGTCTGTCTGACGACTAAAGCAGTCCACATTGAGTTGGCTTCTGACTTGTCAACAGACACATTTTTAGATGCATTTAAGAGATTCCTATCTCGTAGGGGACCTGTGTCAGTTATATACTCTGATAATGGTACAAATTTTATCGGGGCTAGAGCAAAATTAAATGAGATTTATTCTGTAACCACTTCCTCTGATTTTCAAAACTGCATAAGCAATGAGCTTAAACAACGTAAAATTATTTGGAATACTATTCCACCTAGTAGCCCTCATTTTGGGGGAATTTGGGAAGCGAATGTGAAGAGTTTTAAACGTCATTTTTATAAGGTAGTTGGAACACAACTTCTATCTTATGAGGAAACTTTGACTGTACTAACTCAGATTGAGTGTATTCTTAACTCAAGACCGCTATGTGTTCTCTCAGAGGATCCTTATCCGGAAGTGCTTACACCAGCACATTTTTTAATGTCTACTCCATTACAGTTCCTTCCCGCAGTTGACGTCTCCTCGGAGCGTCTCTCTTTATTAAATAGGAAACAATTGTTGGACAATTTAGTACAACATTTCTGGAAAAAATGGAGCGTGGAATACTTACACACTATGCAGTCCAGATTAAAATGGAGTTCGTCAAGTAGTTCTTTGAAAGTGGGCACTATTGTTCTTATTATTCAGGACGATGTTCCTCCGCTTCGATGGCCGTTAGGTATTATCGAGGAGGTATATCCAGGACGTGATGGTATTGTTAGGGTAGCACTTGTTAAGACTCAGAATAGTACTTTTAAGCGTCCAGTAGTTAAACTATGTCCACTGCCTTCCCAATAATTTCACTTTACTCATTTTTATAATTTAAGTTATTTTTATATTACTTTTAGTTACCTATGTATGGTTAGATAATAATAACATTGCGTTATTTTTATTATATATTTGTCCCTCTTACATATTTTATTAACCCGCTTATATATTGTATTTATACCGCTTATTTAAACCGCTCTTCCGTGAGGCCTTTGATAGTATGGCTTAGGTCTGTTTTGAAAGTTCAACCTGAGAACTTTCAAGGCGGGGTGGATGTTTAGGCCAATTATTTCGATTGGTTCATCTCCTTGATTATATGATCGGAATGAAGTCAGTCGCGCCAACATCTTCCGATCTGTGCCCTGCTAATGAGGCTCATTGGCCGACGACATTGTGTCGTCACGTGTGAATGGAGGGACAAATCCGCACCACCGCGACAATAAGTCCAAAGTCGCCTCCCTGACCGCGCGCGTATAACGACCCGCGCCGTAGTCATATGAACTACCTTTTTTAATATTAAACCGCCATTGTGTGAATTTGTGTGTCACCAAAAATACTTTATAAAACCACTGTGTGTGCAACAAATTAAACCTCAAAGACCGCTGCCAGACGTCTCCAGGCTTGCCGATTTAGGAGAAGTGCAGTTTCGGGAGGTTAAGGTTAGTGGCTTGATTTTCCTTCCCATATCATCAATCGGATGCAACGATTGATCTGATTGTCCTGCCGTCCACTGCTATTGAGCTATATTATCGAAGGCCGCACCAGTCCAGGAGGTAGGGCAATATAAATTACAACCGCCGCCACGTGGTGTGCTATAGGGGAGGTGGGGAAGGACCTGAAATTTTACCCTGGCACCACCAATAAGAAATATATTCCCATGACTTATTACTCTAAACATTCATACGTTTTTCTTTGTCCATATCCCTTGTTCTTGTCGTTTTTTATTGGAATCTTCAATTTCATTAGGAGACATTTTTAAATATACACAGGAGTATTTATAAATGTTTAAAATTAAATAACTTTCATTATGACTTTAGGTTAGGTACTTGTCTGTAAAATAATATATGTTAAATAACTTATTTATACTTGTGTTATGGGTAATATAGGAATAAGGAGCCGCTCATAGACTAGAACAAATAATATTTAATTTCTAAACAGATAATGCTAAAAATAAAGTAAATTATAAATAAATAATTACAGACTATGTAACAAATCTATGCTAGAGGGATACGTGCCCAGAGATTGTTCTTCTCGATTGATTGATCTTAAAAGTAAAATGCGAATGATAGCATGCATAGCAACTTAATGATATATGAAATACTCCTAGCAACCGTAAAATGTATATCAAACTGTAAAATGTCAAGCGTACGTCGATTTGTTGGAAATTATCTCAGAATTGGAACGGGATTTCAGAATTTCAGATAGAACGGTGCTAGTTCGCGAGAATCGTAACCTAATTTTCTGACGCGCCATGGATGCCGCCACCGCTCGTCGCCTCGACGTTCTGCCCGACAACCGATTACATTCGATAAAATAGAAAATTCGATGCTACTACGATAACCAACAATCTGGCTGCGGAGATCATTCAATAATATATCACCTACGTGACATCCTTATATATTTGTATGCTATAGTGCCTCGTTTCAATCATGCTCACTTCCACGGCATTAAGCAGGCAAACGTCAAATTTAATGAATCTAATATAAAGCAGGTTTACTTAGAATATACCTGTTCATTAGTGAGTTGAAGACACGGAGATTGTAAGTTTCGGGAAAAACAGGCGATGGTAAGAGAGAGATCCACTCCTCAGTGGTACGTATTATAAAAGTGGAAGCATTGCACTTTATCGGCGTCGTTTGTATTTCCACCATGTAATGGTGGTACAGTCAACAATTAATCAAAATTTATAATTACAATACTTTCTTGTAAATAGCCGTCCTTGTCGTCTAAGGCGACCTCTTCAAAACCTTAAAGGAAATTCTTATTTCAGTTAGCTTAAATAGCTTCTCATCCGCGAAATTGTGAACTGTGTAATCTAGGCTGTGAAATCTGAGTATGCAACGAATGCATTCCATTTATACAAAAGCTGAAGGTTTTCCTTATTTTCGCCGAGTCCCACATTTTCCCTCCGTAACGTCCACAGGGAATTATGGAGGTACACGATTTTTAACTTAACTCTGCACAGGTGATGCGGAATGCTAATGTACACCAGTTTCGACATGTGCGGTTATAAATCTAATATATTTGTTCCAATTGATTCATTCTTTTATTTTTATACAAATGTAAAAATGGAATAGTGTTCTCATTTAGATGCTTGTTTATTTAGAAGGATTCCGTTGCTAATTTGGCAATAAGGCCAAATTTGGCTAGGCTTTGGGACTACCCAGATAGGTGAACTCCAGGCGGACTCAGATGGTCTTATAATTGGTCCAGCATCTTAGTAATTTGATCATTAACTTCTTTTCGATGAATAAATGGATATCGGTAACTCTTAGTGTAGATAGGAATTTCGTCTGTCGTTCTAATGTTATGTTTAATTTTATTAGTAAAAGTTAATGCTTCGCCTTCAATATAAAAAACGGCGGGGTACTTGGAACAAAGAGCAATTAGATTTGCCCTTTCTTCGGGGTTGAGATGATCGGTGCGTAAACGCGGTATGATTTCTTGAGCGCCGCTGCGACTGTTTTCCAGTGCGCATACACTCGAAGTTAAATATACATGGTTCAGGAGCACGGTCTAAGGGGATCGTTAATTTCCTGTATATCAGTTTACGTACGCCATAACGTATCGGGTATATTATTCATAAATATTTCAGAAAAAATTTACGGGTGAACGAGGTTACGCATGTATGAGATATGCCAATATGTCTTGGACAAACCAGTGCAGTTCTTATATGATTGAGTCTATTTCTTATTGTATTCAAGTCGTAAATAAACGTAATATTAAGACGTAACAAAGGTACATAAATTACAATATATGTTTATATATATATATATGCTTGCTTTAGTCAGCCGGCACGGAGTGCAGGAATGAGTGAAGCTCCAGGGGTGGAAGTAATAAATGGCCTAACGTCGGAAATACGTTTGGTGAACCTGTAGCCCACCTCTCGAGCCCCTTAGCTACTCACGCCCATGTTTCACCTGTCTTCTATGGCATTTTTTGGGGCCCACACAGGGAGTGGCGAGTCACAGTCTGCTCATTTTTCCGTGTTCCTTGAACATTGCGACAGGCAGACGCCATAGTCCTCACATTCCCAAACCCAGGGATAATCGCCGGTCAGTGTCACGCCACATTTACAAAATAAACATAATAAATTACCATTTTGCTTGCCTTGTATAAGAACGTCAACATCGCAATGGATTTAAAAAGATATTTTAAAAACTAAAACACCACTGTTATCTTAACGTTTTCTATATTTTATTTCATTTTGATATCTTTCTGGGTTTAGAATATATGAATATTACTCCAAAATACCGCGCGAACACATACCTAGAAATAAGCAAGCAAGAAACTCCTTTGTTCAGATAGTTTGAAAAACGTTTTATATAGCAGAATGAAGCGGCGGGTTTATTGCGAAAACAAGTTAAACTTTAGTTGAACTGTTGTGCAATTAACATCAGATACTGTTCCGAGTTCAGCTTCAACTATTCGATGCACTTTAAATTGTATATTGGAGCATTTTGGACCGTTTATTGCCTAAATATTGGCGGAAGTATGCCACTTAATTATTGACATTAATGAATAGTCCGTGGTTATTACTTAATTAAAGTTCTATTAGTAGTTCAGTCTTGTGTATTGAGCCAAACTAACGTACCCAGACTAACTAAATAAGGGTGGTGCGCACTACTACAAAGTTTATTTAAAAATATACATTACTTAACAATCTGTTGTTTACTAAATAAAATTATTCATGGACTAGACATAGATGAATATAATTATATATTAATTTCAAACACTAGCTTTCCAAGTCGATAAAGTACAAGTACCTACGTACAAGTACCTACGTACATATATAAAAATATTCAGTCATTTTCACATTAATTTATCGGTTTGTATTTAATTAATTATACTAATGAAAAAAGTATCTTAAAATATTTCATTATATCTTGATGATTACTTAGAAGAGAAAGTACATTAAAATATGTCTGAAATAAAAGTCTCAACCTGCAAAGATTAAGTGGCTAGGGTTTATCTCAACACCAAGGATTACTTGCGGTGGCGACGCCATTATCCAATAGCTCTCTGTTGCCCTAAGTGCAACGTAGTTTGCACTGCAATCAATTTTAAGCTACTACGTTGATGTTCGTGAACGTTCTGGAGAAGCGGCCGTGCCACCATAATTTGATCTAGCAATTTTAAACTTAATAATTGAGTTGGTAGAGCATAACCGCGTCCTTTGTTCAAAGTGAGGACAGCTAATTTTATGTTTTTAAATCATATTACTTTGTCATAGGCAGCTTTTGTCAAAGTTTCCTTTTAAAATGTTGCGAGTATGCATGGCAGTTTCATCGTTGTTTTAGCATGGATTTTAATTTCATTCTAAAACTCCATATTAACTTACGCCTATCCGAGTGCATTGTATTCGCTGCCATATAGTTATATTTCAGTATTCGCAGCTCGTATAAAACATACAAAATAATTGATAGTGAATAATTTATTGACCTTTTTAGGAAATGTTTTCGATATTAATTTACCTGAATATTGAAAACTAAGGTCATGTCATGGTATAAATATTAACTTAGACACGATATAAGTAAGAAAAAATGTACATAGAATATAATTGGCACATATACATTTACTCGTATCCATCATAAAATCCTAAGAAGATGAATATAAAAGCAGGTTAATGCTTACTTCACAGTCCTCGATATGAATTCCTTTTCATAGAAAATCATGGCACTTATATTGATAATTTATATACCGTATGTAAAAACATAGATTTTGCTCCGAAAGATGACAGAATTCCTACGGGACATTCCGTGCCTAAAGGCTTTTGTAGATCTGTACTCGAAACTCCGGTCAGGAAAATTTCACACTGCTGTTAAGTAAAAAGTAGTCATTGAAATGTACATATTTACAACAATCTGAAGTGTAGTTGGAGGCTTTATCCTAAATATTAAGCGAAAGTCAAGCGAAGTGCGGTGTGACATGTTCCCTCTTGATGACTAGCGACACGAATTACCCAGCCAGTGTTACGCTAAGCGCTCTAACAAACGACGGGTCGGCGAGGAATGCTTTCTCGAACATATTACTGAGAATGGCGTTAACAATTAAATTGCCTCTTTCACTTTAGAATTCACTTTGTCAAATATGAATTACTTACGTTGTTACTTGAATATCTATTAAATTCTTACTATAATTATTATTTCGGTAAACTCTGTTGTGTATTAAGACATCTCATCAAAGAACAGGACTCGTTTATCTATAATATGTTAGTCAACCACTTTATCTGATGTTCCTACCTTTATTATTGTTAGACCGTTGATAATAGGTTAATGGTTTACGAAGTTTAGACATCGTTTCCAGGGCAAACCTTCTATAACAGGATTTTGCTGGATGTGGCCGAGTTATTGTATTCTCCCACGCCACGCAACTTGAAGTCTTGAATCACTAAAACTTGACCACACTATTTATAAACGACTCTGATGGAGTTTGTTTCTAACGTCACCGGTGTAAAAGGTTTTAAGAAAATGAGAATTATTAGTAATAGGTCTATTCTATTATTTAACGGTCTAGGCCTTTGACAGTAATATTTTCAACGGTGTTCTGAGTTATTGTAATAAATATAATTTTGAGCGCCGCAGAGACAAATCGGCTAATAGCCGGGCACATCATTATATTTCGCCCCTCGTTGGCGGGTACAAGACAAAAGAACATTGTCACAACATTACTGTCATCAATATGATGAGTCTCATCAAGGGAGCGCGTGCCAAAAACCCTTTTGTCGAATTCATTAATTTACTTAATGAGCTAAACGCAAAATGAAGCTTTGTTTTAGCTACTAAGCTGCGGCAAGCCATTGTTACACGGGAAATTGCTCGCTACACTAAGCTAAGCTGAAAACCCTTGTTCGTTTTTGCATGATCGTGTGAAACAGTTTACTAGTACATTATGTTCTTTTTAAGAATAATGGTTTGAAAGAATTAGACATTGTAAAAGGAATATACACAATCTTTTTAGATCTTTTATAGTAGTTTTATTTATGAGCCGGCCCAACAGGTGTAGTCCTGGGCGAAATTCAATAACTTTGTTTACAATCGTTTTGCTTGTGCAAATTTATGTTATGTTTGTGAAATGTAAAAATGATCACTATATTAACTATTATTGCTATGGATATTCATTTTTAGTAAGAGTACATTCCTTCTAAATGTAAATAAGGCAACGAAAAACATTATATTATTATAATATTAAAAGAATTCACCGAACTCGTCTACGTTATAGATAGGTTAATCGAGAGATCATCAAAAATGATAATTTTTGGTATTTCTCCGAATTATTCATGTATTCGAATCGATATCGAGTTATATTTACTTTGCAATTGCTAATAATCAATATGGTTTCAAACGTCGTCGCTCAACCAATGACGTTCTAGTTGCCTTAGTTAATCCCATTGCTGAAGTATTATATCGTAAATGTAAAAACAGGTGTTTTGGCATTTTTCTCAACAAGGTGTTAAGATAGTTAATCATGTTAGCAAGGATGAAACTCTTGTGTACAGGGTTCCTTTAGGAAATATACTAGAACGGATTCTTTGTAATATTTATACCATTGACTTATATCTCCTTGAGTGATCTAACTGCAGAATATTTACATATGCTGGTGACACCACCCTTCTGGTACATACATAGTTTAACATGGGATGAAGCTAAAACCAATCCTGAAATGGCATCATCACGAGAGATGCCGTGGTTATTATCAAATCACCTATCCCTAAATATGACCAAAACTTTTCGTGTCCTTTTCAATCAACTACTTTGCCTTCATTGCGGGAATATTACCTAAAGGCCTGTATCAATTACGTTCTTTGTTGTAGCTGTCCTAATACTTTTAGTACTAATTCTGTTAAGTATTTGAGAATCCAAATTGATAAAAATTGAAGTATATATATATATTTTTATTTAAATTATTTAAATAATATAAACTGATTCTATGGTAGCGTGCGGAAACTAGTTCATATTTAAAAAACTCAGAGGTGTTACAAACTTCAAGAAGACTGAAAATAACGTATTATGCCTTATACGAATCGCTATTAACATATTATAATATTTTATAGGGAGAGGCAACTAAGACTTATCATCAGATTGAAAGATGTCAACGATTGGTATAAAGCCTTTCGGATATTTCACAAATAAACTTAAGAAATAAATTCCTTTCCATCCGCCAATTATATATTTTAAATGGTATCTTAAGAGCTTATTCAGAACAAAATTTTGATCCGTTGGTCTAAACTAAATTTTGATTCGTAAAAATTTTCTTATAGGTAAAATACCCAAAAGGCTAGGACCCCCTTCCCACTCCTGTCCTGCCAGGAAATGCGAAGTTGGTCGAACATCCGCTTTCCCAATAGCTCTGGCATAAGGTGAAGGAAGAAACACCGCGGGGTTTGACTGGATATTTTAGAGACCGAAGACCTTCAGATACCCAACAACATAAGCACATCTTAATAGCAAAGGGCACAAAGTCTTATTGAGGGTTGTATTTTAATCAATTTTAAATATCTGTAAAAGTCCTTACAACAAAAGCTTTATTCGAAATCCACTTAATTATAGATTAGTTTAGTTGATTGTTGCATTTTGGTATAAAAGCGAATGATTCTACTTGGCGTTTGGATAGCGACTTATTGAATTATTATTTGGTGGGACGTGACTCGACGCACTCCGTGATCGGGCCATCGAGTTTGCGATGTTTGTTCGTTTCCAGTACGTGTGTGGCGGACTTTAATCGATTCTTGAATGATTCTTGTCGCGTGTTACATACTCTACTCCGCATTGCGCGGTCGTGCGTGTCATCCTTTTGAATTTATTGTTTCTTTTAATGGAAACCTCTATAACGTTTTATGTCCCTACTGTAAACGTTCATTTTAGGCGTTACGGTTGCCGCGTTGATTATATTGATTTTCAGTTTCTGTAATTCTGAAGTTTGAATAAACACTACACGAAAGAAAAGATGAATAGTAAAGAAATTTAATTTCACGATGGCCCTTCACCTATTCAGAAATGAGACACAATAACACAATAAGTGAAAGGGTACCTTTTCAGGCACCTCGGCTCTAAAAAATTGAGGTAATGGAACGTGAATAACAATTCGGCCCTCTGGGGGGTGCGATTCGGGCGTTGTAGCCGGAGGGGGGAGGAGAAGGGGCACGGTGCAGATTGATGGTACCCGTTTGTAGCATCTGTCGTTTAAGTGAACATCGATTATAGTATACACCTCGGAGTTTCTTTGTTTGGCAAGCAACGTTTGACTCGAGTCATCAGTCACGCCGGCGCAGGGGATTAATTTCCCAATATAAACAAATGACATGCTGATATTTCCCTCTTCAGAGGGACGGCTGTCACGGGCTTGCGGAAAAAGAGCCCCAATGTCGGTTATACTTTAGCTTTACTTTTTCTTTTATCATTTAAGAACAGGTTATTTGTAATATTTCCATATAGGTTAACTAAATTGAAAACAAAATGTAAGTATGTATGTGAAGAATAATGCGATAGTTACTGATTAAACGGTGTAGACTCAGGAAAAGACTTGGGCAATTTTATTTGTTGCAAGGCACGCTAGCCACTTTATTGACTTAATAATATTGCCTAGTGTTTACCAGCCGATATCATAACTTCATAAAGAACCCGAAACATCGAAATATACAATGTATAAAATCCGATTAAGATGTATCCAAAGTTAAAATTTTTGAAGCAGGCTTGATCGGCAGGACTACTCGCTGGATTATGATGGTTTAGAAGTATTTGTAATAAGAAACATGACAATGTTATTATTTCTATACAGTTATAAATAGGCATATCTCTATTGTTTTCACCTGTTTGAAGTGAGATCGCACATTTCTGGATAAAATATACTGTATACTGTAAGCCACATGCAGTTCGGAAATCAAAGCATAATGTGGCTTAACATAGCAGCCGTTGTAACTGAATAACTGAAATCAGTCTAAACAATATAATCATGCCACAAGCGTTATTTGCATTGCTGGTCAATACACAATGTATGTGTTTTCGGACAAATATTTATTCTAATATAACATTAGTCTATTGCTCTAATTGTGTCTCGATGTTTGTAATAATATCTATCAAATAATCCATAAAATACATTTAGATATAATGGAGCCTATATTGGGTAGCATTTTAGATCACTAATGACATGATGATGACAGACGGACTCTCTGACTTTGAATGTGAAGCAGACTAAAGGATGCCGATCGCGCCGCAGTATATTACGAGAACTTAGTGTTATATAATTGAATTAGTGGCAATAAAGGTGGATAGTTCCCAGTGTATACATTACTATTAACCACACTGACGCAAAACACGTGTGTATTACATAAGTATAAAAGTTTTAAAAATGCTTCAATTCATTGAACGTCTTTGTTCACGTGGGCTCAGTCTATACTTTTATTTCGCCTGAGGGTAGCGTGTTACATTTTTACTAATTACTTAAGTTTTTTTAAATTATTCATTAACGGCTGAATTCACTGCCGAGTTCAAATTTTAATACCTACCTAGCGTTTAAAACATCAAGCTCTTAGAACAACTATGTTATAACAAGAAGAGTTATATTCTTCTTCTTAGCAACTTGGACTTGTATACATCGTTTCAATTGCTATATATTATTACATATATATATCCTTAAAATATGCTCGTATTTGTCAGCGAAATGTAAACTATGCACCTCTTTGGAATTTTTACTGTATATACATAATTATATTTATAAATAATATGAGTATTGCATAATATGTTTAAAACGTAATCATAATTAATTTAAAGTTTCAAATTTAATATTTATGATTATCTCAGTGAAGAGTATTGATCATGATCTTCATAAATTCATAAATACATATACATGCACACAATTCTTTCATCTTATGGCGTTTAAAATCTTTCATCAACCGAATTTTATTTAAATTAATTATATTTTTGTATAAGATTTTATATTATTTTGTCATTTTTGTTAAATTTTTGCTAGGTGAGTCAAACTTACATCCCATATCCACAGCGTATGAACCATAAAAACACATATTTAGAAAACCCATAAGCCTCGAGAGTAGTGTTCGACACATGGCATCTGAACGTGGTATAAACCACCCCGCCCTTAGATCCTACGCTAGTAAATAAGGATCAGAGGATTATAGGAAATGGCACATTCACTCTACAAGGAACGGGATTTATAAGGTGGCCGGAAAAATGTTAAATATTAAATGCCTTCTGAGTATGTCGCCTATGATATACCAAAAGCAGATTGTATAAGACCTTTGTTAAAATTGACATATCATTGTCAAATAATTATATTTAAAAAAATGTATATACAGCAAGCGTGTAATTAAGGCAAGCGAAGCGATCCTACTAACACTATCCCAAAACACATATATGTTTAGATGCATGATCTATCATTTTGTAAACAAATATAAAATGTAATCTAATGCCATTTGGCGAAAATTACACATAGAAACAAACAAGTTAAAAAAGTGCGCTTTTTTAACCGACGTCAAAAAAGGAGGAGGTTCTCTTCTACTCGTCGTGTAAAAATATTTTTTTATGTATGTCCAGCCATAGATTTGTAGTTTCTAACCGATTTTGATGAGTCTTTTTGTTTTCGATTTAGCAAAGCTTCGAAATGGTGCCATTTAATTTTTATTGTTAACTTCGTTAACTTTTCCAAAGATATAGAAGAAAATCTCTTGAAATAAGGGTTACATATGAAATTCGGTTTTAATTTTTTTTTGTTTCTGAACAGATTTTGATTATTCTTTTTGCGTTCGTTTCATTATAGTTACAGAATGATCCCACATAAATTTAATTGGTATTAGTATTAGAGTTTAGAAGATATAGGAATAAGTCCATAAAGTCAAGTAGAAAACATTGTAGTGGCTGTCGGCTGTAGTTTTTTTGTTTCTGAAACAATTTTTATGATTTCTTCAATTTGTTCTATTCAAAGTATATTTATAGCAATCTGGTATAAATTTCATAGTTATCGGACTTTGGGCTTCGAAGATTTAGTAAAAAAATTGTTAAACTCGGGTAAAAATGTGTAGTTTTTGAGGCATGTCACTGATATCTTATTTATTTCTAAACCGATTTTGGTCATTCTTTTTGCATTTAGTTTTAGCTTCAGAATAGTACCGTTTAAATGTCATTTGTATTAGGAAGACTTTAAAATGCACGTTTCCGTAAGTCAATTTTTTAAAGGAAAAAGTGGAGAATGTATTACTTTTTCATTCGGATATTTCACGTGTAAATATTTTGAAATATCTTTACCTGCGTCAGCGTGCGCAACGACACACAATATTATTATACTTATATGTAAGTACTGTGTACGTTAATCCCTGGGGGCATCCAAATAAGCTTTATGAGGTTAAACGGGACACGCCAAAATCGGGTAGATTCACCTAGCTGTACATATTAACCACCCTACCTCTACTTCAGCTATTATTATTAATAATAATATCAACTCATAAACGTTCTAATACTAAACGCGGGTTTTAACATTTCAGAGATAAAGACTGTATACTACCTTTGTTATCCAAGATAGATCAGCGGTCTCTCACATCGATTATAATCTTAATGGCACGGTTCCTCACAATGTTTACTATCAGCACATGGTTATGGTGACAATAATATGAATTTTAGGTCATGAAATCTGACCAAGAAATGCCATGCTAGAATTTAATCATTTTATAAATGATAAGTAGTTTGTTCAAATTATAATAATAAATTGTTTCTGAAGTCTACTCATTATCGAACCCAGGACCTGCGTGTTAGATTGACTGCTTATAACACAAAAGCCATAGTATAAAATAATTAGGAAGTATTGTCATATGGCGTGGCAATACAGCCAGCTTTCTAGGCACACTTCCCTCTGGCAATGATTAATTATATAGTTCATATTAATTATTACTTAGTTTATTTTTATTATTTAATTGTATTTTTTTGAACAGTTAGTTTAGTATGTTTTTGATTATTTTTCATTTATAATAGTATAAAATTCTAAAAATGCCATGTCTGTACCTTGAAGCTATTAAAAAAACAACTGGAATAAACTATACGAACGATGGAGAACACAAGGAATTTTTAATATATCTTGTTTGTCTGTCGGTTTGTGCGTTTGTCTATTTTAAAGGATTCACGTACAAACTATTGGGCTGATTTCGATGCGACTTTCGTTTATCGATAGTAAATTCTAAGACTTAAAATCTCTCCTACTTTCTATCTTGGGAATTCCGCGGAATTTTTCTAGGAATGATTTAAAGTGGCCAAACTGAAATAATATCGAATTTCTATGTGATTTAATTTTGCCGAGCGATAGCAAATTTTATGTAGGTAATAAAAACTGTAATACTATTTAACTCAGGAATACAGCGGAACTTATTGTTACAAAAACAATTTAATTCGAGCCTTTCTTCTATTCTCTGGTATTCCTACTGGTCTTTGGCGGAAGAACAGTGATGGTCTTCTTAGTGGCTAGAATTACGCTGAGTATGGGTCCAATTTTAAGACTTATATTGTTTCCTTTATTTTATATTTCTTAGTATTGTTAAAGTGTTTATTTGTCCTAAATAGGTTAATTCTTTCTTCTTTTCTTTCTTTTTCGAAACCAAGTGATCTTAGAATTTTCTTGGCAGTATTTGAAATGTGAACGCTTTTAGTAACATATCGCGGGTTCTTACGGGATTCTTTGGAATTCATTTATTTTCATACTAAAAAAATCGTTGTCTGGCTTCAATAATGATTTTAAATACGGGCAAAATAACTGCAATCTACGTTACCTGCCAAACGTGGACACAGTTATGGGCAAATCCTCATTACGAATATAGAAATTAATGACTGATTTTTGTTCTTGTTATAATGATATATATACACCTGAATTCGATTTTGTATGAGCAAAATTACAAAGGGAATCACGGTTTTTAAATACAATGAGCTGATAAAAGCCGTTAAATGGAAGAAAACAATTGGGATTAATAGAGGTAATCTCCGTACAAATAAGATTAGGATCTGGCGGACCATTACCGGGGCTAGAATAGCACTGGAACAATTTTGATGAGTGCTGCGTGCCCAAATGTAATCCCAATCCATAGTACATACATACGTGAGTACTGATTAGTCCGTAGTTGCCAGTCAGATAAATAAATAATTCTAATTATTATTTTATTGGTTTATTGCATAATGTCAGTTGTAATAGAACGCAATACTGCTTTACGAGTATATCATTGATCCCCGATGCCTGGTGATATTTAAATGTAATTAATAATGTTTAATATGTAATTATATGACAACTAACTGAACCTACCATTGTTCAAGTGGGGAGATCAAATCTAAATCATGCAAGATATCGAAATATGTGGTTCAATGTGCGGTATGTTGCATATTGTAATTGTGAATCCGGCTAGTCGCATACATAATTAAGGTGGCCAACTATTTTTTGTTCAAAAAGAGTAGTATACTTTGCAAGTATTTCATATGTGGAAAAAAAAGAAGAGAAAACGATAAAAACTTTATTTTCTTTTAAAAACATACTTTCTTCGGAGTGGTTTTCTTTTTTTGCTAAATGAGGATGTTCGTCTTATAATGTAGCAACATCCGAACAACTTTCATTTTGCATATTAAATTTGACTGTTAAGATGGCAGATAATGTTTTTACAGATAGTTGCGACTTCCCACTGCTACAATAATCATTCCCTAGTGAAAATACCCTTTCAACAGCAGCATTAGTGCCTGAACAACATAAGGAAATTTCTATTAAAACTTTTCATGTGGGATATGATATTCTACTCTAAAATTCCAAAAGATTTCTACCCATCTTTTGTCAAGTTCTATTTTCTCATTTTTCCATTTCTTCAATCTTTCTTCATTTAAATATGAATTTACACTTATTTAATTAATATACAAATGAGTACTTTCAGAGTACAGGATTTAAAAAGAGTACGGTTTGCGAAAAAAGAGTACAAAACTCAATAAATGAGTATAGTTACAACTTAACATAACCGCATACTGCGGATAGCCGGACGGCTGACCGGACTGCGGCTAGGCTCATAGTGCTTATGAGGTATTACGAGTAAATCAATATTTTAATGATATGTACATTATCTACAGTATAAAATTGTATAAAAATTTAAAAAACTCACGGGCTATAAAAACAAAAGGACTAGGAATTAATTAAAGTTAGACTTGTATTCGCTAATCTATCGGAGTTAGTTATAACTTTAAGTTACTTAGGGATTGAGTTAAGCACTTTGAGGGCGAACCTATTGTTTAACAGGCGACTTAAGGTGTTCGTAATTTCGTGCGACGGGAGTTTCACTTTGATTGAATTTAACTTGCTAAAGATAGTGGTCTACCTGTAACCGTAAATGCCTGTTGCTACATATGAGATTAGGTACAGTTCAACCAAATTGCGAAATAAAATTAATAAGACTGCGTTTTTATTCTAATAAAAGTGTTGTTAACTAATTCTATACCTTTAATATTGTTACATACCGACAAACACCACACAGCTGGATGTTGTAAAAACGAATTCTTTTATTTACTTCGTGTTTAAACTTTCTATTGTTATCGTATTTATTTTATGGCTGTAAATATTGTCAAACGACTTAATCCTTGTTTTTTATTGCATTGCGCCGAAGCATGCCAGATGTGCAAATTACTATTTCTCGGAAATTCACTGGTGTTCTCGAGTGCCGAGCGGTGCACTGGCACGCAGTTGATTTTTGTGTACTGTATAGTTAGTATAAAACAATGCCCGAACGGAGGGGTGGGGCTGTGAATCGATGACTACGATATGATTAAGATGTGTAGTACTTTTGATTAGCAACATAGTGACGGACTTTGCGCGTGTTGAATTGCATTGAATCGTGCAGTGTGAACTGGTTGCATTCAGTTTTATTTTGTACTCGTTTTATACGTGTTTGTACAGTTCTTATAAACTCTATAGTAATTCCAACGGCATTTATTTTAATTCGAGTCCTGTAGCTCGTAACAATATAGTACATAGTTACTTTTTTTGTCGCTTAAGGATGGGCTAATCGGGCACCCTCTTATAACTCGAAGTAGTTAATAGAATATAAGAAATCATGACGTGTGGCATACTTCCAAATAAATGAATATAGTAAATGCTTAATAGCTATAGACACTTTTAATGTATTTTTTAAGTAAGCCGTGGACGTTCGTCACCTCAATGGACCTCTTACTATACATGGACCCAAACGCAATTAACTAGTTTTTATTAATTTAAATTCTTCATTCTTCATGGGGTATAAATTTATCTTTTGAACTTGGGGTCTATTCAGGTCACAAATGTCTTATGTACTAAAGTGTTTAGCGAGGTGTCGCCCGCGGAATGGTCGCCCTTCATATTATATGTGTGAGTGTATCTATTATTCTTTGTTTATTTATGTTATAGAAAATACGTATATATTAATTTGATGATAATAATTATTTCATTTCCAATATCTAAGGAAGATACCATAAATATAAAGTACAAATCTACTTTCACTTGACTATATGTAAAGCAAGGAACATTTCTTCTTATTTCTAGAATTATTGAGTAAATTTTCGTGTTGCAACTAAAACTATTGTGTTAATAGTAAGATGCTGTCTTCTATGGGTTGTTGTTACTAAGGATTAATCTGTCTGATTTAGGTGCCATGTTTCAGATCATCTTAATCTGTCAGACTCCAAAACTTTGTTACAATGAATCAAGGTCTTCAAACACTTGACAGCAAAGGGTATCCACATATTATAGGTTCAATTATTATTATTCTTAGGGCAGGCTCTATCGGCGTCTGTGGGCAAGGCCCGGTGCAGCTTGCTACTCAGGAACATTGTTCCGCTGCCTTTAGGGGAAGGTTTCGTTACGATGCATCAAAGTGCTGGAATAACATACCGCCCCCGATAAGGAACCTGCAGTCTGTCTTTGGGTTCCCAAATAACTTAAAAAAATCTTATTTCACCACCAAACTCACCAAAGAAACCTTAAATGGGACAGTACACAGTATGTTATAGTATTATAATATGTCGATTAGTACACTATAACAAACCATTACGAATTCATTATTTCTGTCTTGCTCGTCACATCTCTGCGTAGTTTTTTTTTGCTCATTTTCTTTCATTTGTTATAAAATCATAACAGTTTTGATATAAACTACTAGTTGCATAATTTTATACCTAATGTTTATTGTCTTTAATTTGCTTTGTGGAGCTAAGCCGTGGCATCTCTTAGAGGTACTTGCGGAAGATCAGCGCTGGTTGTGAAACTAGCATTATGCTGAGCAAGAGCGTTTTAAAGGCACCACATTTAATTCTTAGATATATTATCATGTAAGACTTTTTGTATCTTGTCCTAAATGAATATTTTTTCGTTCTTTCTTTCTTTAGAGTATTTGCACACACTATCCGAAGGTGGTTCACTGCTCTCCTGCTTAATATGGAGGGACCGGCCCGCAAAAGGGGCTGGCCATCATTCTTTCGGGGTGGAGGCGAACAGAGCCCGGACATACAACGCCTGGAGGAACGGCAAGCTATTTTAGTAGGTATCCTTGAAATGGAAGTCAAGACCACTTCTGCGGCAGTGTTAATGCCGTTTCTTCTACAACAGGGACGAACTCTTAACGTGTTCTGAAAACGGAAATGTATGTAAGGGTTGAAGAAAGCTTTCCTTTAAGAAAATAGAACCAAGACAACTCGAGGTATTTTAATCTCCGGAAATGAAATATTTTCTATGGATTATAGAAATTTGTTAGCGAAGCTTCATATAAAAGGCAACAAAATAATATCAATATATTTAGAAGAAGTTTAAATCTTGAATAATTAATTAAAACTATACTAAAAACCAAATACGAACATAATATTTCAGAAATGGAATTCTAATATTTTTTAAACAGAAAACATTATAATTAATTAGGAACAATAATTATAAAGAAAAGTAATATAATGGATGTTTTAATGAAATGTAATTAAGAGTATTATATTAAAAAAAATTAAGTATGCGCTAATAGTATACAAAATTAGAATTACGTTTAACGGTTTTGAGCACGGAATTTGTTAGATTTTACTTGCCGTCTCGGACAAATTTCAGTAGCCATGATAACAAAAGATAATTTGTCAAGTGTCAATGAGTAATTTTTAATTTATTTAGTTTACCTAGAATGTGTTCATTTTAAATATTTTAACCATTGATGTAGCAATATTATTGTTACATCAATGATTTTAACCATCAATTTTACCATAAAGGTAACCAAAACGGTTTTCAAGCCATAACATGTCGCACGGAGGTGTTATATTAGATTAGGCTTCTATAGACTAAATAATAGTTTTCAGTGATCATGGCTACTGAAAAGTGGCCGAAACGTGGAAATAAAAATAAAAAACCAATTCAGCGCCTAATACCATTAAAACGTAGTTTTAATTATAAGAGTAAAATTAGTTCTTTTTTTAGATTAATTTGTAGTCGCAGGGTGTCGATGAGCGGAGACGCTAGGCGTCTCTTGGGAGCGAGTTAAGTAAATTACAGTCCCAGGATGCCGAGGAGCTCTCCAATTAAAAGTCAAATCAAACTGCATTATATTACTGCTGCTATAAAATAACAGTTTGTGTACCGGCGCGGTTTTATTACCCATTCAGAACAGCTATAATAATAGCAACTGCGCTGACGCGTTAACACTTTAACTGCGAAATTAAACATCTAAGTGTTTTTACTATATACAATTCACGAAATTGCGCAGCAATCAAATAATAGTGTTGGCCTTTTAATTGTTTTGTGAATAATATAACATTTATAAAAAATAATACATAGATGTTTACAGTATATGTATAAAGTATATATAATTATATAAACAAGGTATAGAGTTACTGCCACTTAAGGATTTTTGAATTTAACTCAGTATCTTAATAATTGAGGTATTGAAATAAATAGTTAAACGGTTAATATTCATGGCTTACATTTTAAAATTAAATAAACCGCAACACTGTAGGTTCATTTTCGTTGTGGGTAGATTTTAATTAATTTTAATTTACACTTAAATATTTACATTTGAATAACATGCGCATATTGAACCCGTCTTTAATATTATTATAACTGAACTATAAAATACACATACATTATATGAATATGTATATACAAGTGACTGACGATTATGACTTGATAAGCTAAAATTAAATGAACGGTCGACAACCTGAAAATTAACCTTTAATGCTATTAAACGTAATTGCTACAGATTATTATTGATTTTACGATAGCCGTAATTAAAGAAATTAACAATATTCAATTTTAAACAAATAACACTGACGTTTGCAGCTGGCGAGAATTAAACGCTTTTAGCCGAACAATTTTAATAAACTTGCAGAATGGGGACAAAAAGCGATTTTCCCTCCCTTGAAACGATTTTCGTTCATTCGTAGATGAACTGATTTGAAAGTCGCTACAAAAAGGTATCGCTTGATAACATTTTATTTTCAACCTTACAAATTGAGAAAATTCGACTCGTATATCTTTAATTCAAATGTAATCTAAACTATATTCTGTAAAGTAAAAAGCCATTAAGTATTTCATGAACTATTCATGAAATTAATCTAACGCGTCCTTAAGTATATTGAATGATGCCCACTTTAAGCCTACAAAGAAGCACAATTTCTTTGTAATGTTTAAAATAAAACCTATTGTCATTAACTATAAATAATCTATTCATGAAATTAATTAAACGGACCTTAAGTGCATTTACTAATGCACATTTTAAGCCTAGAGACAACGAGAATCTCTATGTAATATTTAAAAGAAAAACTCTGTCATTGACTATAAACAACCTTTTAACCCAGATAAGCCTGAAACTAAAATTTTCTGAAAATTTTGAAAAAAGTTACATTATTTAGTTTATTAGATCTTATGCAACATAAAAAAAATTCTGAAAAAAAAATTAAGTGTAAGGCTTTCAGGGAAACAGCCGTCCTATATGTAGGACAGTAGGATAATAAGATAAATAAAATAAATAAAAGACCATTTATGACAAAACAGAATGTAATCAAAAAGTGTAGTTTATTAGATAACTATTGATTATATTATTATTTTTTTTTTTTATTGCAGGAGATCAGCAGACAGGCAGACGGCCCACTTGATGGACAGCGGTTACCATCGCCTATGGACATTTGCAACACCAAAGGTGCTACGAATGCGCTGCTGCTCTCTTTAGGGAGCCTGGAACCTGGTCACTAATGCCGGAACACAACACAAGGTTGTTATGGCGACATACTCTAGACCAGGGGTGGTAGCCATCCAGTCGGGCAAATGCCCTACCACCTGGCTGTGGGTTGTTTTGTCGCCTCTTACGACAGGCCGCCGGGCCGCAGGAAATTGTATTCTTTCTCCGTTCCTGCACGGATAGATTGTTATATGTTATATGTAATTGTTATATGTAATTTACTAGATTAACACTATTTATGAATGATATGTTTCAAAACACTTGACACACACTCCAACATGCAATATTTCTTGCAACGTGTCAAACATTTTTTGTGACATTGACGACAGTGTGTTTGCTTCGATTGAGGAATAACCAGATGATTCATTTGGTCTTTACGACTATTAGCATGTTCATGATGGGAGGGTCGGCTAGGCCCTCTTTTGGCATTTTTTCTGTTTGATTCAATCAAAGCAATTGCTACCCTTCTGCGAAAGCCAAAATGATCCAGTTTTCCATGATTTATTTTATATAACTGCCATGCATTATGTTCGGCAAGATCAATCATGTGTGTGAGCAACGGCATGTACCATTTCTTACCTCGTATACCGATTCGGTAATGTGAAATATTTTCATCAGACCGATCCACTCCTCCCATATATTTGTTATAGATATTATCCTACTGTCCTATATATAGTACGCTAGTATTTGTAACAAGTTATACGTAATTTATTTATATTATTTTGCTAGAATATTTATTTAGTACAAAAGTTAAGGTTATCAACTAGATATTAACACAGAAAAAAACAACTCACGAGTAAAATATAACTTTTTATACATACCTGTCATTTGCCATGTCTGCAACGCACTTTTATTACACACTTATAAGGTAAAATATAAGGTAAAAACTGTTAAAATAACTGTCTTTTTATTTTTTCTAATAAAGCTGACACGTTTCTTACTGCAAATCATAAGACTAAATAATCTTAGATAAAGAGGGTATTCTGATATTTTTTTTTATTTCTACTGTCCTAAATATAGGACAGTAGGCTTATCTGGGTTAATGAAATTAATCAAACGCGTCCTTAAGTGCATTTACTAATGCACTCTTTTAAGTATGGAAACAAAGACAACCTCTTTGCTTAGAGTATTATACAATTTTAAAATAATATAAGCGAGGCAATGTGTATCAGTTTATAACTAATATATATATTGGTAGTACATAATTATGTACCTATAAATCAGTAGAGCGACAGCGGCATTTTTTTAAACTGCATACGTATGCCATCGAAATGAAACATTGTGTAATAATTACAAACCTATATGATAATGTTAAACTCGTCTTATAACTACTACATCTCATGTTTTATCATAGCGTCAAGAATGTAAGGAAGCCTGAACAAAATTCCTTATAAGCCGGGAAGAAAATTCCCAAGAACTCATTTAATATATCGGGCTGTAAAATACCTAACTCACACGTGAAAAAGATAATATTCCACAGGGAAGCTCTAAAAACGTTCATTACATTCAATTTGGAGAGAATCACGGAAATAAGACACAGTATTTTCCAAAGAATATGATGAACATTATGTTATTCAAGGCATTAATCATATCTTGTCTAC
Source organism: Dendrolimus punctatus (assembly GCA_012273795.1). Taxonomy (NCBI): domain Eukaryota; kingdom Metazoa; phylum Arthropoda; class Insecta; order Lepidoptera; family Lasiocampidae; genus Dendrolimus; species Dendrolimus punctatus. Next base: position 9,134,311 of record CM022533.1, on the reverse strand, counting down.
GATTAGTCTATACTGTCATTATAATACTGTTCGTGTACCTTTAGTTAATACATTTGCCTCGTACATTTACATATTTAAATTAAAGTACTAACTAAATAGTGTAACAAGTAGAGATAGGTGATTATTTGGAAAAAATAAAAGTACCTAGTTTTTCCAAAGAAACAGTAATGGATATGTTCATACATATTAATAGAAAAATCTGCGAAGTTGATTCCTTCTTCAAATTATACATTTATGTGCACTTAACTATGTACAAACACAAAGATAAACAGGGAAACTTTATGTCATACATATGTCAATTTCCTCTGGATATTCAAATATATGGATAATAACTTTATTGATCACCGTAATAAATGATTATAAAAATCACAATGTTTTCTCCTAATTTCTTGGGAAATTAATAGGTGGCCTTATCCCTAATTATCCCTATTGTTACAATTACCATGTGCTAAAAACGGCGAAGGAAAACATCGTGATGCAACCTGCACATCGAGATAACCGATGTGTCAAACCTGCCAAGCCGCCTTGGACAAGCGTGGCGGGTATACTGTCCCGTCCCCCCCCCCCTATAATGGGAGGCCCGAGCCCAGCAGTGGGACATTTATGGGCTGAAATTATTATTTATTTTTTACTTATCCCTAAAAACGTTCTCTTTCAGACATCTTAACTTAAAGAAAATTCTTAACGAAATTTATTACACCCAGACTCATAGAGTTTCTTTTAAAGGAATAGTTTATTATGATATCGGTGAAGTAAGTTGGTGTTTACAAACGAATAGACGAATGTAACGACGAGCATTACCACAGTCAGGAGTTTGTAAAATCCAACACCCGCACGTGAGTCATACGTACAACGTTTTTCAACACATTTGCGAGCAAACAATTCAATGGGTATACAATACAATACAATAAGTAATGAAGCAAAAATAAAATAAATATCAGTCAATTTTTATCTTTAACCTTTCTAATATGAAAACTACGTCACGTGCACGTGGTGAAAATTAGAAATTAAAAATCTTTCGTCTCATTCTCTCAATAGTATTAAAGTGAGCCAAATATATTGATTAAAAACCCTTCTAAAGAGGTTCGACTATTCAACTTCTTTATTTTCGTTATGTGAAACTCCTTGGTGGAATTCCTTAATTTTTTATTTGTGAGAGTATATATTTTGCAGCACGTTCCGTTGTACATACGAGTACAGGCCGTGTAAATGCGTTTTTTAGCAAATGTTTTGAAAATGTTATTTTTATCAACAACCCTTGAAAAAGATAAGTTCACTATGAAGAATTAAGTTAAATACGTATATAAAAAGATGTAAAAAAATTTGATGTGATAATGGAGGAATAGTTTCTATTAATATTATACATAAGAAAATTAATAAATATGCTCAACAACTTGACCGGTGAAATGAATGGACGATTTCAGTGAACGGGGTGGAGCGAGCGTTCTCGTATCACGGAATTTACATAGGTATTTTTTCTGGTTATCAAAGGACAGGCCCCGTTTAATGTTCCATTGCGGATAGCTTTGTTATTCTCGGCGGATGAAAGTATGTTTTGTTTAAGCCCGGCCAAAGGAACCGTTGATCGACACAGTTGACCGCGTCGCCGGGCTATTGCTTGTTTAGGCTCAATGCCGCTCCTCTGCAAGGGTTAAAATAAACGAGTTGCCGGTGAATATGTCACGATTTAAATATAGATTGATAGATAACTTTCATATTTTTTTATACATTGTGTACTATATTTTATGTTCAACAGAACCTCAAGTTATATATTGGACGCTACTCGGCGGATGGAAATATGCCGACCGCTGCGTATTTATACAATTTCGACATTAAAGGCAATGAAATAAGATCTGAAATATTCATTAGTATTATAAACGCTATTTTGAAAATATATGGTCTTATAACCATCGTTGTTATTCGGCCGCATTTGGGTGCAAATGTTGTTGTTGCCCAAATGTTTTTATATATTTAATTCACTTCCTAAAAAAAGAAAGAGGTTCTCAATACGACTGTATGTATTTAACTTCAAGTTAACGTCTACTTTGCGTATACACATCAATAAATAACAAAACCTTAGCTACTACCCAGCCAGATATATATGTTTTCCGTTATTATATGTGTATATTATTATATATATACGCAAAGTAGACGTCTGCCGCGATCATTATAAGTTTTTAAGACTATAATAAACAAAATGTATCAATGGCAGACCCGCGCAATTATTTAAATTTTGTTAGTATATTCAAAATTCAACATCATCCGAGCGTTAAATCCCGGTTACGTTCGGAGCGATCACTTCGACGCCCAGGGTCCGCTTTCCTACTTTTTAATCTCCACTTCGCGCGATCTTTGGCATCCCTTGTGTTGAGACCGTTGGTACGCATGTACATAAGTATATTCAAAATTGTCTGCCATAAAGTAAAACCGCGCGATAATGGTCTGCCATTCTTATTTTCCAATAACAATAAGCCTATATTTTCAAATTTCAAAACGGCAGACGTGGTCAAATGGATTTAAAATTCGTCAAAAATCGATACCTGTCTTGCCTCAGCGCTCGCCGCGTCCACCACTTTGAGTTAGTGAGTCCCCGTACCATGTATAAGTATGTATAGGGGCCTCAATGTACAAAACCTCAGGTCTGGTCAAATACATACAGGTAGCCGATTACTGGCTCTTAAACTATTACAACCAGTTTTCTTAAAGACATCTCATTAGTTTTTTTCATAACCAAACAGCTGGACGGATTTCAATGAAATTTAGCAAGGATATAAATTACATAACATACAGTAATTTTTTTCATTTTATATAAAATGAAAAAATGTGCTGTAAATATATATTTGGGCCTATATTTTATATAATTGTTTATGTAATTCGAGGCTTATTTCTCATACTATAGTTTAGTTTTATTATCTAACTAGCTGACCCGGCAAACGTTGTTTTGCCATATAAACGATAACTTCTGCCCGCGTAGTGCGGTTTTTTAACTATCCCACGGGAACTCTTTAATTTTTCGGGATCAAAAGTATCCTATATGTTGACCAGGGATATAAGCTACCAACAAACAAAAGTTCATGTAAATCAGTCCAGTCGTTTCGGAGATTAGCCGGTACAAACAGACAAACCGACAAACCAACAAACAGACAAACAGAGAAACAAAAAATTTGAAAAAAATCTAAATTAGTTCTATTTCACTTCTTACATCCCACTGACTCGGTTTTTAGCATTTTTTTCATTGTACAGAAATTCGACCTCTACAGTTTTATTATACGTATAGATTTTTATTGACTAAAGTATTTGGTTCCTTAAAAAAGATAGAAAATAAAAATAGAGACTTTATATCGGAGTCTGTATTTCTTTATGTTTAAGTTTTTGATATATCATGTCTACTGAGCCCAAGCCTGATACGCGCGTTCTAAATTATTTTTTGTCAATATTAATAGATAGTATGTATGACACTATCTTCTTAACATCAATAGAAAGTGGTAAAGCAGAATGTACACAATATACAAAGGTAAAAATAAAAATTGTTTACCCAAACACGAATACAGTAACAAAAAGGTAGCTCTGATGCCAGGCAAATTATCTAATTAGAGACCGAACCCTCAGTTGCCGTGATCGGCCTTAGGCGTACACGGCACGGCCTGTACCGTGCATCTTATTATTATCCTAACAACAGAAAATTTCTTTATTGAGAAGATATTATAAAAGCTGGCACAAATAAATTTCATTTTATCTGTAATATTATATTGTCGGTAAATTTTACTTTAAACGTCGACTCAATTATACGGGCTTTATCTTTTGAAGTCGCTAATAATAATTTCTTTGTGTAATTGGATAGTATACAAATTTGTTTTATTTTATTATTAGCGGGCGCGGCAGTCGTTACCTGCCCTAAATAATCTCTAACTCGATTTCAACGCCACCTATCCGATTCAATTGAATGTAAATCATCCCACGACCCCAAACAAACAAAAACAATAAAATATTCATATCGGTCAAGCTATTTCTGAGTTTCAGCAACATCAATGAACAGCAAATGATTTTTATGTATGATAACATCAACATTTTTTTTTATAATATAAAAATATAATATAAGTCTAAATGGATGTAAAAAGCTCAGCACAGACAGTAATGTAACTGCTATAAGTACATATACCTATATAATCTTGTGAAATCAAATTGTTCTGTTACCCTGTGTGTGTTATCCAGTCAAAAGACTCGGGTCTTATATTTTCTGAAATGATGATGATGATGATGAACAAGGGTATTATCTATTTTAGAACTTAAAATCAATAATGTTTATATAATTCTGGCAGCAAAATTGGACATGCTCTATGTGACTTGTTATCGCTCAGTTTTGTGATAGCCGACAGTCGACAAGCAGTTGTCAGACGGCATGCAAAGGTCGACATTTTATTCGTGCTGTCTATGGACAAATAGGAAATATGGTGTTTTATCCATTAAAAAAAATACTAAAGCTGAACCTATACTTGTTTGCGTGTAGTTTATTAATAATTCAGTAATTGTAACTCAAACTAGGTCAGGTCGACACGTTCCATAAAATTTTAATTTGGATTTGTACGAAACCGCAACTTGGTTTTATTACTTGTTTAACTGCCTTAAATTTCAGTCCACAACAATCCTACAAATAGAGTACAATATATAATTAGATTTGTTAAGAATCGAAGACCATGTTTGGAACAGGTATAGGTATATTATATTGCAGTAGATTTCTGTCGGATTAATAGGACAAAGGAGATATTAATGAGCATAGTCTGTTTTAGCGTACCACAGCTTATTATGTTACAACAAGACAAAGCTTTGGCGCGGACCCTAGGGTTGGTAATGAACTAAGGCGGCTGCGATTACTTGCCATCAGGCAGATTGGTCGCTTGTTGGCTTCAGGCGATAAAATAATACTTTTGGTGATTAAGTTACCCGATAGAATTCGCCACTTCATTCGCGCGATACCTCATTATATATGCACATGTTCTGAACCCTGCAAGGCAATTTTGAGTCCATTCGAGACTATCATATACTAACTCTGACCATATCACGCCGATACATCGATCGAGTCGACCCAGCGAACATTAAACACGATAGTTATTCTAGGATGGCTCTAGCACGTCTAAACAACTGCTTGAACTAGTGGCCGCCCAATGGCCGAACTTCGACTATAATTTATTTATTTATAAGTTTGAATATTATTAAGATTCTGTTGTCATAGTCTATATATACATATAAATATATTGAAATCAAAGATCAAAGATTTCGCCAAGTCTACACTGTTAATTTGACTTTAACAATAAACAAAAGAGTATATATGCGTGTGTGTGTCAAACACATGGCAGTGAATCAAGTTCATTGAATGAAATCATATCGACACTGAAACCAAGATCAGTTAGAGCGATATTGAAGCCCTCTAGGAAATGTTTATCCAATAAAAGATCAATTTAAATTAATATAACAAAAAATACATAACTTTAGCTAAACTTTCAAAAACCATTGTAGATCACTGTCATCTACCACAGACCTCAGATCCACCACCTAGATTCAGTATACTACTTATACCTGGTCTTAAGAGATTAAAGGTAGAATACAATATAACTAATACTACTATATTAGTATAGTTCTTGTAACTCGTGGTAAACACGTATATATATTGTATATTTTCTGAGCAATAAAGTGTTATCTATCTATATATTTGCGTAAAACCAGGAGTGAGGATGATTAGACGACACACTAGTAATTGATCGTTTCGTCAGATAAGCTTACTATCGTATTGTGCGTGTACATGTTCATTCAGAATCAAAGCCCGCTCCGTAAAAAACATGCTATTACACCTTAAAAAGTGTAATAGCATTTTTTACAACGCATTAAACTATGTCCTTAGGTTCCAAAATAAAGTGATTTGTCCCCGAATTTCCAGCGTTTCTAAAGATAAAAAAGTTCTAGAACCCTTCTTGTTTTTTACAATATAGGTTATTTTCAACCACTACTTTGTGTTATTTATGTCGAGTTATACATATATGTACATGATTTCATGTGATATATTAATAGTATTTAACTAAAAAAACTGGGTTGCTGGCACTGCCATCGTAAATGCTCGTGGAGACGGTACCATGAATGGCATCGCTGGCATACTGTTCCGTGAATTTCTGTCTATAATATGTGAACGTTGTCAGCGCAATACCGGCGTTCTACCCAGCGCTTTCTTTACAGCGTAAGTGCTCGATTGCGCCTAGTCTGAATTAGTCCACAGTCTAATGGCATTGCAGCGGTGGTGACGTCTCCATGCGCACTACAGTTTGACGATGAGATTTAAAGCGAATTTTTTAATTCATCTGCATAAAACGATTTTATTTTGAAAATTTGTCGGGTTTTTATTTTTTATAAAAATTGTAGTAGCGAATATATAGGCAAATAAGCAATGTTGACCAACGAACGAACAAGTTCCGCCGCTAGGCTCACTATCAAATAATTGAACTTTAACTTTAAATTACAGTATCTAATAGTTTAATTGCTGCTCATATTCTGTTATTACCCAAGTATGTATTTCATGTCAGGTAATTATAAAGTTGTGAAATTTACTTTTAAGCATTGTAATTAACGTAACTAAGTATATAGTTTTTATTTTGTTTGTTGTTGTTCATTAATGTTTTGTTTTTATTGTAAATATAAGTTTTTTTGTTTGTTTTTACTATAGTTATCTAATAGTAAGTAATTTTAGCAAATTACATCCATTTTATATACGACTTTATAATTATAAATCTAGTCATGTTTGTTTATAATAACAGTGTTCCCACTAGGATGTTACTGGTAGGAGTGTTGCTAATTGGCCTGAACTGTAGTTTTCAAAAAGAGGTTACAGTTATAGTTCTGACAGGACACGAAAGCGATTAGACCTTACTTGTGGTAAACGCGTGCCTATGTGTGCGTGAGACTAGAAGTGGGTAGGGGAAAGCAGGTAGGATTCGTACACAGGGAGCATTCGTACAGTGGAGATATCTCCGCCATTTTGCAACATTGAAATGTTCGCATTTGTGTGCGTGATTGCCGTTTGTAGGATACGGGTACCTGCGGGATGGGGCCACAATACGGCCATTGGCTTCGATGATGTAAGTCGATACGTGAATTCGCTCTGCGTAAATATTTTTCGTTGTCATCTCTTAATTCGCTTGGCTGGTATAAGTAATGCTCAAATTATAAACGTGATTTATTATAGTTTATGCCTTAAAATATTACTTTAATATTTAAATAGATATTTTAGCTCAACTATAGCGGTTATTTTTATTTCAAATTAATTTGTTGAATTATCTGGATGGGGTACCTTCGTGCAGTTATATGTGGGGTAGATTCGTACTGTACGAATCCTCCTCTAGTATAATAGGTACTAGTAGATATTGTACCTATGGGCAATTTTGTTATAATTTCACGATAAATACAACTCAACTTTATGTTTTAAGTCTCTGCAAAAAAATTATTTAGTTGTTAGCACTTTACTTTATGCGGATGATGCCGTGCTTTTAGCCTAATCGCCATCAGAACTGCAAACACTAGTCACAATGATGAAAGATGACTGTCATGCGAGAGGCTTATATTTGAATGCGAAGAAAACAACGGTTATGGTGTTTGAAAGAGATGAAACCATGATCGATGATGTTATGCTGGAACAAGTGAATGAGTTTGTATATCTTGGATGTGCTTTTAGCAGGGATGGAAGGTATAGCGCTGACATAGAAAGAAGCGTAAATTTGAGGAATAGTATGAATGGAGCCTTAGGTAAACTTCTAGGCGCTAAGAAACTCAGCCAGAAAGCCCAGCTTGCCATACACAACGCAGTGCTGGTACTATGCATGACAAGAGCTATGAATGTCAAAGAAGCAAATGAGGTGTGTAGGAATAAGCCTAAATAGCGCTCTGTTGTTCGTGCCTACCCCGCAAGGAACCTGGCGTGAAGTTATGTATTTATGTATGTTAAGACATGTGATAAAATTTATAATGTTGATTTTTAGTTCTTTTATTAATGTAAAAAGTATTATGTTACATTTATATTTTCAGGGCTTATTTTTAAGTATTAAAGTACTTAAAACAATATTTTTGATCATTACTAGATGAAGATCATTAGTTTCATAATTATTAGAGAAGAAAAAATACATTTGTGTTCGTTACATAGGTACTCTGAATACAATAATTACTAGTTTACTATATGACGACTGATGCTGTTTTAACTTTGACCTCATTAAAGGATTTTACTACATTGAATAAATGGCATTTTCTTTGATTGTACGGAGGTTCCCCACTGTGTACGAATGTGCCCCACGCTATGTACGAAGCTACCCCATGCATGGGGTGCTTTCGTGCGTTTTCCATTTTTTAGGAAAACGGTCGTAACTTCTCCGTGTTGCTTTATATGAAAACTGCACTTCCATAATATTAAAGCCAGATAAATGGGTAATATACCGCTATTAAAATAATTTTGTAATAGCTAATAGTTTCTTTTTTATAAGGATCAGAACAAAAAACGTACGAATCCTACCTGCTTTCCCCTACTATTAGACGACATGCTCGCAGCTGATCGTTCTGACAGGCATGCACATCATTTATGCCGTTGCCTATGCTTCTAATAGTGGATGTGCCGCCTGCCTAGGTACGCGGAATTGGTAGTGCTTGTGCTTTTCCCGTAGAAGTGACATAAGTCGAAGGAAGGAATACCGAGGTGTTATAGTGGTTTTTGGTTCGCAATAGTTATACTTGGAGGGTGCTAGTTCCACGTCAATACTCCGACTCACGCCCCCGGCGCATCTCCTCTGTGGCGGTTAGTCCTCAATCGGATTTCCCTCGCAAAATAAAAACAAGGCACGCACACTATCGCAACGTGTTGTTCCACTAAGACTATATAGTGTGGCAAATAAATATTAAGAATAATAACATAGTATTCTTAATGTGAATCTTCTGTAGTGTAACATTTTAGGATCGAGGTTACCTTAAAAAGAATACAACATGATAAATGTTTCTTAAACATTTTCAATCTTTGTTAAGTAAGCTTTGTTGGTAGGTACTCGAGATACAAAATTACCAGAGACATACCGGGTGCCATTCAAATCCAACTAAGACATCACCAGGTCACTAATTGAAATGTCTCTGTAATATTATTAACGGAAAGATTTAACTATAGTAAGGATACGTATTAATATATAGGTATATGCTATATATATCCATAATCGACTTTTTTGACCAGCTACTGCATTCTGAGGCATGAAAGAAGCAATCCTTAAGTCTTCCACCCAAATATTTTTTGGTTTTTTTTTATTGCAGGATTTCAGGAGACAAGCAGACGGCCCACTTGATGGAAAGCGGTTACCATCGCCTATAGACATTTGCAACACTAAAGGTGCTACAAATGCGCTGCTGCTCTCATAAGGGAGATTCAAAGCTGGTCACTAATACCGGAACACAACTCAAGTTGTTATGGCGACATAATTTAGAGCAGGGGTGGTAGCCATTCCTGGCAAACGTAATAATTTAGTTATTATTCTGGTTAAAAAAGAACACGTGGATAATTAATAGAAGAGTATTAAAGAAGTTTTATCAAAACCCAATAATTGTGGTTCTACGAAAAGTTTACGGTCTGCGTGACGACTTGAACAATTTTAAAAATTCGATATTCTAAAGTGGTTCCACAAATTAATTTCGAGCTCCCGCGGCGTATCCGTGAATGCTACGTCAGTCGTTTTCAGGCAAGGTAATAGCTTTATGAGTTTCCCTCCACTTTTTTCAAATAATTCCTTCGTGTAACGAGCAAAATTAAATTATTTTGTCCGCCACGTTACCCGCGGAAGGTGAGTAAAAATTGAAATGCTTGCATTACTTTTTTGTATTCTCTCTACCAAAACTTATTATTAAAGAAGCTTGAGATGGAAACAATGTCTTATCATACGTGACATTTTTGGACAGATCAGAAATTAATATTCTCAATATGAGGTAAAATGGTTCAAGAAAAAGTTGTCACATGCATATTTTAAAGGGGGGTGATGAGCATTTCAAGAAATACCATCTTTAAACCTTCGTTGATTATTGCATAGGTATCCAATTAATATTTTGTTTTTTTTTTAAATTCAATTTCAACTTTTATTTGATACATTATTTTGATTATGTGTTTTTAAAGTTCACGTAGGTCATGTACCTATTTGCATATATAATAGACAGTCACGCACTTTAAGATAAGAGAAATAATTTTAATAGAATCTATTCGAGGCACTATTAGCTTCGGGATTCCGCATTTCTAGTCAAATGGACATTAAATCTGTCAACTTTGTAATGCATTACTATTGTTGAAGTACAGGAACCATCTTAATATTTTCCTGACTATCTATAATATATGAAAATACGTATTATTTCTAGCAATATAAACATTAAATAATAATATTATTTAAAATAATAATCAATATTATTTTTATCAACATTTTTCTCTTTTCATAATAGTCCTTCTGTATAAAAGTTAAGTCCGTCTTATTTCATGTTTTTAAATAAAACAGCTTTAGACGTATGGAAAACAAATCCTATAAATACACTTAAAAAGCCACAAAGGTACGCAATAACGTAATGTTACCTTACGGTAAACCGAAAACAATTCATTTCAGCGAGCCACGTTGTGTGCCGTAACCTCCTCCCATATCACATCATAGAACAACAAATATTTAACAGAGGGTTTTCTTGAAGTTGTCCGACAAATTAATAATAGAGTTCATGGACATTTCAAACCATTCTGGTGAAGAATATTGAAATCAAAGTATTGTTACACGCCGATAAAAGTAAATGCACACGTGCAGCTTATTACCTTTCGGAGTTTGGACTTCTTTTGTTTACTTTGTGTTTAAAAATTGTAATTAGAAAAACATTGTTTATGATAGTCATTAACCAGGTGTGATTCTTAGAAACCATTGTTATGCGGTCGAAAATTGTGTCGAGACATATTGTACCTATAGTTTAGTATAAAACAATGCTGGAACGGAGGGAGGGGTGAGGCAGTCAAGCGATAATCGCCAGCAATGAAAGACGTGTGTACATTCGATAAGCTATATAGTGACGGTTTTTGCGCGTGTTATTGAATCGTGCAGTTTGTGCTGATTGTGTCCAGTTATATTTGTACCTGTGTTATACGTGTTTGTATAGTTCTAATAAATTCTGTAGTAATTCCAATGGCATTTTAATTCGATTCCTGTAACTCGTAACAGTATCTTAAGACCTAAAGTAATCTACGTGCAACCTCCAAACTCCTCTCAGAGCTATGCAAAGTCAACAATTATAATTATCAGAAAAGTTTTTTGTACAATATGTAATAAGAAAGAGTTATTACTACAGCGTGATCTGGGTTCCATTACAAATAGTATAAGTGACTTTTAAATATAACTATATAATAATTATAATTTATTTATTTACAGACATCACAATCCAATACATATACATACACAGTCTAATACCAATATACACAAAAAACACACACAATAATGTAATTAGTAATTAGTTTTTAAAATACTTGATTGTTGTCTCATAATGACCAGAGCAAGGTTCGAAAGCTATCATCTTGCAGAAATTGTATAGTATTTTAATTGCGTTTATGTATAAGTAGGCATTTACGGTTTGGAAGAGTGAATATTCTGTTACTCTGTGCTCCCACCCACCTGCCGGCAGCTCTGCGCCCGCGCCTCGTGCTCCCTCACCCCCAAACCCTCGTGGAACCGCGGAATGTTAGCCGATCCGTAAAAAGCAATTCTTCCCGCGCCGTTTGCCTTTTTCATCGTACATTTAATGTGAACCAACGTAATAGTTTATTTTGGCTTCTAAGGCGTATGCAAGCTTATGATATTCAAGTAATATTTTAATACAATCAAACGTTTAATGTTCGTATCGCTATTCAGTGCCAATGGTTACTTTAATCCCACAAATTGTAGTTGGATAGCTAACATGGAGTTAACATAACTAGTCATTGTTAACTTTTTAAGATATTGCTGCTGGATCAGAATATATCTATAACTAGCGGTCTCAGCAGACGTTGTCCTGTCCTAAAAACATAAAATCTAGAACTTGATTCTAGCGCCACCCACCGGGTCCAATTTTGAATTGGAATCCACACTGGGACTTACTCACACACACATAAAATTTCATCAGAGTCGTAGAACCCGATTCCAACGCCGAGTATATTGATGGATTACATTATTAAAGTTTTAGTAAGGATTCCTAATTTCTATACAGCCTATATTAATCGGGGATAATGTAGCTTTCGAATGGCAAAAGAATTTTTGAAATCAGTATTTTTTATTCGTTACAAACATATAAAAATATTTTTTTTCTCTTAATAATAATCTATCTAATATATAAAATTCTCGTGTCGCAGTTTTCGTTGCCATACTCCTCCGAAACGATTGGACCGATTCTCATGAAATTTTGTGTGCACATTGGGTAGGTTTGAAAATCGGCCAACATCTATTTTTCATCCCCCTAAATGTTAGGGGTAGTCCACCCCTAATTATTTTTTTTTACCGGGCAGGACGTCGTCTGCCGGGACAGCTAGTATTAGTATAGATTTGTTTGAATTTTGAATGTTTTATATTATTAGTAGATATGTATTGATTTTTATACTAATATGGGTTTGTTAGGTTTTTCTCAAAACTATATTATATTTTTTCCAACTTGAGTAAATGTGCCACTATAAATAACCTGTTTGATATATAAGCTAGGAAATATGATAGGCATAAGCCGCGTGCAGGTTTGCCGATGACTACTTACTATTATTGTAAATACTTATGTAAAGGGTATACAATAATAAATTAAAATAACAAAATTATTCCAACAACTATTTATGTTATCTTTTTTATCTACCTTACTGACCATCGATGTGTGGCATCTTGGGGCTATCGGTAACCTTCCACGCTAGTGTAGTGAGTACAGAGTCATACAAAATTGAAATAGTTGGTACTGCACATCGTTGATTTCTATTAAAAAAAGTGCGAATTCTGAACATCCTCCTTTTGGAAGTCGGTTATAAAATGAAAAAAAACCAAAAAAAAAACCAAATACTTAGCAAAATAAGAAATAAAACAGCGTTTAAACAAAGGACATAACATCGCACTTATGTGTGCAACTTAATGTGTTGGTTGTGTATTACTTTCCCCTTTTTACTTGTTATGCTTGGAAGGATGAGCATTGAGAGCACAAAGGAACTCGCAACAAGTTTTGCAAGGCAGCTACAAATAAAAAGTAAATTTATGTTATGAATATCACTTTGTTGTATAATCCCAATCTGAGAAAACGTGTCCCGTAAAATCCTCACTTAAATGGTAAAAGGCAGCGGTCACTATTGCTCAATGAAGAGGAAGGACGACGTTTTATTTACCATCTGGATAAGTTTTCTTATGTCAGTGAGCTGTTTTTTTAATACAAAGCGTACTAGATGTAAAGCCTTATTTTATACTAACTAGGATATGTCCGTAACTTCGTTCACACTTTCTTTGAAATTCTTTCTTTGTAAGTATCGCAGCAGTTAAATAAGAATGTAAGCTATCATTTTAATGAAAACTGTATCATATGGAGATATTTTTTATGAATAATATAATACTGAATAACTATAAACCGATTCCCAGGACTAAAAGTAGCATAGATTTTAAGTCTAAAAAATTTGCTGAATGAATCGTGAATCCCGAACAAACAGACAAGTAATATAAAATTGTCTGGGCGCGTGTGTGTATGCAGTTCACAAGTAGTAGAAGTGAAATTTCATAGAAAATACTCACAGACAATTCTTCTCTAACTTTTATTAATATAAATATAATTGCTTTAGCCTACATCCGTTAGTATACTATAATTCAAAAAACCAATCTAAAATACACTTTAAATTTACTAGCATAATGTTCAATTCAATGCGTTCAATTCACTGTTACGCACAATGTCCTTTGATCTACGTGTAATAGTATATCTGCCTTAAGAATATAGAGATAGAGCTAAAATTAATTTGAAATCTTTTGAGTTTTAACAATCTTATTTCATTCAAAATAAAACAAAATTTTATGTGTTCTCTTTTTAGTATCACTTTTTCGTTTCATCGATTTTCAAATCATAACGATTCTAAAGAATGTTTACTTCAAAATATTCCCCGTGTTCTCCGTCGTTTATATAGTCCATTCCACTTATTTTTTTAAATAGCTTCAATGTACAGACTATCTATAATATTATAAAATTCTAAACATGACGGCATGTTTAGAATGTTATAATATTATAGATAGTATTGTTATATGGTGTTCGTGTAGGTTGTATTGCCTCCCGGATTTACACGTTCTTGTTTTCGGTAGTTTTCTAATTTAGCTTCTACCCATAATATAAACACAGGCTACTTAGTTTTGGGTTATATTTCTGGATACATTACAAATATATAGCTATACATTGTTTTTTTTCTTAGAAGATAATTTTCGTACATCACATGCACAATTTAAAATCCATTACAATATTTAATAGTGTTTAAATATTTTTCTCAATATTTTCTTACGTTTTCGCAACTAGTATTACACATATTATTCAACTTAAGAAACATCTAAAGTTAATAACAAATAAATATTAAACTAAAAATAAATTTAAATTCACCATCTTAAAACACAATATAACTAAAATGTTAAATAAAAATTTATCGCGTAAGAAAAACAGGATTTACACAAATAATAATTAATGTACGTTCCTATATCATTGTATTCTAATAACAGGTAATATTTGTGTTGCGCTTTCCATATTTTGGTTTTTAAGTACTGAACACAGATAGAATAGAAAGTTTATAAACCACATATCACATCATCATCCATGTTAATATACATTGTGGAAACATATTTATTTTTCGAAATTAAACTTGTCCTGGTAATGGCATAACTTGATAAATAAATAACGTAAGGTATAACTGGATAAATTAAGACTTCGCAAAACTGAAAACAAATAGTTGGCCACATATGCGTCCACGTTAGGGCCGGATTAAAACTGTTTAACATTCAAAACCCCAAATGTTCATTAGAAAAACAAGGTTAAAAGCTCCAAAAGAAATCTTATTAAGCGATTACAACGACCTTCTATAAAAGAGCCTTTATAAATAAAAGCAGAATCCAAATAAGAATTAGGGCCAATAAAATTAGGAAGTTTCGTACGGGGTTGCCGAGATACTTATACTTACTGGAATAAATTGGGCAATATAGGGCATATAAGTCGAAAAACATCTGCTCCCCCATTAACGCTCGAGGCAGGCCGTCCAGGCTGGCTTACGTCTCACACATTATATTAAGAGCTAGCCCACATGACACTCGCTTTAACGACGAAAAAGCTGCGTTCGTCATCGAACAAATAACTTGGAAAACACGTGAAACCATTACTCTTGTAGATACAAGGGTGTTTTTCTACAGCATGGAATAAGGTATGTACAATTAAAGAACATTCGCTTAAGATTTTTTAAAAGATAAAGGTTATTATTTTAGAAAAAAACTTGACATGGTTAAACATAAAGAATTATTTAGGAAAACACTTTCGTGTTCAGCGCTCATAAATAAAGAGTATTTAATATCGATGTCGCAAATAGGCGAGCCGGGCACATACTGGTACCGAGTCAATATTGTATACTCTGCGCGAGGTATTAAAATCGAAGACAAAAGTCCTTACAATGTACTCTGTTTACTGGCAAAGTAGCCGTCAAAGCAAAATATAAAATTAATGCAACTTGAAGCAAAGATGATATAAAATACGCAAAATAGCAAAAAGCTCCTTTCCAAAACAGTAAAACATGAAGTAGCTTTTTAATAATCCAAGAAAAAATAGATGTTCGGGGTTTCGCAGGTTTCTTTGTAAGTTATTTAAAAATGTACTCAAATACAATTTGCGTCGAGACATAAAAATGAAATGAAACCTACCTTGAACTTTAAGAGATTTTATTTTGGAACCAAAACTTAAATACATATTTTTCTCGACGCTCTGGAAATATGCGAATTATTTTGCATCAATGACACAGTAAAATCCTACATGATAGATAATATTTATAAAAAAATTCAAATTAGGTTTACAACAGTGAACTTTTTACAATTTGTAAAAAAAAACTAATCATTCTCGATGAAAATATAGACAATATCTTCCTATAAATTTTCAGCCATGTAGATATAACTATATACGAGTATATTAGCTTTTGAGAAACAAGCTTTTAACATAGGTGGACAAACTGATAGACTTACAGAGATGCCGATTGCATCATCGTTTTGTTTTTGCCAAAATTGCTATGGAACTCTTAAAACGTCTCAGTTGTGAAACACGGACAACTCGTTTCATTTATTTCCCTCTTAGAGATAAGGCCGGTGTACTTTTGTGGGCCGATTCCCGTCACCTGTCAGATATCACGACTAGGGTGGCCTCAACGAGCAATTTTTCAATACGTTTTCACTCACAAGAATGCTTTAGAAGTAACGTTGAAATTCAGCTTTTGTTAAACCGTCACTCGGTTTTCATAACTTTAACATAAAGCTTAAGAAACTAAAATGCTTTTGGTAGGAAGCAACTTATAGTGAGTAATGACTAACTATAAGTACTATAACACTATATTTTATGAAATATGCAATGGCATACTTCATAAAATATAAATATGAAAGTGTTTTGTTCAGATGTGTAAGATTTTGTTGGCGTATGATTTTTAATTCAACTCGTGGTGTTTTTTTATCGATTATATGTCTAAATAAAATAAAAAAATGGAATATTAATGTGAATATTAAAGGGTCACTCGAAAAAATATAAAGTAAATTAAATAAAATATCAGCAACCTTTTAAAACTCAAATTTTGATCTCAAACTTTCATGAACTCATTATTTTTGGTTTATAAAATTATACCGTAGCGAGAAAGAATAAAGGTCAAACGCATTTCTTATGAAATACAAGAAGATCGTACGTTTTTTGGAATTTTAACTAGACAGAAATGATTAGGGACACTATTCCTCGAAATGGTTTTTCAAATAGCCAGATTGAAAAAAAGTGAACAATCCCAATTGCGGGCATAGTTTTTATTCTTATTATTGGGATCAAAAGGAGGTAGTTTATGAATTGGGGCCATGGCTACTCAAACGTGAACAGGAAAATAAATTTGAAATTATAGTGGTATTTTTGAATAAATACTTATTTTAATATGGCACGAATAAACCCGTTATGTTTGTATGCCACAGCCGAATATCTCTTTTTGTATATATATGTATGTAAGTGTAAGCATATTTGAACGTAAATTTAAAAAAAATGTTCCATAGCCAAATAATGAAAACAATTAACTTTTGCAACCTCTAATGTCTCTCTCTGTGGTGAACATGTAGTTGGCCTTAATTAATGGAACATTATTTATTCGAAATTACCTACTTTATTCGAAATTCAAATTCAAAATTATACCCGAATTTTCTTTGCAGCTACGCCGCGGGACAATGCCTCTGAAGTAACTTACATAAAAACTTAATTATTTTGTATGTTATATACAAACCTTCAGTGAAAAAAATTGTAACTGATAGTGAAAACCGATTAAAAATCCGGATGTACAGACAGACGCGGAAAGCGACTTTATTTTTTAATATATATAAAAATCTGGTTTATGAAAGTAAATTTGATAATTTTTAACAATCTCGTGAAATTATATCAATCGTCACTCATAGAAATAATTACAACAACATAGACGTACCTACTTGTAATATGTTTATATTCCATAACGCAGTTTCATTTCGCAAGATGGCGCCAGCAGTAAATTATTATTGCCTACTGTTTTGGCTTCGCTCTGTTTGCACGCTATGGCACGTGAAGTGAAATAATGGTATTGCGATAGCTTCTCCATAATATGCGCCTAAATGTTCTATGGCGCAGCGTGAAATAGGTGATTAACTAAAATATATAATTGGGGCGATAAAGACATTTCTTGCTTAATATTCTCTCTACCTTTTCGTTTATTATTTACTATTTGCTTCAACATACGCCAATAAGTAGAGCAACGCCGATTTAAATAGTTTCTAAATTTAAAGTAATTTTTTTATTCAAATTTACTAAACCATTTGCAAAAATGATCTTCAGTAAACTTAAGAATTTTTTTTTGAAAACCCTAAATGTTTCTAAACTTTAGGGAACAAAGTTGTGGGTAAAACTAGTTTAAAATAAACATGCTCACATCATACACAGTTATTCGGTAATATCAGACAATTCTAGATGTATGAAATGTATTTACGTTAGGAAAATCGACCTCCATAAGCCAAGAACTATTTCTACGATCCTATAATATACGGCTTCTTACTAATTACTTCTTAGATAATAGCTCCGAAGATTCAGACGATAGATAAGTCGGATATCGTACGAAATTGTCTGCGAGATGAAAAGGCAATATAGCATATGTATAATATGACATAATTCCTTGGAGGTTTTATGTTTTTATTAGTCTAATTTTATTTCTATTTTAAACTTGTTTGAAAGTATAACATTTTCAACAGGTGGTGTCGTGAAATCAATTAGGAAAGGCTGTGTTGTCAATTGTAAATTAATGGCCACAGAAATTAAAATCGAATGATTACGTTCTAACAATTTAGGATATATTTTACATATTGAAAACCTTTATCCGTAACAGCAAATCGACATTAATCGTCAGCACGAATGTAACATTTGCATATTCATGACATGAAACCCCTTGATTTAACGACAACCGTGCTATGATCGTTGAACTCAAGCAAAAAAATTTTTATTTTCACTTAACACGGAATATCCTTTTAGAGTTCCGCATACGTTGAAGTTTATCCCTAGCGCTCACCTGTGTTTAATTTAGATTTTGCGTGTACAATTTTATAACCTACCATTAACCATCTTGTTCCTTGCATATTAATATTATCAATTTTTGAAATAGGCCAATTTATTTAGAACAAGAATGGTTAAGACGTGGAAGCTCGAGCGCAGCGTTATGACGTTTATAGTCATCATCGTTAGCCAAGCACGGACCACGGCTGGATTTAAGCCTTCTCAAATTTGCGCTATATGTCCCGAATCGCCGCTTTCGTCTAGATACAACCTTGTCCTTGAAGCTAACACCTTCCACCATCGTCACTGTAACGGGTAGATGATCGAATCTAAGTTTTAATTAAGGTAAGTTAAATAAGACACGAACCGTAGTAGGTAAAGTAGACATGATAGAGACATGCTGGAACCATCTAGATCATAGATTGCTTGAGCCATTTCGAGCAGTGTGATACAAGGGTCTCACAGAATATGATTGACTTTGAGCTAATCATATTCTGTGAGTGTGACACAACCACCTCACGTAACCAGTTTACGTTAGGTGAGCCGTTTGTCTATTTGTCCGCATTAGGTAATAAACAAAGGATTGGTGCCCCATTGCAATGAACATGGTTTTGAATATTAACTGGAGATCAAGAGCAGCTTATATCTTGTTTTGGGTCGAATTTGCAGCAAATGTCAATATTATTATATTGACATTTGCTGAAGGCGAAGAAAAACATCGAAAGGAAATCCACGTATTAAGATTACCGATATATGAAACCCGGAATTTTCCCTCGGACAATCAATCCGTAGTGGCGGGTCCATCCGTTCTCGTAACTTGGGGAAGCTTAAGCCCAAAAGTGAAACTTTTATGGACTGTTATTATGTATTAAATAATAAAATATTTCTATTGAATGGCATAAAAAAGGTTCGGTAAAGGGTATGATACTGAGAATTCAATTGTTGAAGTTCTTTTGAACTGAACAACGTACGAATATTTCATTAACTAGTGACGATAGAATCAGGCCACGCTTTGTAGGATTAAAAGTTGTCACTTTATTTATTGAGGATGGTTTCATCAAACACATGTGGGGTTACGCTGAAGGACTGCGCAAAGAAGTCTTGTATCCATAGCAGTCCTTATGTCTGTTTACTAACAGGTAAACTTTAAAAGAGTCGTCTGCGTGGTAACGACTACAATTTACATTATAGTTTTGGAAAGTTGTGTTGGAGGCTAATTTCTAACTATGCAGCCTTTGTTAGGTTTTGCTAGAAGTGGTAATCCCGAGAAACGCTCGCTTGAGTTCGGAAGGGGCAATATGCGCCAAGAAGTCTTCGTTATCTATTATACGGCTTTACTTACTTATGACGTCATAAGTAGGTACACGTAAAATCATCGAATAAATTATTGTTTTAAAAGTAGGTAATTAAAAATATTTTTATAATAATTTAAAACAAAGATGACTTTTAAGATTTCTTGTAACATATTACTAGTTATGTATTGTGTTAAAAAAATTGAAACAGATATCAATATCTTCGGCTCTCATAAAGAAGTAAGCATATTATTATGCAATTCATCCATTACTGTCTCTATGATCATGATTGTACTCTCAAATCAGAATACGAAAAGCCCAATCAAATGGCATCAAACAAACAGCATCATCATACAAGCCACGTGTACAAGAGACTGCTTCTTGCTATTTAAACATAAGGTATAGCTCGTGTCAGCGTCTGAACATGAGATAACGTTACTCGGGAATGATTAATGTGCGCCCTTGTCCTGGAATATCACGTCAACTCACCGTTGGGTTTTTAATATAATTAACGTCGCGTCGGCAACTTTTGTTTACAACAAATGAACGCGACTGTATTTGACGGCAATTCCTTTTGTCAGTATCATGTTCTACATATTATACGCACACGCGTAAGTATAGTATGTAATTATAATTTTAATAGTAATTATGAAACAGAATCGTTTTAACCTGTATCTTAATTTTTCACTTATCTTTTATCTAAAAGGATCAAAACATTTATGAACGGTGATATTGCTCTGATTTTAAGGTTCCAATACTTAAAAGTAAAAAAAAAACCCCGTTGACTATTATTTTATGAAGTATTTTAATTAGAGATATAAGGTTTACATAAAATAATTTTATCTCATACCAGCCGTTTCAGCGGTTACCCTGACCTGAAAAAATAAAAACTAAAAGCGGATTCCAGTGCTACCTACCGGGTCTAAGTTTCTAATTTTTATACATCTTGGGTTACATTGTTGGAGTTTTAGTCGGGATTCCTGACTTTTTCTTGTAATAAATATACCCTATAATTAATATTAATCTGGGATAATTTAGCATTATAATAAAGAATTTTTGAAATTGGTCCAGTAGTTTACTCGTTACAAATCGTTTCTCTTTATAATATGAGTATAGATTCAAAATTTGAAAATCTTATTTGAAATCTCGAAGTTGAATAATATAAAAATGTATAAAATTAAATAATTCTTTTTATTTATTCAAAAATGTAATAAATATGGCAGTTTCCTCTTGGTATTATCTAAGTTTATGATCGCAAAAAAAGATGTGTATTAATTCAGTCATATTCGTATATAATTTTATAAGAAAAAGTATCTTATTTATTTATTGTGAGTTGTATTTATTGATTAAGAAATAGATCCACTATAGCTATGACATGATATTGTATTTATAGAAGAAACCTCTGCATGCGAGTCTGAATCGCACACACTCAATCTTATTGGTCGTGAACCTGAAGTGGAAGCTAAGAAAATTTAAAAAAGTTATCTGTTACGGTCAAACATGTTTGTGAGTCATTTTAAAAATTGGTCCGCTTTATCGCATTGAGGAAACACCGGCACTCGTTTCGCTGTTGGCAGGAATAATGTTTAATTTTCTTTTGTTGTCGGCTCGTTTGAAATACTTTGAAATTTCTCCGCTTACTTTTGCAGGTGACCGTGTTCAACAGAGTAAAAAAAGTAAATACGTGGCTATATTTCATAACAAAATTGAGAATGAAAATAATTCCCCATAGAAACTTGATAAGAAAATCTTTCCTAGCACTTTACTGTACACAAAGAAACATATTTTTGATAATTGCGGTATGTTGTCTTCCATTGACGTTTATTTGATACATAATAAATATACATTTCATACGTAGCAAGGATTCTGAGCCTCTTTTATCAAAATGTGTCGAAACGACTCATTGACTCTTCAGGTGATCAAAAGGCTGGTGTTTTCCTTGGTCAATGGATCACCTTAGCGACCCCGCGAGGAAACATAATCAGCCTTCTGGGCACCTTACCCATAGAAGACGGTGATCTGGGCTCAGTATTCTACTTATAGTCTTAAGGGACTATGGGTAGAATACAACACAAATAAGTTAAGTTTTGCAGTGTGTTCGATTAAATGTAATTTTATAATAGTAAATTATAGACATATAGAAATACATAATAAGAGTATATAGACATGTTCTATCTTTATATATAAAATATATAGCATTTAACAAAAAAATAAGGAAGATACAGTATTAGTAACACGTAATAAACAAGTAATCAGATTGTTGACGTTAAGTCATATGTTTGTATATCCGCAATAACAGAGCAATTCTCAAGCGCTAACTCGCTTGAAGTTAATTTATGGAACAGTTTGTCTAGAACTTCGTTGTCATAACATAGCTGATGAAGTACATTGTATTAGTCTAAACGTAATTGAACAGCGTAACATCAATAAATAATATAATTTACTGGCACTTAGTAAGTACTCTTAGGTAAGCATTTAAGTAAGAGTCTTGAATCTTTGGTTCTACATTTTTGGTATATTTTTTTCTTATAGTTATGTAGCCATTTTGGTAAAAAAGGAAGCTTATAAATTAGTTGTCTGTCTTTGTATGTCACAGCTATTTGTCTCAGAAACGACTTGATTTATGTAGTAGATACCGGCCTGGGTAAAGACAAGGATGTCTAGCAACCGGGTGTGGAGATCTAAGAGGCGCAAGCAGATTGGCTTCAATTCAAAAGTCCATTAAGGAATATCATGGTTTTTCAAATTTTATTCATATTCGTGGAGTCTATCTGTATCAACTTTCTACAATAAAAAATCACAGAAACTCTTTAATGCCACCCTTGACCAGAAAGCGGTTCATATTCCGCTAAGCGAATTAGCATCGCCATCCAGCGTAGCAATGCAGCCAGGTTTCTACGCACGCTTCCCTCTGGCAGGGATTAGCTACATGGTCATTAATTACTTATTTATAACTATGTATATTTTTAGTATTTGACAATAACTTCTTATATTTGTTTCGTTACTAGAGTTTTATGTCGTATTTTTATTGAAACTATTGGTCGCCCACTGGTCGAAGTTTGACCATAATTAATTTAAATTATAAGTTTGAACATTATGAAGGTTCTTTTGTCAAAGACTACTTCTATAATTACAGATTTCGCCAAGACTACACTTTTAATTTGAATTTAACAATAAACACAAGAGTTTATATGCTTGTGTGTGTGTCAAATAGATGGTGGTGTGTGTAATGTTTTTTTATCGATTTAATGTATTTTTATTCATAATTATAAAAATAGCATTCTGCACTCCTTCTCCATATAAATTATAAGTTTGCGAAATTTCATACTCCTCCTCCTTTGTAAAAAGGGGAACAAAGTTTTTGCTTCCGATATTAATATGATGATTGTTTGTTTTGAAAGTAATAAAATTATGCAAGTATATTATTATTGTATTATTTTTGAACACGCTTTGGAGGCACAGTTATTTATTGGTGATATGTGTTGGTTGGGTAGCAACATCTTGCATCAGTCATGTGTCGGTACGCCTACCCGCCGTTCTATGTGACACAAATTGTGTTATCGAGATGAAACTGCGGGGCTAGTTGTTAACTAACTTTAGTGTTATTGTCTTGTAAGGAAATTCTGTAACAAAATTGCTTTTAGTACATACAACATACAATATGCAGATTTGTACACATTCTGACAAGTGTATCACACTGTCGGATAATTGCATTAATCTAGAACGTTCTGTTCTGTAGATAACAAGTATATTATTTAGGCATGTTTATTGCTTGGTTGTCTAAATTCTAATTTTATATTATTATTATTTTTTGTTGCAGGAGCTTAGCAGACAGGCAGACGGCCCACTTGATGGAAAGCGGTTACCATCGCCTATGGATATTTGCAACAGCAAAGGTGCTACAAATACGCTGCTGCTCTCTTAAGGGAGACCGGAACCTGGTCACTAATGCCGAAACACAACACAAGGTTGTTATAGCGACATACTTTAGACCAGGGGTGGTAGCCATCCAGTCGGGCAAATGTCCTACCACGTGGCTGGGTAGTTTTGTCGCATCTTACGACAGGCGGCTTGGCCGCAGGAAATTGTATTCTTTCTCCGTTCCTGCACGGATATTTTTTTTTGGATTTTAAAATATAATTAACCAGAAATAAGTAAAGTCATGACCATGCTATTTTTTACTAATTACATTTATTTTCGAACTCATGTGTGAATACAGTATTAGAATTGATTCTAAAACATACTATAAGCCAATGTGAGTGAGTATTAAGCACTAAGTATCAGTGGTTTTGCAACGGCCCCTTTTGTGGAGTCATTTTATGAATCCAAGATGTGTCTAAATATAGATACAGAAAGCCTAAAGCGTCCGTTTTTGCAGATTCGTATAACGAGCATGACAAGTATCAAAATACTGTGAAACTTTATGCTATGTCTTAACTGCCAGTATCTACGCATGCCAATTTCATTAAGCGATTCTCTAAGGTTGACCGCTTTAGGCACTCAGGTCAGCGTAAGATATTCATTACAAAAAAATGAACACTCACTTTAATCTCTAAAATATAAATGATGCCCAACTCGTACTAGTAAAGGTGAAACAAAAGAATTTGTTTTTTCTATTAGGCAGTTAACCACAAGGGCAAAATAGTAAATCAAACTCTTTTGTTTTCCTACTACTATGTTAAAAGAAACTAGAATGAGCATTCGAAGAGAATGGGTGGCAATGACCTTACCAGGAAAACTCACAAAAAGTACAACCTTAATTGAATATCCGAAGCTAAGTGTGCGATTCAACGGGGCTGAGCAAAACGAGTTAATCGTAGAGCAAACACGAGCACTTGGGCGGCGCGACAAAGCGAGTTGCAACCAAATTACGGGCGTCGCATACCTCTGTAGCAAATACTTCCTCACATGATAATCCGTTAACATTCCCTTCGACTGTAGACATATATTTTTTACACTTCTTGTTAAGCTTGTATAGTCTAATATTATAGTAGAGTAAATGACACAAATAAAAAAAATGAGATATTGTCTTCTTACTTTTGATTTTAGTACAGTTTTTTATTTCATGCACAGCTTTAATAACGAAATAATTATCGTGAATAATGTGAAATACATACCTACTATTTATATGATAAACTTAGATCATTTAAAAATTCGTAAAATCGAATCACTAGATTTAAGGTTCATGTGAGTATGATGGTAAATAAAAGAAGACAAAAAGTAGGAAGGTATTGTACAGTCTAGGACAAAAAACTTAGGATCTTTTTATATTCACCAGTCTAGTTCAGATCTTATATATGCTGATGTTGTCATTCATAATTAAATTATAACATTCACAGAGATAGAGCATCAATAATAATTATATAATTTTCTGATTGGTTCAAGACGAAGGAGTACAATTTACAATCGTGTGTAATGTGTATGTGCAAGGTCATAGAAGACCATAAATATGACTTCTTTGTTGAGAATGTATTGGGACTTCTGACACCATACATATTTTTATTTTGCAAAACGTAATGGCTTCGTCTAGACATGAATCTGTACCTTACGTAAAGTTCTGGGTTAAGCTCATTACGAGAGGTATTAAAAAAAATAAGAAGAAGAAAATTATATCACCAAAACCTAAAATTAAATAAATAACACTTAAACATTCAAAGGGTAGAAGTTTGAATCATGTCAAGTAATTAAAATATACAGAGAACAATGATACGTCTCGCTATGCTCAATGTTTATTGAAGGGAAGGCATGAACCCTTTGCGATTTCAATTTGCAAGGGCTACGGGAGAATCTCGTGTTTAGTATTCAGGAGTGAAAGGGACGGATGTAACGGGGATCACTGGCATTCACCTGTAAGGAAAAAATGTTATTACATTACCTATTTAGGAATAAAATATGTATAGCTTTAACTTTTTATAGTCATGGCGGGAGGAAATGTTTGCTCAATTCCAATATATAAGCACCAACGTTTCTTGTGTGACAAAAATAGCAATATCAGCTGTATTGTTATGAAAAAATAACAAATTAATCATTTGAATCCTTTTTCATCGTTATTCTACATTTTTTTATACATGCATACTGTGCGATGTTAAATATCTATTAATATTGAATCTCGTAGAATATTCAAGATATTCTGGCCAACAACAGTGGGCCAGAACTTGACGGCTTAAAATAACATAAACTGACACTAAACCTATATATATCTCCATCACGATGCTATTAAGTTATCATAGTTAGTTTGATGTTTATCTTCTA
Organism: Dendrolimus punctatus; assembly: GCA_012273795.1. NCBI lineage: Eukaryota > Metazoa > Arthropoda > Insecta > Lepidoptera > Lasiocampidae > Dendrolimus > Dendrolimus punctatus. Next base: position 9,107,951 of record CM022533.1, on the reverse strand, counting down.
CAAAACTGCCAAATAGGTTTCTCGGCTTCAAACTATTATAACTTTGAAATTGAAACTTCTTTAGAATTGTTGTGGTTTGCATCGTGATGATACGAAAAAGCGATAATAAATAGATATAAACATATACATTTATAGGATTAAGCCCGCGAGAGAATGAGATAGAGTACATTTATATTTAAACACTATGCTAATAGAGATACAAATATTTTGAAGTATTTGATTAATACTTCAAATGACGTGTTCAAGCTTAAATAAATTATTATAACGATATAATAATATATAAAATTTGATATCACGAAATGTAGAATCTCTTTCACCCCTCGTTTTACTTCTACTATGTCTGAACTGCACACACCGACACATTCTTTTTTTCATCATAAGCTCTTGTTTTTCTGAAGGGAATTTTTTGTAATGGTATACCTGGAAATTTTGTAAGAACCAGTTAATGTACAAAGCAGTGAAAAGAAATAAAAAATATTTCTATTGTACTTGACATTTTTAGTACTTAAATAGGATTACGTACTTAGCAAATAAAGTAGAATTTTCGTGAATTTCATCGTTTATTTTTATTACAAATTCATATGTACAACATTAACAATGAAGAGCGTTTGACAATCGAACACGTCGCAGATGTAGATTGTCAATCCCTGGTAACAGCTGTTACTAAGAATTACTAGTTAAAAAAGATATGAATTCTGTCGATTTTCAAGTACCTACAGACTTATTAGCTTCCAAAGTAAAACATGAACAAAGATTACATGTCCCAAAAAACCATTTAGAACGTTATATTAAAGAGTTTGTTGTAACATGCTCAGGTTTTATACAATGGTATAAAAATAAAGAAAAACAAATCGGTAATTAACAGAAGGGGAGCCAGTCAGTTGAGCTGGCGAGTGTGATACGAAAAGAGATTAAACAAAACAAACGGTCAACTTTGTATTGTCCTCGAGGAAGCAGTGCAAACTGGTTTTGGGCAATTTCGCGGACAGTAATGCAATATAAACAAGCCGGCGAAATACGTGCACTCAGCCATAAATCACGAAAGTTAGCATTGAGATTCATGTTTAGGAAATAAATAAATATAAACGGCACGGAACGGCCGAAAGACCCTTACTCTCTTGAGGCCTCATTTGAATTTCATAAAGGTGCTGTATTAAAACAATCGCAGTCCAAAAGGACTGGCGGGGAAAAGCGGAAAAGTGTACGTTCACTCATTTCCCCAAGACCGACGATGATATGTATACGCTTCCTAAATCAATTTTATTGAGTCGAATATTGCGAAATAGGTTATACTACTGTTTTCTTATAATTCATTTTACATTAGCATGAAAGTCAATTGAAAATAATTCGTTAGCTGGGCTATAGCCACGGTTGTGCTCGGCAGTTTCTTTGTTACTTTCGGCAGTTACTTTTATTCTGATTTTTATAAAATTGTGGTATAATCAAAGATTGGAAAAGGGACCGAATATTAAAAAAAGATGCTTTTATATTTATAAATATCTACGTCTGTGTCGATATGCATAAATTATCGTAGTGATAAATAATGATACGGAATATTTTTAGGTTCGTATCAAATAAGTATTTATAACAAACTAAAGTATATATTAGATAGAATAATCGCTAATATTCGATTATGCACTAACTAGATTCTGTCCACTGCATTGCAACATTCCCCAATGTTGTATATTTTGTGCTGCTTATTCTCTCAAGTAGGAAGGTTGATCATAAAACTTTATTTTAATACCGTTAACTTCTCTTAATTAATAATTTCCTAGTACAGTGTAAATCAGTTGTTTTAATTAAAATTTACAATTCTGAACTAAAGTCGTGGAACGTGCAGGGTGTAAAAAGCACGCTTTGAAGCAGTAAAAAAGAAGGTCCTTTTTCTAAGTCGACTTTGTGAACTCGCATATCGATTGTAAACCTTAGCAACGGTGAAATGTAGTATGGTACGCTATCTTCTAAAAATGTTGTTTACAAATTAAGTACAATTATTAAAGAATATAAATCACTTAGATCTATAAGTAGGTATGACTGCACAGCACGCTCGCAACTGATCTTTCCGTCAGGCACGTATACTATCGCAATTTGTTTGTGCTTTTTATTATACACGTTCAACCATAAGTAAAGTCCTCTCGCCTGCGTGAATTTGAAGAAGTAAAGCTTGAAACAAATAATAATAACATAAACGTCCCACTGCTGGGCTCGGGTCTCCCACTATTTGTCAAAACTTCCAAGCCGCCTTAGACTAAACTGTAAATTATAGTATACTTCGTTTAACTGACTTATGTGCATACTGCAACAATTGCTAAAGCACATTCATAAAGAAAATCGTAGTGAAGTCAGTAACTGAAGTAATGAATGTAATATTTTAATGATGTGCGAAAGTTTTTAATCCCTTTGAGACAAGCGCTGTGGGTACACATTCTATTTTGTCGAAAATAGAGAAACTGCCAGCCAGCAGCGGGATGTTTGGGGATATATTTATTGTAAAATGTCAAGGAACGTTTTTATCCTATCGGCAAACGCGAACATTTCACTGATTGTTTATTCCCTGTTTCATGAGTATGCGTGGTACAGGTACCGAAAGGCTCTTAGGAATATTTCTCTGCCGCGTTCCCAATTATCTCCCACCTAAGAACTTGACTTAATTCGTGCAGGAACAGAGAAAGAATACAATTTTCTACGGCCGGGCGGTCTGTCGTAAAAGGTTTCAAAACAACCCACAGGCAGATGGTAGGGCATTTGCTCGTCTGGATAGCTACCCTCCCTGGTCTAAAGCATAAAAAAAATTGTGGTTCCGGCATTAGTGGCTGGGTTACAGTCTCTCTTTAGAGAGCGGTAGCACAATGGTAGCTGGTGTTACAAATGTCCATAGGCGATGGTAAGCGCTTTTCATCAAGTGGGCCGTCTGCCTGTCTGCTGGTGTCAAGCAATAAAAAAGGACTTTCCACAGCGCCACGATAGGAGCTTTAAAAAAAAGATGTTATATAATTTCTCTCAAGCCGGCGGTACCTTGACACGCCTTTGGTATTGAAAAAAGTCAATAGGCAAGGAGGGTGACCACTCTTAGGACAATCGATAAATATCTGCTAATCCCTAGCATTAAAAAAGCCACGGGAAGAGTACAACAAATTGTTTCATACTTACTAGGTACATTAAACCTTAAAGATTAAAGGAAGGATTAAGTACTTTGCCATTAAAATATAGGAAAACGCTTTCGTGTAAGTCAGACGAACGCATTAATAAAGTTGTAAATAAATCAGCTATGAGAAAATTATATAAAGTACAGTTAAATTTAAGGATGCTAGAGCTCAAATTCCTGTGAACACATTCAAATCGAGCGGGGAGTCCCTGTCGAACCTTTGTCATTTTAATCATACTTCCGATCTTTCAAAATAATGTTATTGAAATATGTTCAATATCCTACGTTCTGTAGGACTTCGTAATTTTCAGTGAGCTCCCGTGTCCTATATATACGTATACATATCGCTATAGATATTTATATAATTGTTTGTCAGAAATAAAATCCCTGTAATGGAAATGTTGTTATTTACGAAAATATATTGCTATTTTGAATAGTTTCTAATTCGTGTTTCTTCCTGTATTTTGCAGCTTCAAGTAAACTCTTGTATAAATTTAATTTACACTACGTTGTTTCACATAACTCGTTAAAAGTTCTATAAAGGAGGTACAACACTTTTTTCTGCATCAATAATATATTCGTCATCATATTTTATGCTTGCCTTAAATCAAGCCACTTCGTCTAAACTTTTAACTAGTGAGCTGATTTATTATACATATAATCATAATTACTAGTTCAAGGATCTCTCTCATTTTGGGAAAGGAAGCTCTTCCCCAAGATAGTTTGGGAATCCATGATCTACGGAAATTCAGATAAGAATACAGCATCGGTATTTTATAAATTGTTTAAAAATATCTTTTAATAAATATATTCTCATAAAAGAAAATATACATAAATTTGTCACAATTCCTGCTTATGATTTTCTGTGCATTATGTATCTAGGTGATGGGTTTTGATAGATATATGTGTAAAATATCTCTCTCTCTTACTGGTTATATAACAAATAAAGCTCCATTTAAATTTCTTATCATGATATATTGTTTCATAATAAATCTAAAGAAAATTAGAAATTAGTCCACCTTATTTTCCTTATACATATTAAATATCGTGTGTCCAATGTATGTAACTTTGCTTTATAATTAAAATGCAAATTGTAATATTTTACTCGTGTATCGTAGAACCCTTTGAATAATGTAAGTATAGCAGCGGTGCTTTAATGTACTTAAGCTAGCACTTAAAAATCATTGCTATTGTTAAAGCGTTTCGCTTGAAAGGGCTTTTCATAAAACCTTTGTGTTGCTAAGCGACCTTTAGTAAACATTGTTAACCACAACCCATCGATCGTAGAATAGCCCCTTAAATTAACTAAAACAGTATTTTAGCTTTTCATGAATCTTCCATCAATTTTAATGTAGAATTAATTAAATATCTCTAGTTTTATATATTATTAAATTAAAGAATTAAAAAATTGATTTCCTTAAGGTCAAAAATATCAATTTTCAAGGTAGTACTTATTAAATTTACTTTGATTTCGTATTAGTATCCTTTTAGTGCAAGAATAGAAAAAATGGTAAAAAACATTCAAAAGAAATATAAACACAGACGACTTTTCTTTTTTTATATTGCACGAGTTCAGCAGACAGGCAGATGGCCCACTCGATGGAAAGCGGTTACCATTTCCTGTGGACATTTGCAACACCGTAGGTGCTACAAATACGCTGCTGCTCTCTTAAGGTAGCTTCAGATCTTAAGCTTACTTTCTATCAAAAAGTAGGTACCTATCGTGCCTGCTAGCTGTCTTACCTGCTAGCTGTATCTCTTGATTAGACCTGCGTTCTATTCCTATTATTTTGTACCCCATCATTGCTCTAGACTCGTTCATATTGACACCAAACTGATTTGGCCTTTAACTTTGAAAGTGCAGTGTAGATAATAACTTATTTAACTTATTTCCACTTTATTATAATATGTAATACAGTAAAAAAAGTATTAAATGTAATAATTTAAAGGCTGATGGGAGGCTAGAGTGAAAATAATAAAATAAATGTGAAACTAAAGCACAGGACAGCACGCAAAGATGGCAGGACACCATGAAGCCTTTGTGAATTAGAAAGAAAACCCCGATTTGGCGCGAGAACGCATTATTATAAATTACAAGAATAATAATGATAAATAAACAAGGAGACTGCGATATGTTAATTTATATTTGAGTAAGAAAGTTCTTTGTTTAGTAAGAATTATGACAATTTTCCAGTCTCGCATTACATAAATTTCACATTAGCTGACCATTCAAGAGTCCAAATTAACCGTTCAAATGAATAAACATTTAATTAAGGAATGAATTTAGTAATCCAATTTTGAATATGAATTTTCAACGAATAAAGATGGCGGCGTCTCCCCCTAAAAGTTTTTAGAACGGGGACCGAATGCTAATATTGCTCATACTGAGAGCCAATAAAAATACCTGACGTCAAATCTGCAGCGCAATTATTCATTCAAAATGTCATTGTGCCCATCTGAACCATCCTAAGTACCCTATACTTTGAGCAGACTAAATGTATAATAATAACATTAAATCCATACATTTACTTTATATAATATTATACATACGAAAATTTGGATGGATGTTTTTGTTCATTGACGTCAGAACGGTAGACCGGATCTGGAAAAAATTTGGTACAGACGTAGTGCAATTATAGTCTGGAATAGCACATGGTCTACATTTTTTTGCCGGAAAAACGTACGGTGCCAGTGTGATACTAGTAACGCAAACGAAGTTGTGGGCAATAGGGATTATTACAATATATAAATCGAGCTGAATTACAGAAGTGAACAGCATATACCAAGATACAATATTACAATGTACCTAGTGCAAAAGCATTTTATATAATCTAATGATAAACCATAGTAACCTTCAAAAAGAATCAATTATCACCATTGTCAGATCAATTCCCTATAATGACTTTGAAATGTTTATTAGTAACAAGATTTTTTTACATAAAAAGCTTTTTTATTAAAATATCACTTTTGGGGCTTTTTTAAACACAGTGTCGTTAATAAAAGAAATCGAAGCCTGTCGCGAGTTTGTTACACCTTCAATGTTACAAATATTTATGGTGAAGGAAGGCGAACCACTTTCCACCAAGAGGACTGTTTCCTTGTTAGCCTATCTACTGTACTCTAACAATAAAAATAATTATACATGCAGAAATAGGCTTTTTCTAATAAGATGAATTAATTAATTATTTTGCTACTTTACATAAAACACGAGGAACGTTGAGTCCTGTGTTATATATAATTGTTAAAAATTTAAATTCGGTTTATAGGCAGATATCATACGGACCGTCAATTATGCCCTATCGTAGGTATGAATCATTTCTTATCAGTGCTTGATCTTCAAAATTTATTCAGGTCACCCAATAAAATTTCTGTAATTTTGAAAGAATCTGTAACAGGAATAAAATTTAAATACTTTTAAAATACAATGGTGTATTTTTCAGTTTTGGTTCAGACCCTGTAAGGTAAAAAGGAATATTTGTGTAATAATATTTTTGAAATAATATTTTTTCACAATAAGTTATTTTAGGAACTACATACATACATACCTAACTTCACACCAGGTCCCTTGTGGGGTAGGCACGAACAACAGAGCGCCTATCAAGCTTATTCTTACACACCTTGCTTCTTTGACATTCATAGCTCTTGTCATGCACGCACATCTGTTAGAAACTACTATGGCCATATTCACACCCCTAAGTTTACAAGCCGAGGCTTTTGAAAAAAATCATTATTATACCTATTTTATCTATATTCTTAACGAATAATAAATAGTTTTATACTACCTTTTTCATAGTTATAATCTTTGAGAAATAAGCCAGAATTTGATTAACGTTTAAACCTCTCTAAGTTAATCCATATATTATTATCCCCGCACATTGCTAATGCGCTGGAACCTTGTCAAATTAACATTCACGTAACGTCACCCGCAACTCGACATGAACGCGTACTCGCCGGCTAGTGATGCTAACAGTACTGAGTGTTCGGCTACGGTTACGTCACGCAATAGCAATTTGCGGGGATAATAATTTTGTTATATATTAATATTCAATTATTTATAAACAAATATCATGGTTAATGGAACTTAAATCAAGTTTTTAAAACTAAAAAAGTAGTGCCATTCTTCTGTATCTGTGTTGGCAACGACAATTGGACGCGATGGCCTGACAGCGGTCAAACGAAATGAATAGTTGCATGACAACGCAGCAGTAGCTTCTACTCTAGGTATCAAGTGGACACTATAATATGTATCCCAGAACGAACCTACAACTTTGGCAAAATTGGGTTGATACACGGAACAATTCCATATCATGTATTTTAAGGGAGCTAAAATATTAATTTTATTTAGTATCAAACATATTGCCTTGATCGTCTAAAACAGCTTTTTATGGACATCATAATTATCTAATAGATATATACGTCCTATTCGTCTTTTATATATCTAAAATATCGAAATAAATTCCAGTTAAATTCATGTACTAATATATTAATTACCATTATGTAGAATATCGTTAGTCTCTCTTTTCTTTCACTATAGCCCAATTAATTGGGGTCGGCACAATATGTCTTTTCCTTCCGCACTCTTCTATGACTCTGACTGACATACATCTTCTGTCACACCACAAATCATCATATAATCCTTCACGCAGTCCAACCATCTTTTTTTTATCTACCTTTACATCTGTACCCATCCATCTTGTAGCTTAACATTCTTTTTGTCACGTGACTTTCATCCCTCCTCATTATATGCCCATACCAACTTAGTCTTCTTCATCTCAAAGTTTTCAGTCACGGGTGCAACTTTCAAAGATCTCCTTATGTACTCATTTCTGTCCTTATCCAGTAATATATCTTTAGTATCTAGATATAAATAATAATTGCCAGTCTCAATAGCAAAGATTTTTTGTCAACAAAATTTTAAAACAAAATATATCGCGAATGAATTCGAGGTCAAATATTCGAATCGTGTGTTCAGTCGAGTGAATCGATTTGCGTGTAATTCAGACATTGGCTCTCTATTTTCGCTCTATCCCACAAGTGTCATGTCATGTCAAAAACGTCAAGGGGTGTAATGCATGACGCGGCTCGGCATGATCGCTTTACATCCCTAGGCATGAAGCATGAGGGGTTCTATTTATTTATTAACACATTGTTCTATTTACTTATTACTCAGTTGTTGTTTAAGGTTAAAGCGTTGTTCTAATTTTAGAGAGAACGGAGGTGACTGAAAAATCATATGTATAACAGTAGTGTGGATGGCAGAGTTAGTATCAGTAGACCGCGAAGTACATACTATTATCAAATCAGATACTTTGAAGAGAGGTCAGGTAAGCGTACCTCAAATAAACATGTATGTATGAAGTGATCAATGAAAGTATGAAGCGGAAAGTGTACAACACCTTTAAGTTTCATAAAACGTACCAAGATCTTAGCAAGTATAAGTCTATTATATAATATAGACACTTTTGCTTTTACCTAATCTAATGAGCCAGAATGACATATGACAATCTAACTAATCTTGACCCTATTGGTGGATTTTTACCCAAATATAAAAATAAAACACGATGTATATTTAATTTTAACGTATTTATGTAAATATAACTTTCAAATAAAGTTTGATAAAAGTTTTGGATTTGAATAATTAAATAATGTTATTTATACATTAATACAATATCTCCATAAACTATATAAATAACAATTAAGTTAAGTTTTAGCCCTATCTCATTTTTCGCACCACCTTAGTACATCGCCAGATTAGCTAAAATGTCCTCAGTTAGGTTTTATATTGTTTCGCCAAGTATTGTAAACCCAGAATGTTTTTTTAAGCCATATCCGATTTTGTTTTCATTCGTTTGTCAAAAGAAAATATCAATTAATAACATTGAATACAAACTTTCTTAAAGAGATAATTCCTTCGAAGCTATTAGAGGACATTGATAATGAAAAACACATCAATACTTGATTGTTCTTAAGCCGGCTCTGGCTCTTGAACTCCTTACAATCGAGAGACCTTTTGTGACTTAGCGCAAATATCTTCACATTTATATGCTTTTAAGCTTGTTCCATTTAACTTATTAAGTTATTAATATCGGCTTATGACTGTCCTGTCGCTGGGTTTAGACTCCCTATTTAATTAACATGATTGAAGATAATTACCTCGACGTAGGTCACTGATACTCACAAGGTTTTTCTTCAACAAGTGGTAATTATACAAGTTTTCAATAGAACACAAATAAAATTACTTTATAGATATTATGTGACTATCAATAAATTAGATAACATAAATAACAAAAAAATAGGCAATTATCTTAAAGTTGTGGTTAAAATCACACCCAACAACATACCTTATTTTTTCCATACCTCATTTTTTCTTAGAGTTTTAAATAACTATGGGTTTCAATATTTAATTTACTAGATACTGATTCTACGATACATATTAAAACTAAGAAAACAAACAGCTATAGTTACATATTAATTGTAGGTCTATACTGTGTTAATATATTACATTTGTTTTGATGTAAGAATAAGATGTAAGTTAAAAGATTTAATAAATATTTTTAAACAATTTAATTAATGTTTACAGAAAAAGAAATCAACTTTCAATTGGACACTGGAAGGTAATCCAATTGAAATCTTAAATTAGTTCCGTGATCTTATATTCTGCAGCAATACACTCCGCAGTGTGAAACCACTTGGCAGGAATTCAACTGTACCGATATAATAAATAAGCAAATGTTGCACCTAATTGTCTACAACAAATGTTTCATTGTGTATCCTGACTGTTGTTCTGTTTAGTATATTATTATAGATAGATATTTCCCTCATTTTAAAGTTTACTTTTAAGTTACATTAGGAGGTTTCACTTCTTTTATTTAAGATACAACATTTAATCTAAAATATATGAATACTGGTTCTGTTTTTGTCAGGCAACCCTAAAAACAATTTTTAGATAACAACAGAACTGATTGTTTAAATAATTGTAATTATAATACTTTCTTAAGTTGTCGCGACTTATGTTTTAACGGTTTTAAGCGCGGTATTTTATTTGGTTTTATTTCGATTTTTCGACTGAACTTATTCACCTCCTTTTCGCAATATATTATTGTAGTTTAAAGAGAAGAAGAGGCGCAAGAAATTCTTTAGCAATATGAAATAATTAAATATAATAGCTATGTCTTATTTAATATAAATTTAAGTGGGTGGAAGATAAACCGGTGGAAGATAATTAGAGTAAAAATAATAAACTTATTTCGTACTTATATTGCATTAGAAGCAAAAAATAACGGTCTTTTCAAAACTGAATATTGAACTAGCTAGATTATATTAAGTCAATTCTAAAAAATTCCGATCAGTGAAAAGACCAATTGGCCCGTGAAAATAATCTAGAAACGGTAGCAATCCCGTTCCAATATCCCCGTCCAGTCGTTCAAGATGTAATCTAGCTCGGAAGCTGTTATACCAGGCTTCGTTTAATTTTCAGAACTAATAAATATAAGATCCGACTGAACCTATTTGCTATTTATTTTTAAATTCAACCGGAATCACTCAAATGTTTTTAAATCGGATTGAAATCTAATTTGTTTGCATTCCATTTTCTAATCGTTGATTAAATGTAAACAGATTAGTAGATTAGAAGAGCTTAAGCTCTGCTCCATTTATTCCTGATATTTAAAGTGCAAATCTTATTTCCTTATTCAAGAATAAATGCTTAGAAGATCACATAATTGATTAACGATCTGTGCAGCAACGGAAAACGAATGCCATTCCGGAAGCCAAGCTGCCTGTTCTAAGAGGCTCTAAAACAATTCATATCCAGGTGGTAGGGTATTTGCCCTTTATCACCCTTCGCCTAGAGTATGCCACTACCAACACTACATCCTAACCTTGAGTTGTGTTCTGGCATTAGTGGCCAGGATCCAATCCCATCTACGAGTGCTAAAGCTCCGTGGTACTAAATACGTAGTGTTGCAAATGTTTATAGGCGATGGTATTTACTTTTCATCACAGTTGGTCAATCAGCCTGTCTAATGTATTGTGAATAAAATATGAAGTATTAAGAACAAAATGACAGCATTGTTTAGAAACAGAAAGATTAATTGTAAGGTTGCGATTTTATTAAGTTCGTGTGCGACACATTTGTTTCCAAAAAATTGTAAATGTGGAATGTAGCACATTTATCCGGAACATGTTTTATTTGACACCACTCTACTAGTTCCATCACGACTCCACCGCCCAAGGTGTGCGCTTGTTTTAATATTAGTTCGTAAGCTCGCAGCAAAGTGTACACACATTTTGTTGGTGTTTACTCCCGTGACTATACATAGTAAAATTTGTGGTACAGAATACAGGCACAAAGTGTATAAAGGTACCGTTTCTGCCAAAGCTACGCAATAATTGGAATATATATGTAAACGAATCATTGAAATGTATTTTCAATAGTGATATGTTGTCAATATCACTCTAGCGAAACTTCCGTTTCTATGGAGGCGAGGCGGTCATATTAGGAGGAAAAATCATTTCTTATTGGGCATCACAAGCGCACTTTCGACGAATCGCTGTCCATCGCCAAAGTGAATTATAACGTATTTGTGTTCATTTCATAAATATACCTATATTTCAGAATTCTTAACATATGTATATATAGTTATATGTTCAAAAATTAACAGATTTAAAAAATTTAATAATTTATTTACCAAAATTGATACATAGATAGAAAATACTTTATTGTTCACCACATACACATATCGCTTTAGAGCGATCTATTCCAGACAACCCGGGCCACAGCCCCATACATAATCCACAGATTATGTGAAAGGAATCAATAGTGTATGACAGTGGTGTGCAAATCAAATACATGTAGTAAAAAGGATAGGTACATAGATTAATATTATTAATTACTTGAATTTGATTTGATTTGATTAAATACATACAATATGATATTAAATATTAATTATAGTGAAACATAATATTCTCTTATCAATTTTTTAAAGGGGGGAGTGACATTGCTACTTTGTTTATTTATTTGGCACACAAAATAAGAAACAGCTAAAGTTAAATTATTTTATAATATATATAAATTATTAGGTCTAAGCTGAAACTCTAAACATGTGAGCACCTAACATACCATGCATTGACAAGATATTTTAGGGATTAGTATGACTTATTATAATGTTAGTATTACAGTGGTAAAGTACAAAATTATTATGCAATTATGCCAGCAATATTGGTGCAAATGATAGCCCGATTTATTATTATATATTTGCCTGTTTTAGGGAATAAATAAATACTTTTATCAATATCTGGCGGACTGAAGACCTAATCTTTATTCAAAAAATCTAGTATCCCATTGCACAGTAACTGAGCTCTCGATTCGAGTACTCCCGGAAATTGTGTCCCGAAAGCGACATTGTCTCCGTTGGATTATTGTCAACTCGGTACGTCATTTCCGCTTTACGAAAACATCCGGTAATTATACGGAAATTGTAAAATGTAAAGGAGCTGATCTGAACGAGCACCTCAATCATTTTCTAGAGACATGAATAAGCTTTTAAGTTTACTGCTTTAGACTTGACACTGAATCGTTTTAGTTTTATCAGGAATGTTGACAGAGATAGCCTTAAAAGCGGTTAGTTTGTTGGCCGGCTCATTATAACATTTAAAAATATACAATTTATTTTATTTTCTATTAGACTGAAAACTAGACAAAGAAAACATTAACTTAGAAATTATATAATATTATTACTATCTATTGTAGAATATGTCATCTACCCAATAGGGAAGGAAGGAGGAAGGAAAGGAAGCCTTTAAGGAAACTTTGGCTCTCTGCGTATTTTACCGGCTGTATAACGGGGAGTGTTCCGAGGAACTGTTTGATCTAGTGCCAACGCCTCATTTTTACAACCGCACTACTCGCCGGCGACGGGATGTTCTCCCCCATTTCTTTGAGCTCCCACTCTCAACTACGCAACGGTTCTCTAGAACATGTATTCCGCGTACAACAATGATCTGGAGGGAACTTACCGCCGCGGATTTCATTTTGCGGTTCTTTAAGAAGGGCGTTATAAAATTTATTTTATAACCACTTTTCATCAGGGGGGCCGTCTGCCTGTTTGCCGGCTTCAGGCAATAAAAGAAAAAGGATGCGGACACATGTTACAAAATTGTGTATTTTTTTACGTACAGAAGAACAGACGTTGAAATACAAAACATTTTATCATCTAAGTTTTAATTGAGACCCGTTTGCGTCGGACTCTAAAGCTACCAAGATTACTTGTGATAATTTATTGTACATACATACATAACTTCACGCCAGGTCCCTTGCGGGGTAGGCACGAACAGCTGTTGTGTATTGTAACTGTGTATTTATTGTAACTAACTAAAATATGTATATATAGTTATATATTTATTATTAAAATGTATGTAAGTAATCCTACAATAATTATGTTTACTACCATTGCCACTCCTAATCAAAATATTCTTGCCACGGGTTGTCTGGAAGAAATCGCTTTTTAGCGATAAGACCGCTCTTTGTGCCCAATTAGATTAATACTAGTTCGTAAGTTTTCTGTGATGGACAACAAAGTGTTAAGTATCTATCTATCTAAAATATTTGTAATTTCTATACCCATATCCAACCGGTACCGGGGAAATAATTTATTTATTAAGTTTTTCAATCAGTAATATTTGTATATCATAACATAACAGACGTTTCATTATCAATAATATCATCTGAATCTTAATATTTTACAGTTTTACTAGTTTAGGAGCCAGAATGTTCTTTTTACGTAACAAAGTAGCCTTTAACTACTAGTAATTTCTTGCAGTCGGATGGCTGCCAATGCTAACTGTAACACATGTTTGATCCTAGTGCGGGGTCTTGGCAACCATCTGACTTCACAGCTTGCGTTTCTTTGGACAATTCGGTCTTTTTTGTACTTTTTACTTTTAACACAATTATGTTATAATAAAAGAGTTTAATAATAAAATGTAATAACCCATGTTGCCCGTGCCTTCTATGGCATTTTTAGGGGCCCATGCAGGGAGTGACGAGTCTCTGCCCATTTTTCCATGTTCCCCGAACATTGCGACGGGCAGACACCATAATCCTCATATTCCCAGACCCCTTGTACCACTAGTAGTTCACCCCAATAGCCCGGTACTTTTTGTCCTCATTTCCCACAACAGTCCTCACTGGCCGGGGCTTGTCTTTGGGTGCATCACTATATGTTGTAGACAGGGATAATCGCCGGTCAGTGTCACGCCACATTTACATTAAATTTGTCACGGGGCCTCTACGTGTTGGCCTTCACATGGCCCCACCCAAGCCTTTCAAATGTCCGGGCCATTTTTATGGCCCGTGGTCTGACCAGAATTTTGGAAGGCTTGTGTTAGACCATGTGAAGGCCACATGTACAGGCCTCTTGACAAATTTAATGTATATGTGGCGTCACTCTGACCGGCGATAATCCCTGTCTACACCATATAATAATAAACCTAAGATCAAGCCCCGGCTAGTGTAAGACTATTGTGGGAAATAATAATAGAGACTAGGGTGAACTGCTAGTGGTACTAGGGGTCTGGGAATATGGGGATTATCGTCTGCCCGTCGCAATATTCGGGGGACATGGAAAAATGGGTAGACGGTGACTCGCTACTCCCTGTATGGGCCCCAAAAAATGCCACAGAAGACAGGGCCAACATGGGTGTGAGTGGCTAAGTAGTGTAAAACGGTGGGCTGCAGGTTCACCAAGGCTACTTTCGACGTTAGGCCATTTATTACTTCCACCCCTGGAGCTTGAGTCTTAGCTCTAGCGATCTCCACTCCATGCTGGCTAGCTGAGGTAAGCACGGAGACGACGGTCTTGCCGTGGCCTCCGGAGTCTGGTTTGAGCTATCGCTGCTCACCTTCGGCTTCGCCACAAAGCCTCCTTTTATTATAATTATGATAACACAGATTTTTTTTATTATTTTTATTAAAGAAACCTGAAGTGTGAGACTTCTGCCTAAAGTAAGATTATATTAAATCAGTGTAAGTATTATAGCGTCATGTTATATAGCCTATGACAATCCCTGTTAACGCAGCTGTCCATAAAATAATGTTTAAAACCGATTTAGTAGATCCAGAGATTACCCCTACAACGTTTGTGACTTTACTTTACCTCTTTATAATATTAATATACATAGATTAGTGATACACACACACATACGAGTACACACACATAAATATATATAAGTTCAACCCTATAGCTACCAGAAAAAAAAGGATCAATACCGTGAGCATAACCAAAAAAATAGAAATAAAGTAAACAATTTACTGTCGACGTTCAATGTACAAAAACAAAGCGTGACAACGTTGAATAACTGTCGTAATTGGAAATTGATAATATTCCAAATGGAGGCAATATTTGAAAGGTCGCATGCTAAAACCCGATGTTTATCTTCGTTTTGGCCAGCTTATTGTGATTGCGTGATTGTTTCGCATCGCATAGCTTCCAGCGTTCCTCGCCGCATTGAATCAATACATTTGCGAATTAATTACAGACAACTATGGCATTAAACCGGATACTATTGTGTATTGTTACAGTTTGCTGGTGTTTTTATTTATTTAGGAAGCAATGATACCTCGAAGAAATATAATTGTATAAAAAGAATAGGCACTAGGACTTGGAGTTGCCGGGCAGAGTCCAACCAATCCCCGGTCCAAGTAGACGGGGTTGAGCTACCTATGTCAGCCAGGGCTGCGGCGTAGGTCACAGCTGGTTCTCGTGACTACGGCATATGTTGACGGGAAGAGCACCGGTGCGTCTAGGACTAATCCAGTGGAGCAGCCGCCGAGTCCCACTTTATGTATAAAAAACCGGACAGTTATACTTACTGTAAATAGTGATAGTTACTAGTAAATAGTGAAAAACTCAAAATGTTATTATTGAAACCACATTTTTTGGTCCAGACCGTGACAATTCGAGTCTTGATAAATTTCTTTTCAACTACATATTTAAATTTTAAACAGATTATCAGAAGTAGAAATATCCACTCCATCAATCAATTTTGAAAAAATATTTATACCTCTCTACTCGCCAAGTTAATTTTGATTGTTATTTAATAATATACATATTTCACATTATCATAAGCTTCTGAATGAAAAGAAGCGTTTATGGAATTATAATTGGTAAAAAACAAAAGTTAGAGTTAATCCCTTGGTAAGTCGCGTGCATCAAGTAAACCGAATCTCGAGCTCATATTTAACGATAACGGCTGACGAGGGTCAAAGCCGCTTACTCGAATTTGTTAAATAAATTTGGACCTTCAAAATCAACGGTAAAAATGGCGCAGATGAGACAAATAACAAGAGAGGAGTCACCCTAATCACACTACCTATAAGGAACCAATACAGGTAAGGCTAAAAGCCAACATGGGGGCAGTAGAACCTCCCTTCCCTACTCAGTCCTAAACAAACAAAAGATCATTCGGTAAACGCCCTCCTCGAGTTCTTAGGATTCTGTAGAGCTCACATTACCCCCAACGAAATGGTGGGCCCATCCATCCCGGACACAGGTGGGAATCGACAGAAGGCTTAATAACAAACCCGTGGCCACGGAGGCAGCCGTGTATGACAAGGCCACGTCCATCGTACTAGGCTAGCAGGGCACATGGCGGGGGAGTACATAGCAGCCTACAACGCGACCAGTTACCTTGTGTCTCTGGAGAGAGGGAGCGAGAAACCCTGTTTAAACACCCCCCGATGACACAGTCGTGGTACTAATAAAGTCTATAAGGATTATGCTCGACGACAGGATTCTAGACAACGCCAAAATCTTAACCGTGAGTTAAGTACGAGTTGAAGAATCCTTTGAAAAGTGGACTTTCCCCAAAATTAGTGCATCCCTGGCTGCTGAAAAACAACTACGATACTCCGTACCTTCAAAAAAGATGAAGACATAATCATCACAGCCACCAAGAAATCCGCAGAGAAAATCTGGGAAAAACTTCACCCCATTCTAGCCCCGTACGGCCCCGGTGCGGTGTCGTTTATTGTGAACAGTCTACATCTAAATCTAATCTTTAGACCCAAACGTCACATAGTTAACGAAGCCACGTTGGCACTACAGTCATAGCGTCACGCCTAGCAGGAGCGTCCTACCTCACCCTCATAGGCGACATAAATCAAATGCGCACAGCCCTACACCCTCCTGCACAAGAGCATTCCTTATGTAATTGTGGCAATCTCGCGGCATACTTGCAAATGTATATACTAGGTACACAGCCACATGTTAAGAGGACGCCATAGCAATCTACGTCTTGAAAGCGGAGAAAGCCACAACTGCTGAGATCAGGAACTACAACATGAAAATTGTGATACGCACAAGGTGCAAGACGGTCGCCAAGCGTTTTATGGAGGGCTAAGTCCACCATTCCTATAAAAACCATATAAAATTATATCCGGGGATCGGGGAATGGCGGCTGCAATCAGCCACTTAGACCTACAAAATTCTCCAAAACATTTTTTTTTATTGCAGGAGTTCAACAGACAGGCAGACGGCCCACTTGATGGAAAGTGGGTACCATCACCTATGGACATTTGCAACACCAAAGGTGCTACAAATGCGCTGCTTCACTCTTAAGGGAGACTGGAACCTGGTCACTAATGCCGGAACATAACTCAAGGTTGTTATGGCGAAATACTTTAGACCAGGGGTGGTGGCCATCCAGTCGGGCAAATGCCCTACCACCTGGCAAACTGAAATATATAGGTATTCAACACACACTTAATTTAACAAAATATTAACAAAACCAAACCAAAACTTAAACAAGCAAGTAGATATATGGTATTTAAAAATTTATATGTCACCTCACTGTCACAGTAATACTCTGTACTCGAATAAGTATCATAGTAATATACGAGTATATTAGAAATATAATTAGGATAATTAACTTTTAGGTGCACCTCAATACACATATGAACAAGAGTCCGTAAAATCTGTTGAAAAAAAACCAAGTGTCTCTGTGACTAATGTATAAAAATTTCGCAAATGCGTGGCAGTTGACAAAGCATAACGGGTTCTACAGAGTGCCACAAATTTACTTTTATCGTCATTTGGCTACAGATGGCGGAATCAGGAAGGTTCCGTTTATGCCAAAATGGTTACGGAACCCTAATAAAAAAGAGTCAAATTTAAGGTCAAAAATGTCTTTGCTAAAGAAATTTTTGATGTACATAATGTTTATTTTTGCAAGCAGTGTAGACTGCAGGATTAACTTAACCTAAACTCGTTTATGGTTAGACATAAGTAATGAAATTGTATATCGACCGTCTGTAAAAGCCTTGTAGTACCGGACAAATTAATACTAATGGTTACGTTAAAACTATGACATATAAGGCTCGCGTGTTTATGGAAATGCGAGGTATAAAAATAATTTCATATTGCTTTAAATCGATATTTTACATACATTAGAAACCTAGTAGTTAATTATTAAAGTTGTACTATTACTTTATACCTATGTTAACGTGAAGGGAAATTTTATGCCTAAATTTTATTTATATATATAAATATATATCTGCTACAGACATTTGTAACCTCAAAGGTGCTACCGATGTGCCCGTCTTGAAGGGGACTGGACCTTTGCCACTAACGGCGGTATACAACTCAAGATTGTTATGGCGACATATCCTAAACCAGGGGTAGTAACTATTCAAACGGGGAAATGCCCACCACATGGCAGATTTTTTCAAATAAAGTTTATTTCTTACTTTCAAAAAATATTTTTAACGAAAATTTATTTCAACACCAATTGTTGCGTTATTTTTTATATATTTTGGGATATTTTAGATGAAAAACCTTTGTACCATGCCGTAGCCTAATAACGTAAACAGTTGTCACTTCTGTGGCATCTCTCATAGTTCATAGAATGCCACGCACCTGTCCGATTTATTCTAATTTAAATACATAACTTAGCAAGGGGTTAAGTCACTCAAAAGCCATATTTCAATAGTTCGGAATTAACAGATAAAGCAATAACCAGCAGTAGAAACTCTCATAAATATGATAACTAAGTTATATATCACATAAACAGTTGTCTTGATCAACTATTAAGCGTATATCTTTAAACGAAATCCATAATACTATCAGGTAATAGTGCCTTATCAATTTCAATGCAATAGCCATGTTAGTCATAATTAAAGATATATAGAGTATATACTACGGTCGTAATATTCTGCAAATTTATATTGCATAAATCACTATATTACAACTTGCACCGTTCCTCACCGCTTAAACTTATATAAAACCTGTTAAATAAATATTCTAATAATACCTATGTATATATATAAAAATATTTAAACCTCACGTCTTCCCCAATCACAACGCACGAAATCACAATAAAACAAATTAATAAAGGTGAAAATAAAGTGTAGTGAGTAGCAAAGGAGCAGCTGCATTTCATGCCCATTAATCAGGTACGTGCATGCTCTTTCTTCTCACTACCCTTCAAAATTGCCCCATCCTCCTATATTCTTATTTTGAAACAGTTTGCTTATCACTAAATCCAGCGCCGGTGCAACAAATGGTATAGCATATTCTACTGATGAACTATAGGTGTCTCAAAAATGTTTTTCGTTTTTAATCCTGAAAAAATCCTATAATTACTTCAAGTTGTTTTATTTTATGTCGAATTGTATGTGTTGCATGTCAAATTAAAAAAAATGTAAATGCGCACTATCCACTTCTACACATTTATTTAGTTTGTAACTAAAATTTTCAATCACTTGATGAAGCACCGTTTTTTGAATAGCGCGAATTCAAAATATGATTGTTTTTGGTTTAAAGTAGGGGGACGTTGGGCTTTAAACTTTTAAGTAGCCTCATAGAAAAAAACAGTAGGCGTCAAATCTGGGCTCCTCGGTCGCCAGTTGTCTCCTCAACAACGTATTACTCTTGTAGGGAATAAATCATGAAGAGCAGCCAGAGTCATTAGTAACAAGGAAAGCGGCTCCATCTTACTGGAAATATGTGTTGCGATTGTAACTTTTCTAGTTTCGAATCTCTATAGCCAAAAATATGCGGATGATATAGCAGTATCGATCGGTCAAACAAAAAACGCAAATCATTCCGAGACAACCTGTATAAACCGACCTAATAAACTAGGTTTATCCCACGGCTCCTCCCATGTTAATGTTATCCCACGGTACCAGTACATTTTTCGAGGTGGAGAAAAAAAAAACATGCATCTAAGCTTCATTATAAATATATAATATTATACCATAATTAAATAGTATAGTTATTTATTACACGTTGTTTTAGTTTAATAGTTCATAATATTATTCCAGTTACCAATTTTTATCCACGTTATATACCTATGATTGTCAAACTTGTAAAACTACATAATAATAAAGATTATATTTATAAAACATATTTATTCTATATGTAAAATATGATTCAATTAACTGCCTCAAATTTAATTTAAATAATTGAATTACTTCTGTGGACTCCATGGAGCCTCTTGTCTAATTTGTTTTAATCATTAATATTATATTGTTACAAGCTACCCAGGACTTGAATTTAAATGCCATTGGAATTACTATAGAGTTTATTAGAACTGTACAAACACGTATAAAACAGGTACAAATATAACTAGACACTTTATAAACTGCACGATTCAATAACACGCGCAAAGTCCGTCACTATATCGCTAATCGAAATTACTACACACGTCTTGCTAGTATCGTCGTCGTAGCTTGGGGCAGTCAAGCTACGACGACGATACTAGCAAGCACCCCTCCGTTCGGGACTTGTTTTATACTAAACTATATAATACCGACAAAGGGCCGCGTTCGTGGAGTTAATCCGCACATCTGGCAAGCTTCGACGCAATGCAATAACAACAAGGATTAGTTCGACACTAATGACGGCCATAAAACAGGTACGATAACAATAGGACGACAACAATTTTTCTTAATTGCAAATTTTAAACACGAAGTAAACAAAAGAACTCCGAATGCAATAAAGGTAATAAACTGCATTTTACGACAGCCATTTAACCGCATTTCCTTGTCGGTATATAACAATATTATTTCAGAGAACTGGACGAATATCCATCTTTGTATAAAAACGCTAATTGTTACAACTATTTGGAAAGTCGTTCCTAGCTACTATCGAGTTTAAGTATCCCGTGACGGAGTAGAAACACCAGTTTTTACTAAAGACATTTAAGTGAGCAATTATGTAAAGGAAAAATAAAAAGAAGTTAAAATAATTAAAGTGGGTTGCAAAACATTCACGTAAAGAATATGCTTACTCATAATTAACCAAGTTTTTTTTTAACAGAGGAAAACATGAGGGTATAAAATGGGACGCAGGCCTTAAGACCTCTGAAAAACGAGCTAACATTATTTATTCGCTGGTCCTCTTTCGTTTTTAATTCGGATTTATGTACATTTAAGAAAGAGGCCAATATTCTACCGTTAGGTGACGTGAGTGTAATGTATAACCACCTATATTTTGTAATTAGCTCGAGTCACATACCTTGCACTTAGGCTTCTATTTTATTTTATTCTAGAAACTAGATTTAATCGTAACTTTGTGTTTAAAATAATGCCAGGTCATAATATATAAATCCAACTATATACATACCATTAACATTCTTGGAACCAAATTTTCCAACTTCAAATCTGTCATTATTTTATAGTTTTACATAATTTTCTAATGTGGTGTATTTAATTATAAATTTTCTACCTTTCCAAATCTAAATTCAATTACAAACATATATAAATCTAACTACATACATATATACCATTAACATTCTTGGAACCAAATTTTCAAACTTACAAATCTGTTATTGTTTTATAGTTCTACATCATTTTCTAATGTGGTGTATTTAATTATAAATTTTCTACCTTTCCAAATCGAAATTTAATTATAAACATTTGCATTATATATTTTACTTTACCGAATTTCTCAAACGAATAAAAATAATTTTGACAAATATGTGTAAAAGTTATAAGCGTAAGACATAATAATGTATATGTATTTATTTCCAGACGACAAATAAGAAAAAACAGGATATTCAAATGATTAACCATTAAGTAGTTTCTCTGTTTTCCCTCAGATCTGGATTTGTAACATATATTATATCTTTACTAATATTATTAGGTAAAGTTTGTGAGTTTGTGACCTTGTCAGGGGTAATCTCTGGATCTAATAAACCTTTTTGAAAATTCTTTCATCAGTGGAAAGCTACATTATTCCTGAGTGACATAGGGCATATTTTATTGTGATTAATAATAAGTTTTTATTCTGATGTCCAGCGAAGTGGGCACGGGTTAGCTAGTTCTATATACTATTACAAATCTATATACTTCATTGTCTATATCAATAATCGTAGTCTTCTAAAGTATAAATGATCTGATGATGCACGTTCTCAGCATTTGGAAATTAAGCCTGATAGTCGACATAATTCTTTTTTTTTTTGCTGAATATCTTAGAATGGATAAAAAGGGGTATTATTAGAATAAGCTAAGGACAACCGCTATAGCTTGCTATTGAACATTGAAAATTTAATCTAAATCGGCCTTAGTCTTAAGGCCATGCCGTCAGTGAACTGGCCTGGTGTCCTACCGAAGAAGACTACATTTTACCATATTTATAGTATTTTATATCTGCACGCCAAATATAGACTTTATTGCTATGTAAATATGCAGAATGTTTCCTACATTGTAGTTAAGTGTGGTAAATAAAACATAGAAAGTTCTGTACATTTCAGAGTTAACGGTCGTCGTATTCAAGCTCTGAAACGTGAATAGACTTTTATTAAGCCAGCAATTTTTAATGTAGGTACCTACTTCTTTGCTCGAGCTGTAGGCAATATCCACAGGATCGATTCAGCAACTCGCTATGAAATGCGGAACGGTGCACTCGCTCCTTTGTGATATGTAGTTATTGGGCTCGGTACAATGTCGGCACGAACTGCTTCCAGTTTGTATGACGTTACTGTTGCTTGAACTCGTAATAAAATTTTGCGCACTGTTTCCTATTTCTGACAGTTCTTGATTTTGCAACGACGTATTTGCTATTGGCTTTCGTCTAGCTCTTCATATTTGATGTAGCAGTGTATAATGTTGACTTTCTAACATTAGATAAGTAAATATTTCTTTGCAAATATTCAAGAATTATATCTGTTGAAATTGAAATTTAATTAAAACAATCTCGAGATAAAGTAAAATAACACGCAGGAGAAAATAATAGACAATTTAAAGTTTATTAATTAAATATTTAACTCGTTATTTATGGTGATATTATGTAATAAAAACTTCACCACGACATTGTTGTAATGTAAATTTGTGAAAAAAACCTGCGTATCTAAACCTTATTCAATCAATTTACCCCAAAAGGATATCGGGGCGAAATCACGCAGATAAGCGGAATTGAGGCCTCTAAGGGATCTTTTATCCCGTAGCTGGTAGCTTAAAATCGCATATATAATTTAAGAGGACTGCTTGATACACCATTCTCTTGGTGTGGATTGTTACGGACACCCTAAGTAACGTTGTATTTCAACGCTAAAGCCTTGAAATTGTGTGCAAATCTATTAGAATTTTACACTGTTTTTATTTAATGTACGTGTATGTACTAAAACTCCATTTGTTATATTTGCTATAGCACTTATTATAATTATACATCATCCAAGTGTAGAAGCTAACGCTGTTTATGCAGTTGTTTAAAAATATACTCTATTTACTAGACATTAATAACGAGATTGCCTGTCCTCACTGACAAAACCATACAAAGGGAAACTATTTTAATATCCAATTGTCATGGAACACAAAGCTACCTTTAGGTATGAGTCTCTCTTTTAAAGCCGTTCTGCTTGTGGGCAGCCGGTGTAATTATTTAAATCATGATACAGTACTTAGTGATGGGTGACTTCAGTCTATTCTGTCGTCGACATCTGGGGGCCCTTTTAAAGATCAAAGGTAACATAATATGGTGTTTGTGAATGCGCCCCGATAAAATTGTGCTCCCGCTAGCTCTCTGATCAATTTGTATTACATATCTATTGTGCTTTAGAGAGGTTCTTTTGTGTATTATTTAATTAACAACTCCATATCTTCGTTTTCTTATTAAATATTAATTAAACGTAATTGCTTAAAAAAACATCTACGCGTCATATAAATATACTAGCTTACATTGCCGTATCGTCATGCTGTGTGGTAATAAACCAGTCCACAGGTAGCAATATTCTATGCATTTTTTTTAAACATCATTTTGTTTGTTGTCATCGTTATATACTGAGAAATGCGAATGAAAATATTTTAAAAACAGATTTCAAAGCTGATTGTATGTGGCAGTAATTGAATTGAAATGTTTGTTAAATTATTCAACTGACTGAGCAGATCGAATAGTTTGTTTAACTGGTGCCAAGAAAATGTTGTCGCCGACACGGAGACGGAACATGTCTTATCACCCTGTCAGCTACCGTGCCAACACGCCAGATCGCATCATGTGTTTATTGGAAACCTAATATAATTTGGACAATGTGTCATTGTAACAGTAAAACATCGAAGATTTGAACTGGCTTAAAATGACATCTTTCCTATCTCCTTATTTACAAAGTTTGTGATTAGAAAATACCAAACGAATCAGATGTGTGTTACTTATGTCCGGTTTCTATATCTTACCAACAATTCATAAAGACCATACAACATACATACCGTACCACTAACATAAGCACCATACAAGTAATGTCAAAATTAAGCGCTAGAAGGCAAGTGAATGAATAGTGAGATAGAAGAGCAGGCCAGTAATCTTTATTTCAGGTGAGCAATGTAATGATTCTCAGAACAGGTACAATTTTAGATAAAAACGTATAAATGTATTAAAATAACGCTTTTAATACCAATACTCTTATACCCAAGCTAATTTAATTTAATAATAATAATTTAATGAATATATTTCCATATATTAATATTCCGTTTTTCCGTAATTTCAATAAAAAGTTTAAAAACCATTGTATTAATTATAGAGATAGAGTTTGTTTACACGGGCCATGCCGATGCGGGCATGCCTGACAGTAACAGGCGAGTGCCAAATAGCATTTTTGTGATCAGCGATACTGGAGATAATTTTATATGTAAAAGCTGTATGAATCTTCAGACCCCTGCATACCTCAGGGAACAATTTCATTACCTTTATTCCGGTAACTTAAAGTCTCTCAGATCCTCGGATTAGTTACTTAAAACTCCTCTGCATACAACTAGCTCTTATGACAAATCCTTCACAGTCCAAGCAGTTCGTCATTGGAACGCGCTGCCTGTTAATATAAAGCTAGCCAAATCACTGTCCATCTTCAATAGACTTGTGAAGGATTATTATAGCTTAAATAGTTCAAATTAAAGATGCAGACATTGTCATATTTTTCTTGTATTATATTTATTTATGAAAGTGTATTTTATAATATTTTATTTACATATCCGTTTTAGTATAATATTTATATTTTTGTTAATGTATGTATCATGTGTGTATTTATAAGATATATAATAAGATACTGATTCGATAGAGAGAATAATGCAACATACCCCTGTTCTTATCAATTTTTTTGTCCATCCAAAGGTTGTCTGGTAGAAATTGCTAATAGCGATAAGACCGGCGATTGTATTGTAAAATTTTGTTTCTGTTAACTGTATCTTTAAAACACAATAAAGCATATTCATTCATTCATTCATTCATTCATTTTGAAACATGGATTGAATAAGATATCATATTCGTAGTTGTATTTTATAGATAAATTCTCTATGCGCGAGTCCAACTCGCACAGGGCAACTAGTTTTTGGATCAATATAACTTCAGCTGTGAAAGCAAAGTGCTACTTTAGATTTCCATTTTGCTAAGTCTCAAGACTTTCAGTCTTATATTTTTCACGTTCCATTAATTTAAAGTTTCAAAGGGAAGTCTAATTTTTTTAGTGGCTCTTAATATACCAAGTAAATTTTCTTGGTTGGAGATTACCAATGAGGTTGCGATAAGGCTGGCGAGGTGCGTGCGTCTGCATATTTCCCTCCGATGTTTTCAATTTAATCCGCATAATCTCAATGTGGATGCCTGTTCTCAAATATTTTTTCCTTATTTGACATAGCAATTTTTAATAATCCCGCTTTTAAAATGTTTTTAGAATTCTTGTAATTTTTTTCATACACGCTTTTTAATCAGGGATTTTGTTTCTGATTTCGTACCGTATTCACACATATTCAAAAGTAATGCTAACCATGTTTCACTCATTTTAAAACTTGTTTTATTCTTATTAACGAGCAGTTTCTTTTTTTACAGAAAGCAGAAATGGATGTATATATGGATGTAATGGATACCTGCGTACTTTTAACATGGAAATATTAGTAGGTACTGTATGACCATTATCCGACTTGAAACTTTAAATAGGAAGACAGAAACTGAAAATTCGAAATAAGAAATATCGCTGTTTCTAATTTCTATTATCGTAAGAGATAATCGTATTTTTTAAAGAAGCGAGGAAGGTGTTATTATCGTTGTAACTTTTTGTTTTAATCGAATTGTAAAGATGTCACGGGTAACACAGAGTACATACAATATTGACATCAAATCATCTAAATTACTAATATTAAGTTTTAAATTGATTTATTTGATTCAAAAGTTATTATTATCAAATTTGAAATTAAAATGTTATACATAATATTAGAAATGCCATGTACATTGAAGCAATTAAATAACATAACAATTAAAAAAACCACTAGGCCAATTTGGATGCGAATTTCGCTGATCGACGGCAAATTTTTAGACTTGAAATCTGTGCTACGTTTTAATTTTGAAATCCAGCGAGGATTTTTCTGGGAATGATTTATAGGGACCAGATTTAAAAAAAACGATTTCCAATGTGATTGATTCACTGATCGATAGCAAATATTATGTAATAAATAGTTTGAATTTTTTATCGGTTTGTAATTGTTTGGGTGCATAAAAATTATCTTATTTCGACACAGTTTTCACTATAACGATAGCTTACATTATTTTTTATATGAATTTCGAGTCAACAGTGGACGAAGTCGCGGGAATATCCTAGTCTTATACATGTTTTCTACTTTCCTTCATTTGTGCTGTAATCGTGTAATATTAAGTTAATAACTATTTTTATATTCTTCAAGTTCCTCATCAAAACACGACAAACATTAGGCCACTGCTAAACGTGAATTATTACAGTGGGAAATATCTATATAGCGAACTTTTTTCCAGTCACGAATTACGCTTACCTTTTTTTATTTTTATTGCAGGAGTTTAACAGACAGGCAGACGGGCCCCTTGATGAGTAGCGGTTACCATCGCCTATGGACATTTGCAACACCAAAGTTCTACAAATGCGTTGCTGCTCTCTTAAGGGAGACTAGAACCTGGTCACTAATGCCGGAACACAACTCAAGGTTGTTATAGCGACATACTTTAGACCAGGGGTGGTAGCCATCCAGTCGGGCAAATGCCCTATCACCTGGCTGTGGGTTGTTTTGTCGCCTCTTACCACAGGCCGCCCGGCCGCAGGAAATTGTATTCTTTCTCCGTTCCTGCACGGATAACACCTATACATAAACCCGTGGAAAGAGCCCCATAGAGGTATTAAACCAAAAACGTTCGAATGTAAAAACGTAACGCACATATATATAGCTTGGGAACTTGTTTAATCCCTCTAATCCTTTAATGGACGTTCGGAAATGTTGTCTAAAAGGTGTAACCGCTCTGTATGGTATTTAGCGAACCGAAGCGAATTAATGATTCCCTCGTGAAAGTACGTGACACTGCGAACTACGAGTAACGTAAATGTATCTCAATTAATTATTTATGTTCTAGATAATGTTTAAATGGGTAACAAGCGGATTGTTCGATCGTGTTAAACATCTTGGCAGAAACTGAGCATATGCGTGTAAAGAAAGGAGGGTCAGGTGGGACGTGTCCACCCCAGGATGTTGAATTACCGATTTGAAATTTTAGGCTGAACACCTAAGAAGATTCACACAAAAATCATTGGAATCAAATAATTATTTACAGCCGTGAAAATCATTTTTTTTTATCTCAGTAGCTTCAGAGTTAAATAAACAACATTCCAGAAATGTATGATCAATTTATGTAAAATATGTGATACAAACTACTTTACCACTGTACGTAACTTAATTCAAAATAGACTACTACACTTTTTTATGTACTTTGTCATTAACGACTAAAAATTTCATAATAAGTGTAAAGTTATTTATGATACTAGTCGCCCCTACTGACTGATTGTATAATGGGTGTCGTCGACTCTGCTTAGCAGTCATCAGCCATGGCATCTCAGTAACCAGTCTGACGGCAAGGTGACGGATCCGTGTCATTCGTTTCATGTTTTAATGTTTTGACATAACCTCCGTAGATTAAATGTTAAAATAAGAAACGAAAATTTCCGGTCTGTCATAGTTTCTTTTTAATACCAGGGAAGCACCCCCCCCCCCCCCCTGGAAAATAATCCTAGATACGCCAATGAAACTGTGCTCATATAAAAATGATGTTAAGCGTAACTAAATAATATATTGGGTTGTGGCAAGTGGGACTACCACCTAGTACCAAGATACATTGGTATCAAGTATTTTCTTGGAATACCTTGAAGCAATAAAATAATATTTATTTAAAGGATTCTTGGTAATAATGATTTGGAAAAGCAAATAAAATATCAAAGTAAATCCAAAAGAATATAAGTAAAATAAATTCAAATAAGCTTTTCATGAATCTTTTTAGATTCGTGGAAATTTATACGAAGTAGAAAAATTAAATAAACATAAACTGTTACTAATATTATGAAATGTTGGGATTTTCATTTTCACAAGCTCATTCTTGAGTAGAAGCAAATTTTTTAATGTTACAGTTAAATGATTGCTCTTCGAACTGATCTTTTAAATTATTTTCCTACGCGGAGTATTTCAATAAAAAGGGGTAAATAAGACACGCCAGCTAGTTTCATTGTTCGAGTAAAAAGACTGCTAAAGTAGTTGAAGAATTTTTAATGATTGGGAAAGAGCTTTAATCGACGAGACTACAAAATTGTAAGGCAGTCAGTGATTTGTTATAACAGAAAAAATATTTTCATATGGGTATTTCAATAGCTATCAATAATAAAAGCATGTTCAATAAGACAATAAAACGCTCGATAGCTATATACTTATAGATGCTAATGGACAAAGCATTCAGAGTAAGATACAAAGACTTCCATTTTACAATTTTAATATTCAGTGAGAGCGCGATCAAAAGGAACTTTTTACCTTTAAAAGGTCGACTCCGCAATCACTCACATTTGATGATGCAATACTTTTATCTTCTTGTCAAAAATGCATTGCCATTAAGGAACATTTCTCGGAGCGACGACGCTTATTCACCCGCATTTTCGTACTCAATTTTTTACACGCGACTAGAAAATGTAATTTTGTCCTCATTTCGTGGTGCACCTGACTCGATGCGAATTTTCCAGTTGTTATGTGTATTTTAAATTTATTTTCCAACCAGAGTTTTCCCACGTGAAAAACTTTAGATAGTGTATAACTCTATGTTATTCACATAGAAACTAAATTATATTTTTTATATATATTAGATCTAAACTTACTGTTTCTTGTTCCACTCACTACAATAACAAAGAAACTAAGACCATATAGTCGAAACAGCTACCCAGTAAAATGTATAGATGAGTCGAAGCCAACCTAATTTGAAGTAATACAATATATGACTTGTCACCATATAGTCATATATTGTATTTAACAAATATATTATATTTGTTAGTGAATTGACAAACGCAATTGCAGCGTCATCTATTTAGCTAATCGGTCTTTTTTTTTGAAACAACATCGTTTATCAGGATAAAATGTATCCTAAGTGTTAACTTAGGTTATAAGCCAGCACTATGTCGAGATTCATTTATATACATTCAGTAGTTACCAAAAAAGACGCGATCGTAGCACCATCCTTTTCGTACATTCGACCAACTACTTTCATTTGTTATATTATTGTGCAGAAGCTATTAATTACGAGCCCACAGGTGTCTCTAAATATTAATTGACTTGTATTATAAACAGCCCACATAAAGAGGGTTCACTTTACATTAAGATAAATAAAATGGTAGCCTAAAGTAAAATCCTTTACACTCAAGGTTTCAATATATTTACTATACATAGCAATATATTGTGTCGTCCTTTGGATATTTATTTGTTTGTCAATTTCTGCAGGAATCGGAAATTTAAGCGAGTGTAGCTGAATAGCATGCCATTAAAAACATAATATTAATTCTTAAATTAATTTGGTAGAACTGAAGTGAACTTATTTTGTATTTAAATCATAGTATACCTAAAAACCATATATTATAATCAAGTCTAGCCAAGCCGCCTTCGATAGATACCGATGGAAGGGGAAGACCCAAAAAATGCTGGTTTGAAGTTGTGGAAGATGACATACGTACTAATTAATGTTCTCAAGACGGGGGATGTTGAAATACGGAGCCTGGACGTCGGAGTGAAAGCTCTAATCGAAACCGGGATTTAACACTCGGATCCTGATGATGGCCTATAATAAAAATACTGAGTCACGATAGTTTCCGCGCATTTGGACTTGACTAAGTTTGTAAAAGAAATTTGCATGTACCAGGAAAAAGTACATGCATAAAAGTAACGCATGGATCAGCTAAAAGTGACCGTATCGGTAACATATTCGAGCTCACGTCCCAGTGTTATCTGCGGACCGCAGCTCCAGCACCCGCCGGCGGGTCGAGACTCTTGAGCCCCACGTCGCGTGTCGATTGTTTATTTCTAGGGATAATCTTTACAAATGCTACGGCCAATGTAAATAAATAAATGACTGGGTTGTTAAATAATCAAACAGATATAACACCGGTTAAAGGGTTCCTCCGCCAACGATACACGTAAAAATGTTATTTTAAGATTATGAAAGAGGGAGAAATGAAAACTCGATCTCATTTACAGACAAAACATTGGGGTAATTCACATGCTGTGTTAAATTTCGTTACAACACAGATGTTGAGTATATTTTACGTTAAGCTCAGAACTTTCTCTTTAAGAATTTGTCTGAAATAAGCTTAAAATGGTCTGTATATTTCATATTTTAATAACAACCTGAGTAATAACAAAAACCTTTTTACCGCTTCTACAAAGTTTTCGGTGTGTTCTCAGATAATAAATTGGGATTCCTTTTTTGTGGCTTCTTAAAAAAATATTTGGCTGTGTTACATATTGCTAATGAACGGATATATACTCGTATGTACACGAATAATAATTCAGTCTGAGCCCTTATACTTGACAAATTAAGCTCATATCAAATGTGAGGGACTTTATAATAAATCCCTATGAGATGAAAGGTTACACAATAATACCCTGACGAAACATAAGTCAGAATTTCGTATTGATTGTTAAAAATAAAACACATATTTATAATCAATACTACATAATTTTAAGTGTAAACATACATGTAAGTGTAAACAACAGTGTTTTTTATATTGAGAGGTAGATGATGGTTTATGTACACTTAGAAAGTCCATAAAACATTTCTACTAAAAATATGTTATATCTACATAACTATGTTTATAAAATGGGGAGTTTTGGATTAAACGTTTTTTGTATTTTAGTAGCTATTTACAAAAAAGAGGTACACGTGTTTACCTCTAGGGGGAAACCCTTCAATATGTGTGAGCTGTAGAGGGACAGTTGTAACTGATACAAATCGATTTTTTTTTTAAAAAAAAACAACACAAAGTACAAATTTCAAATAATCCGCTTGAAATGTCTCTAATACTAGTCGATAGGACTATACATATTTTTTTTTCAATAAGCCTTAGATACTGGTGGTAGGAGAAGGATAGACTGATGTAGAGTATTAAAAAGATTTTAATAATGGATGGTTTTATAAGAACAAGCGAATTTATGATTTTTTAATAGATATGGAATGGACGTCGCGGATAGAAAAATCATTAAAGGTCAAACTTAGAGCTCGATGTTCTAGCATCGATTATAATTACATACCTAAAGGGAATTGGTCTCGGCAGCAAAGATATACATTTTTTTTGTTTATTTACGTTAATCCCTCAAATTTCGTTTATCTGTGCTCCTCTTATGTAAACAACGGGTAATACATTTTTACAAGTGAAAAAAAAGATATTTATTAATTAGGGTCTCATTATGATTGTCTTACTTAAGAGATACCTAATCGTTTGTTAACGAGATTTTTATAAGTAAGGCCGACTATGTACAATTTTTTATTTAGCCAGTTTTAACCACAATCTACATCTATCTATATATATCTCTATTTTTGATTAAATCTCTGTGTATCGTATAAGTAAGACAGATAAGATATTTTGTAACATAACATTCTTTAACTAAGACTTGTATTTTTGGGAGAAAATAAAGATTATTATTATTATATTATTATATCTAAATAAAATGAAACAAAGCTTTGAGAAGCGTTGTAGCAAATACCACGATATAAAATAATTAGGACGTGAATTTCTTTATATTCGATATATTGTGATTTGAATATAAAATAGATATTTAAAGACACTATTCGAGTTATGCCCCTATTATACCCACATCATTATGTAAAGTGAGACCTAAAACAACTCTTTGAGAACATAAAACGTTATCGTTTCTGCCCAGTATATGAAGGGACATAAAAGACAGAATATATAGTCGTACCGTTATATGCTTTTGGCCACTATAAAATAATAATTAAAATATTAATAAAGTAACATAAAGTTATAGATTTAAAATTAACCGGCTTAGAAATGTTTTCTTGTTTATGACTAGTTTATGATAACAGTTTATAGGGTATTATGGTAGCCATAAAAAAAATGCGAAAATGTGGAAGTCCTTACCGCAGTTACCCTGCGAGTTGGGTACTTCAAGTCCTATTTATAACCGACTTCAACAAAGGTTCAAGGTTCTCAATTCGCTTGCATATTTTCTAGTCAATTTTCATTTTTTTTATCTAAAGGTTATGCTCCCGAATTGGTCTCATTGTCACCATATCATTCAAAATTTCCATTAAGGAGTTTCAGATTACAATAATAAATAGGCTGAATAATCGAACCTCCTAAGAAGCGTTTTTAATCAATACATTTGTCTCACTTTAATACTATAAAGAAAATGGGATGAAAGATGCGCACGTGATACCATTTCCAAATACGCCGCCATCTTCATATTAGACACGTCAAAGATTGTTGGATTTTTCGATTGATATTTATGTTTGTTTCCTTACCTATTTACTGTTTTCTTGCAAGTATGTTAAACACTTGTATGTATGACAAACGTGCTTATTACATAACATAAAAGGCCACCTGCATAATGCTGCTTAAAATTATTCAAAAAACAAAACGTATTTAACACCCTTAAATGCAATTAGCGTCTTGCACGATGCAAAATTTGCCGCTAAGTATGTTTGAAGAACTGTCAATACTTTTGTGTAAAACGTATTTAGACAGTTTAATATGATTAACTAATTGTATATAAAGGCAATCTTTATGCAAGCGGCCCTAAGATAGATAGATTTTAATTGTAAACCATTATAGAAAAAAATTACCCATAGTTGTATTATTCTAATTGTGTACAAGGGCAGTCTTTTCGCTAAAAGTGATCTCTTTTAGAAAACCTTAAGATGGATTCGAAAAGTTTGTGAAGTGTGCGAAGTTTATTATTCTATTAGTATTATTACTAGCTGCCCGCGACTTCGTCCGCTTGGTTTTTTAACTATCCCATTGGAGCTCTTTAATTTTTCGGGATCAAAAGTATCTTATATATTGACCAGGGATATAAGTTATCACCATACAAAATTTCATGTAAATTGGTCCAGTCGTTTCGGTGATTAGCCGGTACAAACAGATAGACAAAGAGACAAACAAAAAAATCTAAAAAAATCCAAATTGGTTCTATTTCACTTCTTACACTTTTTTCAGTTCTTCTTCCCCTGACTCGGTTTTTAGCAGTTTTTTTTAATTGTACAGAAATTTGCCCTCTACAATTTTATCATATGTATAAGATTGTTCTACGCTCGAAATGAAACAAATGATTACAAGATTTTAAAGATAATCTATATCAAATTATAGTCGCTTACTAAACAAAACTTCAAGCCCTGGAAACTGTATTCTTCCCTTGTCACCATAATTATGCATCAGCCTATTATTATCAAACCCAGCGAAGAAGGGGGCATTCGCACGGATTACGAGAAACGCTTAATAATTAAAGCTGTTTAAGGAAATAGTAATTAACTTGCTTTATCATCTTGATATAAGCAAGTCTTAAATTAACTGGGTTGTTTACTTTCATGTTATTTTGCAATGTTATTTAGAGCTCTTACGGATTTTTGAATTTTTTTGTGATCTTTGTCCGATGTCTAACTAAAAATTCGTTGTTAAAAATGGCTAGCGCACGCGTCCCAAAATTCAAAGGGCGCGGGTTCGATTCTGACCGGAATGCATGCACCAGGCAGTTTTATGACCTAATGTGCATATTATTATAATTACCCCGTGCTAACAACGGTAAAGGAAAACATAGTGATGCAACCGATGTGGTCAAACCTGCCAAGCCGCCTTGGACAAGTGTAGCGGGTATACTGTCCGTTCCCCCCCTATAATGGGAGGCCCGTTATATTATATGTCTAACTGTAGAATATAGAAAAAATATTACATATTTACATTGATTTTCTTATGATACGCGTTCTTAATTTATCTATGCGATAATATTGTTACGAGTCGTGAGACTCGAATTAAAATACCGTTAGAATTACTATAGAGTTTATTGGAACTATACAAACGCGTATAACACAGGTGAAATATAACCGAACACAACAAGTCCATAGTCAGTCACTGATTAGATTCCCAATTGTAATGCACACTTCTCGCTTCGCTGGTGGTTCTCGAACTAACTCGAGCGAGAACTATACATAATAAAACAGCTAAGGCAAACATGGATAGGTACTTATTTCGAAAAACATAATAATATATAGCAAGTTACACATACAGTTCAAAAAATTAATTCAATCTATTTAATACTGTAACACTTCTTATGGGGAAACTAAACACAACTAAATGATTAAATCTAAAGACATTATATTCCTTTTGAAGCTTATTAATAACTTAACTAAGAACTGATGACTTAAATATTTGTTTAGAAGAATTTAATTGTCTACGTTACTAAAATTTGTTGTACCTATTTGTACAACGACGAGGATATTTTTTGTCTAGCTGGTTTTGGAAACAGGTACAGCAAAAATTATATTATTAAATGGTATCCGATGATTTTGTTCGTCATAGACCATTGCCATAGAATTGTCCAGAACTCTATTTTATAGGCACAATTAAAGTGAAAAATATGTGGAAAATATTTGCGCAACATCATTAAATTGAAGAACTCTTAAAGAAAGAATAAGTTTTACGTAATATTACCTACTCCAAAGTAATAATGTTTTAGTAATTGAAAAATTATCTTCGTATATAGTACCGTGGAAAACGTACCTAAAGACCTTTCATAATTTATTGTTAACTTGCTCCCATATTATTTTTGTAAACCCGACGCTTCCATTCAAATCTGAATATCGATATTGGAAAAGGGACCTATATACTTAAATATAAAAAAGCGACACGCGTACATAAATTAGTGGTGAAAAATGGTTCCTCGGCATAACGTGAGATATGGCCAATATAACGGGCATGATGCACGCTGGATGGGAGTTGCGCGGTCAATATTGATACGCCTTTATGACCCATTTACCTTTTTGGTCGGCGTGTTTCGGAGCCCCAACCGGTAACGGCGGAATTCCGTCAAAACCTCCGCGTTAAAATACACGCTGCTTTTGAACAGCGTTAACTTGTTTACACTTTCTGGGACAGCAGAGCTGTGCGATTTTTCCTTTTACATTTCAGCTTTAACTACATTTGGTGCCTACCATCGATTTTCACGCAACGAACATGTGTGTATTGTTAAATGGAAATTGCATTTGTTGCTTGTAAGCTTTGTGTGCTACGAATAGACATGTTGCAATAGTATTTTTGTGTTCCGAACTTTTTTTTCGTGATTTAAATATACACATGTTCAGATGCTGGTATAAAATGTCAGAAAATTTCTCGAAAAATAATAAAATTTACTTATTGTTTTTATTTGGTTCGATTTTCTAACTTTAACCAACCCCCAAATGGAGGAATTCATCTGTGTGTTGTTTTCTTTTTGTATATTTATTACTCGATATCTCTGTCAATTGTGAACCGATTCTTTTCAATCGGAAGTGTATACTACCAAAGTGGTCTCATAGTTACCAACTCAGAATCTGATACGTGAATTCGAGAGAAACCCTTGAAAATTGTTTACTGACTTATTTGTTACACGATATCAATTGTAGAAGGTTTTTCGTAGTGTGCGCATATTGGTGTGACACACACCTCCTGGTGTGGTCCCATGGTCACCGAGTGAAGATCTGATTAGTGGATTGCAGGAAAATCGAGAGTAACCCTTGTTGAATACAATCTACTCCGAAGAGTGAGATGGCAAACGTGTATACGCGTGCCAGTAGTACAATTTCTACCGGTGCTTATATATTAATTACTGCTAAAGCTATTAAAGTATTTGCGCAATTCTTTAAATAAAAACAAAACCAAATTAAAACTTAAAAAATGAATATTTAACAGACTTCAACAATTTTAACATTATTTAGAACTTGGTGGGAAGAAAAATATAAAAAATACTATCTATACATATAATAAAATTGTAGAGGTCAAATTTCTGTACAATAAAAAAAGTACCAAAAACCGACTCATTGAGATGTAAGAAGTGAAATAGAACACTATTTAAATTTTTTCAATGTTTTTGTTTCTCTGTTTGTACCGGCTAATCTCCGAAACGACTGGACCGATTTAAATGAAATTTTGTATCGTGGTTGCTTATATCTCTGGTCAACATATAGGATACTTTTGATCCCGATAAAATAAAGAGTTCCCGTGGGATAGTTAAAAAACCGCACCACACGCACGAAGTCGAGGGCAGAAGCTAGTATTTTTAGATTTGATGTAATTTTTTAATATTATACTTGGCAAATACTTCAAAATGTTGTAGGAAGAAGTATGGTAAATATTTCTTCATTGCTTTTTAATTTGAAATTTGTTTTGGTTTTGATAAAAAAATTATAACAATAGAGAACTTTCTGATACTTAATTTCAGCATTTATTACTGACATAAGTGTTTAGTTAATATGCCTGAAAGCAATTGAGTGCTGAATTATACGAGTTTAGAATATTCCAGACCACTGAGGTAATTGTCAAAGAGTCTGCCATAAAATCGTTAATTAAAAGAAAAAGTGGAGAAACATCGTATTCTTCTATTTTACATCGTTTTTACGACTGTTGTTAAATGAGATACTTTATTTGAACTTTCTTAGGTGTGACAAAAAAGTGATGCCTTTTGTACAATATTTTCTATCATTAAGCCTCTGATTACAATTATTGATTAAACATCTGCCGCATGCAACTTCTTTTAAAACAGTGTACCGTTCAAATTAGGGTTGTAACGGAAATTCGCTTTGGAAGTTCCGCAAGAAATCTTACCTCCGCCTCCGCCTTCGCATCCGTATATTTTTTGCGGAGTCATAACGGAGGTTTATTTACTAATCATACGCAAGCAGCGACGCTCACAACGACTCAGCCGTCCAGCCGCGCGCGGCAAATGAACAAGAAATAAAGCGTACGCGGCGGGAGCGCGGTTGGGAAGGGGCGGGGGGCGTGCAAACGTCATTTGTCAAATAAATGATACGCGACAGGAATCAATCTTTCGAATTGCTTGGACGCGTTAGACGTAGTACATACTTATTTGATTTAAAATAAATATGTTGTACTATTGATAGTTTTAATAAACCATAAACTACTACTATTTTTTCTACATCCAATTTCACTTCCGCCTCCGCCTCCGTTAACCTCCGCGTCCGCGGAGGTGAAACCCGTCTCCTCCGCACCCGCCTCCGCCTCCGCTGAGAAGGCCTCCGTTACAACCCTAGTTCAAATGTAATATTCGAAAGACTTGTAATGTACCCAACCTTAGATCTCTGTAGAGTTGATATCGCAAAATTAAATTCGTTTCATTGTCAAAATTAATCTGTAAAGAAGCGATAGTAAATTGTTGTCGATACAACCTAGATATTATTACAG
Organism: Dendrolimus punctatus; assembly: GCA_012273795.1. Classification (NCBI taxonomy): domain Eukaryota; kingdom Metazoa; phylum Arthropoda; class Insecta; order Lepidoptera; family Lasiocampidae; genus Dendrolimus; species Dendrolimus punctatus. Next base: position 9,069,598 of record CM022533.1, on the reverse strand, counting down.
ATAAGAGACCTAGATAAATATATAATAAATAACTCTTTGCTGTACATTCGTGGTGTGAAAAGATTCGCCAGTTTCTAAATCGATTCATTTAACATTCTCCAAGCACATGTTATGTTTACAAAGTAAGTCACAGAACCGACTTGCACAGAAAGTTATGTTTGACTGTTTGACTAAAAAGTTTAAAATTACTTGAACAAAATTGTATGATTGATCCATCTTGTCTTAGAAGATTGTTTACAGACTTAAAATGTTTTTATTAGTTTAAGTATTTATGATAATTTGTTATTATTATTAATTTGTTTCTGATGATTACAACTATTGTAAATGTCAGTGTCTGTCATTGTCAACATTAAAATTTTCGTTTTTTGTCGTTTTTATATTTTATAACCGCAACAAACCTCAACATTTATCAAAGTTTTAGCAGTATTTTTCTTTGTACTTGTGAATGGTCAAGTCGACTTTAAAGTGGCGAACCTTTTCATACCACGACTGTAAATACATTATTTGAGGAAAAAACAGACTAATGCTATTTCAATAATATTTATTGTACTGTAGGTGATGGCGACTTCAATATGTCGTAGAAAATTTTGCAAATTGACGGTCACATATACTTACAAGCTATGGCTTGCTTTCTTTAAAAGTCATGGGAAGCCTTAGAAGTTTGTTTAGCGCCACTATATAAAAGCGCAAGAACATGTGTGTGTCTGTGATTTTATATATATATGTTATATATATATGTGTGTGTGTGTGTGTGTGTGTGTGTGTGTGTGTGTGTGTGTGTGTGTGTGTGTATGCGTGTGTGCATGCATGTATGTTTCTGTGTGTGTGTTTCTAAGGGCGTGGGTGCATACAGAACGTACACCACTCAGACTGCTTTTCTGATGTAGTGTGCTTATTTGTATGTATTGCAGTGAGGATCATTGTAAAGAAAGACGCCAATCCACCTTGAAGAATTGTGGCTGGTGTTGGCGGGGCATTATCACATGGATTCGAAAGTGACGAAAGTGTAGCCACGAAATAAATGTTGGTGAATAAATGTGATAGACATGAATTAGTGACGTCTATGAAAGCATCTACTAAACCTACCTAAAAGGACAAAAGCTTAATAAATTGTTTCCATTGAATAAATGTTGGGCAGACCGAATTGGGGTGTTTTACTAAGAAGAAAACAGCCCCAAGCGAAGGTGTCGACTCATAAAATAAATTGAAATGCTTCGTCGATCAACATTCGCGGCAGGACGCGGCGGCCGCTCGCTGCTCCAACGATAAATCAACTCGACGCTTTTATGTATAAAAAAAAGAAAAGAGACCGGGAAAGTCGTTTACTTCTTTCCAAACTATATTCAAACAGTTCCTAAGCCTCGATACTTTAATAGAATATCTAGAATTGAAATTTCACATTTCGTTGTCGTAGGGTGGGTTTAGTTTTAGATATTTTGTTAATAAGTATTTTTTCTAGAAACAAAAATTGACTTTTAACAAAATTAGTAAATAATCATTTTCAAGTAAATTTGTAAAGAACATAATCTACTAGCGTTAAGCCTCTCATATAAAAACGTGAACAGTTTCCAACTTTTATTATATTTTAGTTTAGAGTATTTAAATGTTAAATCATTAATTTATCAGTGAGCTCCACAATATATGTAAAATTTCAGCTGCAGTCTCCAACCCCAAAAATCTGAAAAGTTTAAAGTACGATTTAGAAAATTACAATTATGCACAAAATTAAAATCACCCGTAGTTCCAGCCAAAAAGATTACATCTGGCCAGAAAAATGAATTGTATTATTTATATACATAATTCACTTTTAATTTACGATTAAAAAATCACAAGTAAAAAAGTTACAAAATTTATAATATAATATATATATGTACCTTATTATATAAATTATTTGGAGATCTCATGCGTTAATTGTAATTTTCCTATAATGTCGGACAGGTAACATACGGTATAGCATATTCTTTACTTACCTTTCTTAAGCCGGGCTCTGGTTACAATCACAACACAAAACTGTCATTGTCACAAAAAGTTTACATCATCAAAGTCACAGCACTGTAAGTTCCAATGTGATTAAATAGGTGAGCACATTTCTTCGTCTAGCTAGGCTCGCGATTGTAGTTGTCTGAGAACCTTCACTATTCGCGAATCCTGGCGTGGATCTGAGGCCCAAACAGGCCCGCTCGTCCATTTATAGGGTTTGGGGTGGAAACGCGCAGGCGTCCAGCACCCTGTTGCTTCTTAGTGCCGTTTACCTATATATCGATAGAAGAAAAGAATTTTTATTTTTATTTTTCTTCTGACTTATGTTCATAAATAAAAACACTAAAACTTGACAAATAGTCTCATCCATTGCATATTCTTAAAGCAAGCTACTTAAAATATTTAACAAACAATTATAATCTTAAAATTTTCTGTCAATTTTTTGACGATAATTGGTAAAAAATATATATTCTTTAGTCGGTTACTTCTAAGTATTGAAAATTTCAATATATATTCCTTTTTGATCAGATGGTACTGTCCTTTTAAGTGTGGCAGCCATGGTAATGATGAAAACAATGAAAGCTGTAAATATTTAATTGTTAATATCTACCCGGTAGTTTTTATTGCCGACTGCTGCCAACGCTCTTTTGTGTATATGACAACATGGGTGAAATATACTGATAATAATGTGTAAAGGGAATCATAGTGGACAGTACAAAGTATTAGTAAATTCCAGTAATATTTATGGGTAAACATCGATAGCGTAACGTGGGTCCTCTCTATACGACCTCCTCCCACACCCGGGCAACCTGTATTACCCCTGCCACCCTATCGTTTAAACACTGACTTATCAAAAAACTTATGTTTAACTTAGATGCCGTTACAAGTTTCACCTCAGTGACGGAGAGAAAGGGTTAAAAAAATATTATTGTCAAAGAAATACTATTCAAGCTGTAGCATTATATTTTAAAAACAGTTTCGGTCCTAATAAAAACTCTTATAATACATAAGCAATATAAAACATAATTTTGTAAAATGTCTGCCTATAGTAAATAGCTGTAATGCATGATTTAAGAATCCCCTACAAATGTAAAGAAAAAACGAGATGGCTGGATTGTGCGGAAGATGACATGGAGATTTCTGGTGTGATAGAGGACGTATGCCAGCATAGAGGACATGGAAGGGAAAGACATATTGTGTCGGTCCCAAATAATTGGAAAAATGTGAAAGAAAAAAAAAGAAATCTCCTATAGAGGTGCTATGTTTATTTAAAACTTAAAAGTCCTAACAAGATTTAATTACGGCAATATGTAACACACAAAAAGCAGTAAGTATATCGGAATACTGAATATGTTTTAAAGTTCCCTTGCGTTATCAAATATATATTTTAAGCAAGTTATTTAGATAGGTTTATCCGGAAACGGTCTCGAGTTATACGCTTTTGTTTCTATCATCCGTGCTTTTTATGCGACTATGTACAACATACAACCGTTTTGTAATCCTCGAAGCAACAGAAAGACAAAGAGTTTATTTATTCAGTTGAAAATGGAGACCTTTTTCTATCGATTCACAAGACAAAGCTGAAAAATCGGATACACTGCCAAAGCACAAATATATTTATAGCATAGATCGCTGCTATCCTTTGCAACAATAGTATGGTTTAAACGAGTATAAAGTTTCATGTTTTTTGATTATTTATTTAATTTAACCTTAAAACGTGGTCATAGTTTCATGATTATAGTAAAATAAATAAAAGATAAGAAGGCTAGGAACTTAGACTAAATAGAAACACATTTAGATTCATTAGGAGGTATAATTATAATCTGTCGCAAAAACCTTTACAACAGTGGGTAGTCGTAAATTAATTACGAAAGTAATTGTGCTCGATATTCTTTTAATAGAGTACATCTACAATACAAAACCGACACAACTTAGGATAAAATTTAATTAAAAGCGGTCAAGTATAAAAATCACGATTTAATACTTTTGTTAATATGTTTTGTATTAAATTATTTAATGTGGTTAATTGAATAACTTGTTTATAATTTTTATACTTCAATAACCATTTTTCTACAAAGAAGTGTAGTATTTTTTTCACATATTGCAGGGACTGTACGAATATAATTGAATAAAAAAAAACTATGTGATGATACAAAATAGTATAGTGTCATTTTTCCCCTACAGAGTGTCTCCTAATGAAATTCTATCCGGTATTTAATAGACCACATAGGTATGTAGCCTCGTGGTCCTGGACGCGGTCACTGTCATATTGCCCTTGTTCCGTGACAGCGATGTATTGATCCCTTCTGCTCCCCATTTCTGTCTTTTAATCCCCTATAGTCTCCCACACAATGTGGGAGGTAGGTCATGTAGGTCAGGCGGTAAGCACATAAAACAAAAATTTTCCACTTCAGAATGGATAGAACAACAACAACAACGACGACGCAAATATATATTTATTGGGTAATTGATACATATTTGTGACGTCCGGTGTCGAGACTCTAGGGTCATGGAACTCCGAAGCCTATCGGTTTCATCGAGGTCTATCACCTCGTTTGATAGAAGTCTCATGTGACCAAAAGGCTGGTTCCAATCGGTGTTGTCATCAAACGCGGGAATGCGGCCAGCGTTTTGGACACATTCTTAACTAACAACGATTTGGGACTTATATCTTATTTGATAATTGTACACAGTTCTAAAATGGTTAATTTACATTAAATACATACTAGTTTTGCGTCCGATAGAATAATGGAATACTGGATATGGTTAGAACGTCAGAGATGAATAATAATTCCTATTGTGTAATTGGCGGACATAGCCAACCTAGCAAGTCCACACTAAAAAAAGGAAAATCCGTTTTGTGATCTGGTATATTGGTACGCGCACAGGAAGTGCGAGAGAGCTGGGTGGAATATCCTCTATGTGTATGGTAGCCATGGAATTTTCACAGGATAATTTTCGATCAATTGGGCACGGCTCTAAACTCAGAATACAGAAATATACAGAAACCGCGTTCAACTGTAATTTCCAACAGCACGCTGTGTCCAAAAACAAAACAAGCGTCCCGTAAACACCGCACTTCCCACCCGCGTAATGTTGCTAGCTCAGACAATGTTGACCCGTTTTTGGTTATATTGGAAGTAAGATAATATTAAAATAAAAATTGACTTTTTCTGTAGAGGTATTCATATTTTATATATATGTCCCTAATAATCTCAAGGAATAGAAGTTCTTTAAATAAAACACGGTTTAGATAAAAACATTTAATTTATTAAATTAAGTGTTAGACAAAACTTTTTTATCTTTGCATTGTATTTTGGTCCTTTCTTTTTTAAAACACATTTTTTGTATACATTATTAAAAATATCAGCTGCTACAATACTTGTTGAAAGTAGGTCAAGAACATCATCGTTAACATAGCGATTATTTTTTAAATTCCTCAGAATACTCTTTAAAGATTCGTTCTTTTTAGCAAGAGAAGTTTCTCTATTTTTTGTTGCAATGTCTCTATTCGTCGGACATGCTTTTAAGAAAGTATTTGTTTGCGGCGTAATTGGGACCTTAGTTTCGCTTTTTTGGCGTGTCAAATATAAAGTCGACATCGAATATATTCACATTACCAATCTTCTAGTTTGATTTAGCGGGCGAATGCGGTTGTTTAGCCTGAAATAAAAAAAAATGTTAGCCTGTTTCCTGTGTTGCTGCGTGTGCAGCTGAAACCTATTATGTCCACTGTATGTCACCAAGTTCATTTTAATATTATGTTATAAAACCTATAACCAGTGGAACAGCACAACATTCCCAATAATATCTTATTTATTAAAATACGACTTGTCGTTTAGAAGATATCAAGGGACAAATTAACATAAAAGTAATATATACATAGCTTGGCAAAATTATAACCTGTGGCCTTGCCTTACTCAGGTCTACTAAAGCCGGTAGCGCTAGTAAACTGCTCTTAATACTATAACTAAGTAATGATTAATACTCACATTTGTAGAGTTTTCCAAGGATAATCCAGACTCTTCTGCTACCATGGCTAAATGCTGAAAGATTATAATAGTTATTATTCGATTACTCATAATATTATATAATAAATGTGATTATAAATGTAACGACAGTGACTTTAATTATTTATTATCAATATAATGTTAGTTAATTTCATCCCCCCTTCTCTTCTCTCTCCCTCACACATACACACACACACCACACAAATTTTGTACATTTGTTTAGTAATCTTATCATACTAACATAATATCTATTATGAAAGTTGTGCAATTTTAACAATATCATTTATATATACGGGTCGCATTGATACCTAGCCTTTCTTTTTTCAAGTCGGTTAAATGTTTTTTGAGCAGTTATTAGTTTAAAACCACAAAGAATAAAAGTCTTCAGTAGGTAATAAAAAGAAGAGAAATCCAAACTTTTATATTGGCAACACTAATAAGATGGACGCATCATTTTCTATGACAATTTCATACTGAACAATTTATTCAGTAAATAAATACAACAATAACTAAATACGATACTTACACGTGAAATGTGATCCTTTCCTGTTCTTTCTTTAGACCTGCTGCATTTTTACAGGTTGGAACGACACAAGACGGCATAATTTAGCTAAATTAGACACCGGTAAAACACGTTACGCTATACGACGTTCACAGAGCAACTGATCGGCTGCGCATCAAACTACTCTATTCAGGAGTAGTTTTTGTGGCTTCAGGTGCTGCCTACCTCTGGTAGGGAAAAGGGGTAGCAATAGCTCTTCGACGAGTTACTAAACAACATACTGGAGATGAAATGTTTAGTACCCAGCTGATCCTGTCCATTTTCAACAAAGAGGTCGAACGTGGACAGGCATAAAAATTGATAAAAAAATTAAAAATTAAATTCTTCTAGGTTTAGCTACCTATAACTTAAACTATGTTTTGTAGTTGTATGACGCAAACTCAGATTATTCTACTTGCACGCTGTATTTCGATAACAATCTTTGACCTGGGTCTATTTGTTGTCTATGACATTTCATATTGAATAAAAGTCCGCCACAAATAGTGATTGTTCTTCTTGAATTTTTCATTTAGTTATTAGTGGTGTAATGAGACTCGTGTCCGACACGCCGAGCCTTGAGCCGTCTAGACTGCATTTAAGGAATCAATCATTTGAATTTTTAATAGCAAGCCGATAGTTCTAAGCCCGTATTCTAGATTCTAAAACCAATAAGTATTCGTCTGTCCATCAGTTGGTACGTCTTTCAATATATTTCACTGTTATTTTCCTATTCATTTCTATACAAATAATTTAGAGGAAAGTTATTTTGAACCACAAAGAAGAAAATTTGTAATACTGTTATAAGACTTTAGGACAAGAAATTTTAAAGTCTGCCTTGGCAACGCCTGGCCTCAACGGTAAACTTTTCTAATATATTATAATATTTCCTATGCAAACATGTTGCATAAAGCCAGGAACTATATAGGAAGTTAGTTAAATGCTTGTAAGAAATTTATAGGTCATTCGTATGAAAGAAACAAGACATAGATAGATTAGGGAGTAGGTAGTTTTTATTATAATTAATTTGAACGAGGTCCATTTTGAGATGTAGGATATTGTAGGATATAGGAGTTACAGGACTCGAATTAAAAAATCGTTGGAATTATTATAGAATTTATTAGTACTACACAAACAGGTATAACATAGGTTCAAATATATACACAACGAGTCCAAACGTAATGCACGATTCAATCACACGCGCAATGTTCGTTAATAACGTCTTGCTTCGCTTGTGTTTATTGCTAGACTTACTATCCCATTGGGACATTGCTTTATACTGTACAAACACAATATGTCTGCTCGACCGCGTGGAATGAATTTCCTACAATCACACCTAGCTAATGACTACCATAAAAGACTCAATACACAATGGGCGATTTTTATAATCACGAATTTTTAACACAAAGTAAACAAAAGAAGTCCAAATGGTATGCAGGTGTGAATTTGTCTTTTGTCGGCGCTCAGGTCGTAACAATATTTATGATTAATTGTATTATTTAAAAGATCGTGTAGCCAAATAATAAAAATTAATTATTGATTAAAAGTTATCGTTCCTCATCTCTACGGTGGCCTTTGTTGTTTCAAATTTCAAAGTCACCTGTAGTTGCGAGCGCTGACAAATATAAAACATGGCACATCATGTCAGTCCTCCCTACAATGAAGTTTTATATGTGGACACTTCTTGCCAAATTCGTCAAAACTATGACACCCAGTGTCATAACAGTTAGTACAATAATTTTTCTTAGAGATTTTTTGCGTTCTATTAGTAGGTACGTATTGCAGTAGATGTCACTGTTCTCAAATTGAACACCAAATGAAAGAAAATAATATGTTTCGTTATACCCAGTTATTTTATTACTTGTTTAAGAAATATTTGATATATTTTTATGTTTTTGCAAGCCATATCAGCTAATAAATATATTTTAAAGTGTGTAAATTCTATTCCCCACCTATTTCAAATTATAAAGCTCTTTTTAACTTCAATTACTGGATTTTTGATGAATTGTCAATTTACCAAAAACTTATTTCAAAGATGTCAATTATGTCAAAACCAAAATGACATTCCGATCGATACGAGTTAGACTCGTGAATGTATGTACTTTGTTTGTGTTTTGATTATTTTTCGACAACTTTGTTTGATTCCTGGACTCCGAAGACTTCGCTTATCATGTTTACTAGTGTTCTGTGATCACGTTGGACTTACGCTTGTACCCTGAACACCGATTTGCCTAAAGATTTGTTTTCTGATGACTTGGATTATGGCTTCTTCTGAAAGAGGTTGTTGTGTGCCCAGATGCGGTAAAACTTGTAAGTAAATCATCGTAATGGCACCAGATTAGATGTGGATACATATGATGTTATGAAAATGTATGCATTTGAATATTTTAATAAAAGGAAACATAATAAATCACGCTACCGCTAAATTGTTGTTTTATTTACTAACAAATAAACATTTTTTGGAAAGGCTTTTGGGAATTGCAGGAGTTGAATTATTAACTCCCGCAATTTCCAAAAGTCTAATATAAAAATCAAAATAATACTAGACCCCTGGACGGTTTTTGCCGTTGAATAGTGCCGTATACCGATAGAGTGCATTAGTATATACATTACGACTGTTGACTCTATATCAGTATATATAAAGTACTCTGTGATGACACCTTTTCACGTTTGAAGTATGGGATACAAAATTCTGATATATTTTTAATAGAACTTAAAATACTTTACATTAAAGTTTCATTGGGATTCGTTTTTTTATTGTTTTTTGAGTGATTGAATAGTAGAATTTCCTCGCCTTTTCATTCAATATGCGTTACACACTTGGCTAATTTAATTTCTATTGAGATTTGGGTAACGCTGACGCTATATTTGAAGGTATAATGAAAAAATAACATTATAACACATTTGAATTACAACGCCTCCATAAACGCACGGCAATATAATATCCGTGTTGCAAAATTCGATTTCCTGGCGAGACTAGATAACATTATTATCATAATGAAATGATCGAAAGATGTATTCCCATTTTGTGATAAGACATTTATTATAAGATTATATATAAGTCCCGTTTTCGTCTTAATGTTTTTCACGAGATGAAATATCATACTTTTTTTTGAGGCGGGGGAAATTCATTTCGCACACTACCGGGTCCTTTACTAGGGATTAGATCAAAGTGACGAAAGGTGAAATCCACGAATGGAGCACCAGAGTCAAATCGTCGGCTTGTGTGGAGACTCCAAGACCCTCAATACTCCACTAAAACCACCCTCCTCCCATGTGGCCCGCGCTCATGGCAGGAAGAACGTGAGACTGGAAACGTAGTTACGCCCACGCTGATCCTAGCGCATCAGTGCTTGAAAATGCCCCGGGAAAGGCAAACTCGCTTCGTCAACAGAAGTGAAGACTCCTCTGCTCCCTAGAAAGAAATATCATATTTACAACGTTCAGTAAAAAGCAAATATCTATCTATATACTGCATAATATACAAATTAGTTTTTATATTTATGGCTTTTTTTTAGAACCCAGAATAAACCTAAGTTTTAAAGGCTTAAGCGCGTTATTTTGGACTTTTCGGCCAAACGGTGGGAAATTAGATTAGGACCGCATAGACTGAATAATAACCATAAAATAAAGTTAAAACTATATAATTAAAATGAACAAGTTAGCGATAGGCTATATAAAACTTTACCAATATTAATTGACACTTGACATCTTTGTGGCCGTGTTTATTGGCCGGAATAATAAACATCAAATAAATTCCGCGCTTAAAACTGTTTAAACGTAGTTTTGTCATAGAAAAAATAATGGTTTTATTATATATTATTGTGGTTTAAAAAAAATGATCTTTCTTTCTTCTATCTCAAACTTTATTGACTTTTTTAGGCTGTCAGGCGAAAACGAACGACAAAAGGCCTTTGTGAATAATGCATCTAAATCAAATTAGGTTGACAATCAGGACATAAAATTACTAATATGTCTGTGAGTTTATTAAGGGCTTCGTTTGCGTTAGTGCAAAAGATGTAGGTTATAGCCAAATGCATCTTATTTAAAGCATTAAAAATAACTTCGTTAACGCATAATGTTACCTACCAATATTTAACGTCATTAATAATGTCGCATCTCAAATTGCCCATTACACTCTTCGCCACATCTGATTTCTTTCCAGATAAAACGGCACCATTAAGAAAATGTACTTTTAAAGTTTATTTACATATGGTATGGTGAAAAACACGAGGTTATTATAGTTAAAGATGTTTTCATCTGGATTTCAGCAAAGACAATGTAATGTTGATAAATAGTGATCCTAGTTCACACCTACAAGACTACTGGAACTGATTATTCTTAAAATTCGCTATATATTTGATATATGTAATTTAGATGACGAGAATGGGATAGTTTCGCGATATGCAGATTCAAAAATATTTAAGTGATGTCGCGTGTAAAACTCTAATAATAAATACCTGTGGTACCAACATTTTGTACATTACCGTTAGATTACTTAAAAACATTATCAAGAATTTTCTAGCTATCTAGAATGCTTTAAGCTCATACAAATGTGTAGTATGAGAAACATGTCAACACGAATGCTATTCATGGAATGACATTTAAGTGGACCACATATTTTTATTTTAAATATAGGTTAAAGAATTACTGAGGTAAAATAGAATAGTTAATTTATTAGCACGCATTAAAGCATAATTTAATACAGCTAACGTATTTATAAAATAAATAAAACTTAACAAAGAAGTTGAGTATTATTTGTTGAATATTGTGCTACAGTTATTTAGTAGCATAGTTGTTCTTGTCATGTTTCTTTCTAACGTTAATAATTAATTTTGTTATGTACCCTCTTACTTCTAAACGATACAATCGGTTGATGTTATATTTTTATTTATTTATTTATTTATTAGCGCCTGTTATGTATAGAGTAAGTAGTTCTTTGTAATTTAACAAAATTTTATGAAATAATATTTATATTTAATATGTTAATATGTGGTAGTTGTGTACAGATTATAATTTAAAATCTCTCAATTGTATATAGATGGTATTTACTACATTTTATTTTCAAGTTGGCAGGCGCGATAGATTTATACTATGTTCGGCTTATTTTATTATATGTAAAATTTCATTCGATTTTTTACATATAATATAAAAATATATAACAATAACAGCGAAACTAAGTCCATTTTATCTAGGCATTTGCCCATTCGTTGTATTACTTCAAATCCGGTTGGCTTCAACTCATATCTATGTCTTGGTGGGCATCGACTAGACTATATAAATAACTAGCTGTCCCGGCAGACGTCGTCCTGCCCGGTAAAAAATAGGGGTTGATCGTAGAGGGTTGAAAATCTAGGGTTGTATGTATTTTTGTATGTTGTATCATAAAAAAATAGAAATTAAAAATTTTGTCTAAAAAATAAAATAAAAAATTAAGGGGTGGACTACCCCTAACATTTAGGGGGATGAAAAATAGATGTTGGCCGATTCTCATAGATACCGGATAAGCACAAAAAATTTCATCAAAATCGGTCAAGCCGTTTCGGAGGAGTATGGCAACGAAAACTGTGACACGAGAATTTTATATATTAGAGATAGTCATGTAGAAATAGTATCAGAAATATTTTTTGTGTAAGTAAAATAAAGCTACTGCTTAGGGTTTGACACGCGGCGCAGCCGAGAAGTAAACTCTATAATCTATCTATCTATACATATAATAAAATCGTAGCGGTCAAATTTCTGTACAATTAAAAATTTTTGCTAAAAACCAAGTCAGGGGGATGTATGAAGTGAAATATAACTAATTTAGATTTTTTTCAAATTTTTTGTTTCTCTGTTTATCTGTTTGTCTGTCTGTTTGTACCGGCTAATCTCCGAAACGACTGGACTGATTTACATGAAATTTTGTGTGGTGATAGCTTATGCTTATCCCTGGTCAACATATAGGGTACTTTTGATCCCGAAAAATTAAAGAGTTCCCGTGGGATATTTAAAAAACCGCACCACGCGGAAGAAGTTTTTTATTATGTTTATTTTTGTTATTTAATTCTATAGATGACGGAAGAAGATATGCGAGATTAGTATTTAGGTGATTTTCAAACTCCTTTAGTAAATTAATACAAGGCGCATAATTACGCATGGTAAGTTATACGAATAAGTATTGTTCGTGTAAGTAAGAATGCGGACAAAACAATTCATGTAATTAATGCTTCAAGTTCATTGATTCTAACAGTTTAGACAAACGACACTTTATTTGTTGCCAAATATACTGTAATTGTTATTATTAGTATATTCATATGAATATACTTCTATTTGTATGTAATTAATACAATATATTTTCTCTCAGTCTACAATATATTATGTCTATCATATGATATGTAGAAATATAACATATTTTTCACAATATGAACAAAACATAATGTATCATTTAGGCATAATAAGGTATTTACACAATACCCTGTTGGCCTTGTAAAGATATCAACTCCATGGAAACTAGCGTAGGTTGTCAATAACATGTTATGACAATGAGCACCCTCAGAGAGGCTTAATTTCTCAAGGGCAATGGATGTTTTTCTCTCAAAAACAGATGTTTCATCGATAGAATTCTCGTAATTATTGTTTATGAAGAGACGACAACAAGGTTTTTAATTTTATTTTATTTAACTTGATTAATTTATTACAATATTCAAAATGCAGGCTATATAAATATAAGTTAAACATATGTAACTAATCATGTATTCATTTTGATAAATGTTATACTAGTACTAAATTTAGTTTCTATATTTGAATTCAGTTTTCAGTTTTCTTTGAACTGTAACTTTTATGATAAACACATGATGACTAGCTTATTATAATAATAATATTAAACGTGTTAATTATTAGTTTTGGAACATGGTGACGTATTACTTTGAATGTCATGTGTCTATACCAAACTTGTCTGATATCCGTCATCGTCCGTCCGTCAGTATTCTTTCTATTCCACATAGTGTGATCTTTAGCATCCCTTATTTTGACACCATTGGTACTCATCTGATGATTCAGATTGTCAATCGAGCATTTTATTTTGAGCATTAAACTTATGTGAAACGAATAATTGAAAAGAAAAGAAAAATACAGTTTCTAAGTAGAGAAAAACTGTATCAGTCGCTTTCTAAAGAAAGCCATTTTCGCTCAAGTTTTCCGTCACTGATACTTCACGGGATAGGTAATAATATAATAACACCCACATTAATAATTAAAGTCTGCCTAACAGTGGCGCGGGTGTGAAATTCGGCTAAAGTAAGTCGGTTGAAAAAACATACCCTAAGATACGAACGCCCACTACACCGCTGTTGACGTCTGACTTGTGATTTTTCTTATTTTATTTTATTTGGGGTGTTAAGAGCTAGTATATGAAATAACTAGAAATAAGCTAGATTAAGAGAAGCCATTAATAAGCCTCCACAGACAACAAATTCTAATTACGATTTATATTTTTAATTTTGCAATCTTACCGCATATTTTGAAAAAAAAGCTGGTGCCCGATCCGGTTATAAGTTGCTATTTCATCTAATACGTGTGGAAAACCGCCGAGTATAAGTGATAATATAATATAATAATTTCAGCCCATAAATGTCCCACTGCTGGGCTCGGGCCTTCCATTATAGGGGAACGGACAGTATACCCGCCACGCTTGTCCAAGGCGGCACATCGACACATCGGTTATCTCGATGTGCCGGTTTCATCACGATGTTTTCCTTCACCGTTTTTAGCACGTGGTAATTGTAACAATATGCACATTAGATCAGAAAACTGACTAAGAGGTGCATGCGTTCCGGTTAGGATCGAACCCACGCCCTTCGATTTAGGGGCGCGTGCGCTAATCATTACGCTACCACGACTTTTAAGTGATAATAACACTGTAACAATATATGCACGAATATAACACAGAAGTACCAATAAATTAATGGGGCTTTCGACCTTTCGGTCGCTAGTTTCTTAAAGGTAGGCTATAAGGACACGTTTTATATGAAGTCCACGCCACTGCGGCCTAAGCAAAGCACATTTTCCAACCTGCATTGAACTTGCTGCTGACTCTTTTGAACGAAATGACAATAAGTTATTCACTTTGCACCGCGTTGGGGCGGCAGTGGGGATATGTGAAAAACATCAGGCACTCTTGTCAAAAAAATCAAAAAATTACCTGCATGTTCCTGCTATCCTCTTAGTTTAGGCTGCTGACACATAGAGTTCGTAGAGTATCGTAGGAGCCAACGGCATTCAGGTCTTATATACTGCCTTAGGAGACAAGCCCTCGGTGTGTTCCTTAATCTCAACAGTATGTATCGTGTTGCGGGACGGTATGAGCACGCCCAAAACACCGATGGAACCTTACCTCGACAGCAAATAGGGCTGGTGGAAGCCCTCTTTAGTGGGTCCACTTGCAGCCGCTATAACAACGCTAATGCCTTAGCCACTGAGCAGTTAATAGTGACATTTTCAACAAATAATTAACCTGCCAAGCCGTTTTAGATAAGCCCGGCAGCGATACATTATTTCTAAGAAAAATTGCTGTGATATACGAAAAACAGTTTAATAACGGGGCGGATTTGAGAACATACCTACCAGACACGGTTCGGTTTTTTGTTAAAATTTCTAAGGAATCCTAAAAATGTGTATACGTGGGGTAGTCGTGCTTTAAATAAAATTGAAAATAGTATGTAACACCCGTGCTAAATAAACTACTAACAAAAAAAGTTTACTAACGTTTGATGGAAATTGTAACACACAGCCTAAATTCCACTTCACATTCCGATCGTGATGAGATTGCCTCGCTTTTGCACGATTTACCATTGATTTTGGTACCCTTGAAGATGAATTCAAAGTAACAAAATTTGGTTCGGAATTATTTTTTATTTTGTGTTTGGTTGTATGTCGCTTACGCCTTGGAAAATAAGACAACCGCTTGTGCGGGATGCCACTGCGTCACTAGTGGCAGTTGGCCTAAGATGTGGACGGCCCCATGACATCTTCCAAGGATTATGACAGGCGTTGATAACGCTTCCTCATCGATTGAACCTTTCGGGTGACGTATTTATGATACCTTGTTACATATTTGTGATGGTTGGAATTAAAAAATACAAACCTGTAGAGCCATCTGTAAAGAATTGGAAAATAATTCTATAAAACTCTTTAACGCTATCTGTGATCAGAAGGCTTCTGTTTATAATTCGCAAAAAGCAAATCAGCATGGCAATGCAGCCAGCCCCACCTTTCTCTCTAGTAGTGATCCGGTACATAGTTTAAAATAAGGTTATTCATCTGTAGTGTATGTGCGGGTAGTATAAGAATTAGGTTGTATAAAGTCTGACTCTGAATCTACGCTGGGTCAGTTGCCACACCACCGCCAAGGGCAGAAGTAAATCAAAGGATAGAACGGCACATTATAATGATGACATATTAAGGTTGAAACACGTATTATGCAAGAAGTATTAGTAACTTATTTTGGTTTAAAAGTGTGGCGACGTTAGTACCAACATCATAAGCAAGCATGTTAGCGCGAAACCTATATTAATCTATAGTAGGAGAGGCTAAGCGGGGATTTTGGTATTTACTCGAGCGTGGCAGGATAACGTAAGGGCCTTGGGGTGGGGTATTTATTTAAGCTAAGTATATATACTTAAACAACTTACTATCTTAAGGTATAACCTTCAAATAGTAAGTTGTTTTGGAAATTATTTTATAAAGTGAATATAGTAAAAATATAAATAATCAAAATTACTAATAGATATTAATCGATATATAAAAGTTTTAAAGGAAAAATAGCTATAATATCATACTTTATTTAGGAAAAGTTGAAAATCGTTTCAACATTGCCGTCAATAAAAATGGTCTCGCTACAATTTGCGGAACTAAGTATAACTTGGTACAAAAGTGTAGTGTTATATTTTTAAGTATTAGTTATTATATACCTACATAAAATATTCAATATATCCTATATTACATTTAAATTAGGCATATATTACTCGAGAATATCAATCAATCCGCATAAATCATAAAAAATCTAAATCATAAAACCGTTTACGAATTATAATTATGTTATATAGAAGTATACATATATAAAATAATATATAATTGTCAACAAATCTTGTAGTATAATAATTAAAAAATATTTTCTATTATGTTAGAAGATAAAATTCATAGCTTTGTTAATTAATTGTTAGTTGTGCTATTTGATGAAAATGCATTTATGTTTGGTTCTGAAAGGGGTTCGCAACACAAAGCATTGCAAACCCTATACGAGTATTACAACGCAAAACAATACGTTCATCAAACAGGTATTTACCGCATTGTTGTCCGCGTAGAAATAAGTCAAGCATATTAAATTTTTGCTTGGGTTTTCAAATTAAAATGGAAATAAATACACGTAATACATTTGGTTGAATTGTAAATTTAAAATACTTTTAGGTATGAGAAATTTGTTTTCTTACTCGTGTACCGTCGTATACGTAGCAAGCAATTTAGGGTAAACGCGCCGAAAGTTGTCACATTACCAGCCCCAAATTACCCGGGATGGTCAAATGCTTCCCGAAGATATTTTAAGGGGAAAATCTGTCTGTGATTTTCCTTCCATTGAGTGCTCGAGTGGTCTCCTGATGACTACAGTCATTTAAACGTACAGTAATATGTATTGAAAATTCGCAATGCAAGAAACTTACTTTTTAGATGTTAATAAGTATAATGTATTAAATATTAAAATATCTTTCGTATGACGAATCTCTAGGATCTTTCGTATCTTCTTCTTCATCTAGAAAGTTTAAATCGCACGTAAAAACAAATCATTAATATTAGGTCGGATGGTTTCTATGGTCTGGTACTCTACTAAGCGTTAGCTTGCTTAGTTCACTGTGACTAGGTTCCGGGTTCAATTCCTGCAAGGGTGAATTTTATAAACAAACTTTTCGTTGTTAAATGTGATTTGGACGTCTAAAACCTTTCCCACATGCCAATGATACTTCGGAAATGATTTTATTAGAATTAGATTATTATTTAATTACAATAGATTTTTTAGGGATCAAAACAATAATTATATCTTACCTAGGGTTTCCCCCGTGACGATGTCGCGTGGAAAATCGTAAGTAGTAAGCGCTATGTTACATTCATAAAAACTCAATTAGTTTTTTTATAAGTATAAACCTTCAATATTCATTTATCTAAATGATGGTGAAAATCACTTATAAATCATTGCTACAATATTACACATACATTATCTGTCAATATTTGATGTCATTAATAATTAATAACAATATCACATCACAAATAATGCATTAAATATAATCGGTATATTTGCGTGAAAAGGTCAATAACTATAACATTATCTCTAGTGAAAAAGTGACAGAAGGCAAAAGCTCATGAAGTAAACTGTCATTTGGATGTTTTATAGAATGTGGAACAGGCAAAGGAACTGCGTACATATGGATAGTAAACTAAATTAACGTATGAAATTATGTAATGTGAATAATGATTTCTTATGGAATTTTATTACCATAAATAACATACTAGTATTTCGTTAAAAGAGTTTATATTTTGTAATTTTTTAGAGCTAAAACTGTATTGTGTCTATAGTAGAATTACTTTCTCCGTGCAGTTTAGCTCATAAATAATCTCTCTCTTCCACTCGCGGGCCTCACGGGCCTTATGGGCAGGCATAGTGATACGCATTATTGTTATCGATAAGCGTTATCGATAGTGTATTTAGTTTTGTCATTTTGTGGGTTAGTGATATAAATGAAAGAAAAAAATAGATAAAACAACGTATTTATTAAAATAAGAATAATAATGATTGAAAATAAATTATTAATTAGGTATCTATGTATAAAAAAACTATAAGTACAAAAGTTTAGAATGTAACAAGTTATATTAAAAATAAATATAAATACTTATATCTAAGTTTAAAATTAACAGCAAAAATGATAATAATGATTTTTATAAGAATGATAATCATTCTTTGATAAGAATGAGTATTTATCGATAATGGCGTTGCGCCCGCGCAACATGCTCACCGCCCTAGCCGGGCTGAGGCCGAGTTTGATTTATGACCCAAACTGCACGGACAAAATAATTCTACTCTAGTCAAATTCACTACAATAATAAAGAAACTACGTCCATATAGTCTATATAATTACTGTACAGCAAAGCATTATAGTTGAGTCCAAGCAACCCGATTTAAAGTAATACAATAAACGAAGTGTTCTTTATGACTAATAACTTAACGACGTCTTTTGTTGGAATAAAAGGTATCCTAAGTGTTTATTCGGGCTAAAAACTAGCCTTTTGTCGAGTTTCATTCATATACGTTCAGTAGATTCCAAAACAGATGCGATCACAGCGCCATCTTTTTTGCTATTTTCATTTATCCCACGGAAAGACGTTATTTATCGGGATAAAAATATCCTAAGTTTCATACCGTGATAGCTTTTCCGTGACACTCTAACAGACAGATTATTCTAAAAATAGCATTTTCGGAATCTCCTGGTCCGAATTAACCGCCGTGATTTTTTTCGCATATTTGATTTGTGCAGGAACGGAGAAAGAATTCAATTTCCTACGGCCGAGTGGCTTGTTGTAAGAGGTAACAAAACAACCCACAGCCAGGTGGCAGGGCATTTGCCCGACTGCTACCACCCCTGGCCTATAGTATGTCGGTACAACAACCTTGACTTGTGTTCTGGCATTAGTGACATGGTTCCAGTCTGCCTTAAGAGAGCAGAAGCGCATTTGCAGCAACTTTGGTGTTGCAAACCCCCATAGGCAAACAGACAGATTTTTGTATAGTTCATTTCAATATCTTATTGATTTTGATTTTCTAAAATATGGATATAAAGTCCAACCTTAGTGTGAAGACTATAATTATCTTAGGTACAGCTAATATCGTACAAAATTATGCATCAACAACAACACGTGCCTGATTAAAAAAACTCGTAAATAATAAATAATAACTCACTACGAACACGGTAGATAACCCTTATAACGTCAAAGTGAAATACTTGCTATTCAAAAGGGGTGTTATTTAATTTCCGACCGGCAAATATATCGTCTAATGCTAAATTCAATACATTTAATCGCATAAGCAGCTCCAACCTACTACATAGGGGTTGTAAGTTTGTTGCATATTTTTTTAAATCTTGCTAATCTTTATATATTGGTGTACAAATTAAGCTTCATGGTTGTGTCCCCAAAATTAGAAATATAATCAATAGATCGACTTTACATTTAACACGACATTGCATTTCAATATATTACTACTGCTTCATGTGAGATAATATTATTGGTACCGCCAAGTAACATTCTTTCGGCCTATACAAACTTTTATTTTATTATATTTAAAATGTCAATTTAATAAATTTCGATGACGATCGATTTCGATAGAGTACCTTACTTCTTTATTAATTAATATCAAACCAAGCCATAGCGAAGCGTGATCGGCTAGCAAGGGACTTTTTTTAATTACAACTAGAGTTTTATATGCACCTTCAATTGCCTCTTCTTGAGCCATATTATGGGATAACAAATATGCTTACAATACATTCTTGTCCAATGCTTATCAGCTCAATCATTCATACTTACATAAACTATACTACGTTTATAACTGACATCGCCATATTAGTATGCATTTTATTAGTTGTAGTGGAACCTTGGTAAGCCGTTGAGATGGGGCGCATCGGTGTTCGGCGCGCGCTCACTTCTCCCGTCGGGCGCGTTAGACACCGCCCCATGCAATGTGAGTTGGACGACGCCGCTACCGATAGATACCCTCGGCAACAGATGTGGCCAAACGGCCACCATCTGCCAGTGCCTCATGGGTTATGTACCCGTGATGTTAGCTAATGCCAAGACCACGTACGCCCTAATGGTCGAGGGAGGGAATACCGAGAACTTTTTGATTCAGGTGACAATAGCACTTGCTAGCGATTCTAGGGCCACCCCAAAGTGATGAACCCTCGCACGTCCCTGCCCCGTTTCCCCTGCGATGGTTAGTACGAGTACTTAAACGGATATCCCATCGTTAAAAAAAATGCTCAATGGCAAAAATCCTCGCGCTATTTTCAAACGAAGATGTGGATTTAAATCTTGCTAAAGAGCATATACCGTTTTATACTGTGGTGAGTTTATTATTCAAACAAATCAAATTCTAATGTTTTTATTTAGTCTGAGTTTTACTGAAGAAAATATTTTGAATCTCATAAATATAAATAAGAAACCTAAGTTAACTATGTATAAGCCTCTGTTAACCTATTAAACGCAATTATAATTTTTAATAGTAATTGGTGTTATAAACCCATGAACTAAATTGTGAATTTATAAATATTTGTTATCTTATTATATTAAAATGCTAAGAAATAACTGCCAAATGATAATTATTATAATTGATGAGAAACTACAAGGAAAACAAAAATACTCCCTTTTTTACGGTGATAATAATATAAGGGTAAACTTATACGGCTTTCTTCATATTGATTTGGAGTGGGTTTGTAAGCTTCTTTAAGAACCTTAAAGAAACCTACAGACTTATTTTAACACAATATGAAAAAGACCAGTACTGTATAAATACATATTATAGGCAGTTTAAAAGGAATATTTTATAACCAAAGAGAGTAAGTACTACGACATCTACATTTTCTTTTACGGAAGTTAGTTGGACCGGAAGAAGTGGGCATCGATCCTGTATTAACAGTAAAACATGACGGGCTCGAGACAAAGAAGCCTGTTGCTTCGCTATTGTCATTTGTTTCCATCTTACATCTTTATGCCTGCCTTGGGGGCCGTGAATTTCATCTCGCTATCGAAATAGTTATACTTAAAAACCTGTCGTAACAATTGATTTTCCGAAAGAAGGATATTAATTTAAGGCAATAGTTTAAGAGCAAACCTTATTTGCTATAAATGCGGCGTTCGAATTTTCAAAATATACTTTTACCCTTAAGTTACGCGTAAGCAATATAAATATTTCTTTTAATTAAAATTAACTTTTTCTTTCTTCCTAAATGCTTGACAGGCTGCGTACCGCAAAAGACTCCGTAAGAAGTGAAAATGTCATAAAACTATTTTTTTTACACGGAGCCATAATAAGCCGTCAATAGAAAATACCTCATAACTGAACCTGACGAATATTGTTCAAAGTAATTTTATCTGAAAGTATTTTTAATTTAAAGCTTATAAACGTTTTCTTTACGCAGCGTTTTTCACTTAAGAGTATAAAAGTTGGAGGGGGCGCTGTGAACAATCGTTAGCTAGATAGGCGATATTAACACCAAAGTCGTAAAAATTGTATTCTGCCTCTTGTTTTTCGAAGTAAGCAATGACAAATTCTGAAAGACGTAATTAAATTATAATTTAAATATAATCTATTTTGAAGAAGATCCCTTGAGTAGTTGGAATGTGGTTTATCTTCTATTAATTTTTTTTTTGGATTCCATCGCCAGCTGATAATAGCACCTAAGCGAGTAGGCCCGTTAAAAACATGTAAAGAGCTAAAACTATATAGAAAATAAAATAATTTTCAGGACCATTGTTATATATACAGTGTGAGTCTTTATAATGTGCTTATATCGAAGTTAGGGAATATATACTTAATTTTGTCGAAGGAAAAGATATTAAAAAAATCTAAAAAAATTGTTTTACTTTTTATGGAATTGTTAAAAATTTTATTCGCTACTGTGACTCCAGTGTAAACAAAACGGTGTAACTTTTAAACTAAATGATCTATCACGATGAAACAAACTCCATCATGATTGGAAGTAATTAGGCGGCTTAATAAAATGAAAATTGTGGGAAAAAAACTAGCCTCAATTGATAATAAACATGTTCTTTTAGCAAAAATCTGATTTTTTTTCATCAATTATTTCAATAATCGTAAAATTTCTCAATAAGACGCCCACATTACCTACCCTTTTTATTACTTTAAATTAATCTGCATCGTATTTGCTACCTAACAGTAATTTTTACTGTTAGGTAGTGTTTATAACATGTTTATAACTCAAACAGAACATTTTTTTATCAAGTGTTAAAAATGGCACTCCGAACGCGCAATTTATTATTTACTTAGGGATGACGTATTTGGGACGATAATTAATACAAAAGAGTTCATTAAAACCATTTTTAGAGATTAGATTGTGGCGAGCCGCCTCAAGTACTAATTATTGATGTGGCTATTAAACAAGCAGTACTGAGTGATTTGTTTGCTGATCCATACATAAACACTAGACGACTGGTTCGTCACGGAATATCCCAAAAATGAGCATGGCGCATTTTAAAGAAAGAAGGATTGCATTGCATGTTATTGGAGGATGTACCACTGTCTTTTTGTCGAAGAATGTTTGTGCAGATAGACGGATACCCTGCCCATTACGCCACGAATGTAAGATCATTTTTAAACAATAATTTTCGGGATAAATGTATCGGCTGGCAAGTAACTGTAGGATGGCCGGCGCGTTCACCTGATTTTACGCCCCTTGCTTATTTCTCTTATGGGAGACCATGAAGCAATGCGTCTACAGTACCCCTATCAACAGTGAGGCCCATTTGCGAGATCCCATAATAAACTATGTGAATAATATTCGCAATTATCCCGAAATGATAAGGAGAGCGACGAGCAGCAACCAGCAACGAGGTGGATATTTTTAGAACTTGATGCATTAAATTTTGTGTAAAATAATAAATGGTTTTAATTGAACACTTTTGTATTAATTAACTTCCCAAATAAGTCATCCCTAAGTAAATAATAAATTGCGCGTTCGGAGTGCCATTTTTAACACTTGATAAAAAAATGTTCTGTTTGAGTTATAAACATGCAATTTTTATTGTTAGGTAGCAAATACGATGTAGATTAATTTAAATTAATAAAAAGGGTAGGTAATGTGGGCGTCTTATTGAGAAGTTTTACGATTATTGAAATAATTGATGAAAAAAAATCAGATTTTTGCTAAAAGAACATGTTTATTTTCAATTGAGGCTAGTTTTTTTCCCACAATTTTCATTTTATTAGGCCGCCTAATTACTTCCAATCATGATGGAGGTTTTTTCATCGTGATAGATCATTTAGTTTAAAAGTTACACCGTTTTGTTTACACTAGAGTCACACTAGCGAATAAAATTTTTAAAAATTCCATAAAAAATGAAACAAAATTTTTAGTTTTTTTTTAAATATCTTTTCCTTCGACAAAATTAAGTATAGATTCCCTAATTTCGATATGTGCACATTATGAAGACTCACACTGTATAAAAAATAATGTAAATAAAATGAAGGTGAAGGTAAGGAAAGGAATGCTCCGGTGGTTCGGACATGTGGAAAGAATGAATGATGGAAGAATGTCTAAACAGATATACAATGCAAAAGTGGATGGATGCAAAAGTTGCGGAAGGCCACGACACACCTTCCATGATCAAATTGATCATGTACTAGCAGAAGGTGATGTCAGGAGCCTCAAGAACAGACGAGCGTGCATGACAAGAATTATGAATGTCAAAGAAGCAAGTGAGGTGTGTAAGAATAAGCTTAAATGGCGCTGTGTTGTTCGTGCCTACCCCGCAAGGGACCTGGCGTGAAGTTATGTATGTATGTAAAAGAAAATGAAAACAGCTAGTAAAGTGCAAACAATTGCTAATGAAATAAAAAACTTTTGTGCATTTGTGCACCTCTTCAATTGATTAAAAAAGATTCCCTCACAAAACGTAGAGGGGAAAAGTGAACAATAAATACAAATGTACAATGTCGTCACGGGTAATAAATGTTATCGATTCACACGGCTGACCAATACTGTAATCCCCCATATAATCCCGTCGCCGAAAACATATTGCATACAGCTGAGGCTAATAATAAATAGTTTGGGCGTCAGGCGGAAGGGACGATTAAACTGTAGAAAAAGCATTGGACTGTACAAATGCTGACCTTGTATATTGCTTATATTTGTTTATTTACATCTGTTTTCATTGCCAAGAAAAATAGTCTAACCACATGACAACAACAAAACAATAAGGGTTACGGAACTTATACCCCCTTTACTCATAATCGTTGTAGGACTCCCAGAAGTTTTACAGCCTCGTAAGATAGAGAAGAATGTTATTTATAATCGCATTACGCATAAGGACGTAATTAAGAATGTTATTTATAATCGCATTAGGCAAATATATATCAAATCTAAATAAAATATAAAATTGAAATATTCGTGATTTTTAAATCAATACTAAAATTGTAGTGAAATTTGCTACTTATACAATATTTATCAAAACATTAATGTCCATTTTAGAATGTTTGTCTATCGGAAAGGTTGTGTCAAATAGGTTGCGAATAAAATTATTTAATACCATATTGACATTTTATAAATAATTTTTCATTTATAAAAAAATATATGTAAATGTAAAAATTTATGAAAAATTATTGTGATCAATTTATTTATGATATAATTGTTAATTATAATTATGTAATCATTGATATCTTCGGGGCAACTGTTGTTTCTTCCAAAGACTATATTGTATATTGTTTTTTCATCATATTTATACTACCGTAATATACACAGTTTACAGTAAACATATTCTATTGAAACAGCAAATTTGTAGAGTTATGAAGATAAGAATATAAAGTCCAAATCCCACACGAACGAATTGGCGGGCGGGCACAGGCAATTTTCAAATAATATTTAGTCTCCTCCATAACATATTAAATCCTATAATTAATAAATCCGTTTCCTAGGGTTAAAAACAAGAAATTGATGCAGCCGATATTAAGCAGTTCATATTTTTTGTCTTTCCATATGGATGAATCGATAAAAGTGAATCGATATATATGATTCAATCAATTTGATTGAACCAAATTTATTCACTTTGGTTAGTTCCTCTAAGCTCAGCATTACTCTTTAAATAAGGCAATTTATTGTACAGTTGCATGGCTTTCTGTCCATTTATTATATTATAGTCTATTTAACCACCTACATTTAAGCTGCAAAACTCCTGCGGCTTCATCTGCGATAGTGGTACAGATATGGCGATAAATTAAAGGCATTATTTAAGATGGGACATTGTTAACGACGTTAAATGTTGACAGATAACATAAATGTATATACACTATTACGGCTTGTTGTGTAAATGGCGTTATTTTCAACGCTTTAAATAACACGTATTCGATCACAATCTAAATGTTTAATACCAACGCAGGTGTGGCCGCAGCACAATAATTTCAATCTGCATACGAATATGTCGGCTAAAAGGCGATACTTACTACTTAATATGTTGTTTCAATCCTAAATAGCACTTTTGTAAAGGTACAATTGCGCGAAACTCGACTTATAAGTAAAACTGAAGTACCTGTATTTACCGACTGCAGATATAGTTTTATTTGTTCCTCGAAGTTACTGCTTGAGAAATGGGCAAATCCGTTTGAAGCCCATATTACCCGGTTAATTTATGTTTCTCAATTTGCAGAAATCAAACAAAATGTTTCATAGAAACAAACTAGAGTCATTCAATGTCATCGAATACCGCCGTGTCCTTTAAACTTTGTGCCTCTCAACCAAATTTATTCGATGTAGTTGATCCATATTATTAAAAATATAAAAAACAGGTTTTTTGGCGGAAACTGAAAGGAGACGTCGTGCTGCACAGTTTTTTTTAAATTACTCTTGAAGAGCCTTGACCAGCACTTTGAAAGGCTCTCGCTTGGTATCTGGGTGAAGGGTCGGATGCAGAAGGCAGCCCTGTTTTATGTATTTAATTCACATTATTTAAGTATTAGTTTATTGGTGACTATTGTAAAAGTAAACAAAGTTGTTTAATAAACACGTCACCCATATAACTATTCGCTATAATAATTGATACTTAGCTGTTGCAGCTGCGTCACATTAGCTATGCTAGTGCAGTAATTGTTCGTACCCCTGCGTTTTATAAATATTTATGTTTTCCCTTACAGTTCGACGATTGTATCGCTGCGAGCGACAACTAATCGCGGTGCGACGAGCGACAAAAACAAAAGTATAAGCCTAGCCATATACCTGCGGAATATACCGTGTAGAAAGTTCGTCGTATGAAGGATCTTCGCTAATGTAAACTCGCCGGAATTTCCGCTGATGTGTCGTATATAACTTAAAAAACGTATTTAGCCGAACACTCTGCACGGTACGTTCAGCAAATGTGTCGCTACATGTAGGCTCGATTCACACTGTGATTCGTACACGGTTCAATCTAGTCTTATACTACTCTCACAATCACTCTATGAAATATTTAGCTTCAAATGCTATTTTCGACGAACTGGTATCGAAACCGAAACCGATATCGAATCTTTAGCCATCACAGTGAGAATACTTTGATTCCTTCTTGTTTAAGAATATTTTACCTGACCGGGAACGGACCGATACCGGAGTGAGATTAATTGTGAATGGCATCACATTGTGAGTCGAGCTTTATGAAGTATGGAGCATGTCACGTTGCCCTTAGTATCAACGTACATCGCGTCGCTCGTCCCTAAGGCCAAGCTTAGTTTCATATAGTTTTAGTTATATTGGTCTATGTATTTGAAACCCTGTACTGTGTGGTAGTAATGCGTTTATGTTACCCCGAGGCATATACTGAAGCACTATTAGGTAAGAGCCAATGACTCAATCGCCGCGGGAACCATCCTTGAATACTTGAGAAAAGTAAAACGGTACGATGACGACTTGAACTCTCGATTTATTTAGTTAATTTATTTAGCAGTTAATTTAAGACTGTAAAGAAATCGCATCGCCTACGTTTTATCAAGTATAAAACCTCATTCCCAATAATTGTTGCGAAATTCAAATAAAATTAATTTGGGTTTATTCGCATTTCTGGTGACGAAAACTATTTTTTCCCTTGACATAATATTTTATTACGTTCATGGAGTGCTTGAAGTCTTAACGCACGTAATATCACGTGACGTGCTAAAATTATCATGTAAAAAACTTAGTGAAAATATCCCTGCATGACATTAGTATGCACATATATCACGTGAGAACCAAGTAGGTTATCTACATGTTGGAAGTTGCACCTGTCACTGACAACAAGATTAAGGCCTCTGTTATCGCAAAATGTCGACGGGTGAAGAAACAAAATGTAGAAGGGTGCAAACAAAACAACTTTCGTTGATAATTACTGATCAATAATTATTCAAAAAAAAAGATATCATAAATCTTCACGGGCTGAGACGTAACACATTTTTCTTACTTTTACTATAGTAATAACTATAATGTTTATCTTAATTTAAAATATTTACTTACGAAAAACATTAACCAAATAAACTCTAAAATATTGGCCTAACCATTTTGCTCCTTCGCTTTTTATCAAAACAGAATGAAAAAATATCTTTTTGCGACCCAGTGAAATGACATATAATACCTAGATTTCTGTGCTCAATTTTTCATACGAGGTGTCCTAGCTTAGTTATTTTATTTTATTACTTTTATTGTTTGTTTTTATTGCATTTGGCAGTCACACAAACAGACTGCCTACTTGATAGAAGATGGTTACCGTACCGTACCGTATCTATAGACGTTTGCAACACCAGGGGCGTTAGTAACGCATTGACTGCCTCAAAGGAATTCTATAACGCCCTTCTTACACAATATCAACACATATCATAAGCACAGACGAAAAATCTCGGCGGGAAGTACCCTCCAGAACATTGTAGTAGGCGGAGTAAACATCCTAGAGAACCGTTGCGTGCACACGGCGTGGGAGCTCAAGGAAATGAGAGTGAACATCCCGTCGATGGCAAGCCGTACGTTTGTAAAAATGAGACGTTGGCACAAATTAACAGTTTCTCGGAACACTCATCGTTGTACAGACCATAGAATACGCAGAGAGACGCAAATTTGCTCCAAACGCTAAGTGATTTTAAACCGTCTGTTAGAATGGGATCGTCCACTATATAAAGGGCACAATACTTGATGGAGTTGAGGGGCCAGTCTGATAAGCGCGAGTCCGGCCTCACAGGCGAAAGCAGTTATTCATTTGCGCTTTGAAACGCGCAAGTTTTTGCCGCGGAGTGAAGGTCTTTGTCGCGGACTGCCTGGCCCGGTTTAGCACTCTAATCTTTTTGGAAGCAAGTTCAACCTTAACTTGCAATTGACCACGATCTGCACGTTATTTGTTACGCCTAGAGTTCCGATACTATTCGAGATAGCAAGAGGTGTTCCTTGGAACTGTGGCTCAGAGATAGTGGGGTCTTTTTGGTAGAAAATGAGAGGACGTGTCTTTGTGTGGTTAAGTCGTAAAGATTTTGTCGTCCCCATTCCAAAAATTCTCTGCTTCAGATACAAGTCTGATCCAACTCCTCCCATTAGCGACCGAGAGGCATTACACTGGTAATATGCAGGATGAACAGTCTCGGTGAAAGCACACAGGTATAAGGTATATCAGCCTTATACCTGTCAGCCTATCATGATAGGCTTGGTGGTTGAGCAGCAGCCGTTGACGGCAACGGTTGGTTAAGTATACTAAGAGATCCCCAGCAGAACGACTATGGTGGAAGCCATATTGCCGCTCGTTGAATAGCTGGAATTCATCAAAGTATAGTATGAGCTAATTGGTAGCCTACTTTGTGGAAAGATGGAAAGGAGGACCAGGAGGCGGCATTGTAGCTTTTAGGATTCTGACATTGTTTAGCTGTTTTTGTGCTCGATAAATTGCCTGTCCGCATAAGTGTCAGGGTCGTTCGTAGAGAAACAAATCCACCCCCAAGGATTCATAGAACACTTGCAATCCATCCCAATCTACTGACCGATATCGCCATACATTCCTTTTTCCATTTAGGCTAACCCCTTGTAAAACATGAATGAACCCTTAGGAGCATACCAAATAGTAATTACATGATCCCAGACGTGTTCAGACCGAGATCTGGTAGTTCTCCAGGTATGTGATCAGCAGAAGGTCCAACAAAGTGGTTACACTGTCTGGTTTACGGGTAAACATAGTGACCAATTGAATAAAACCATAGGCGAGAGCAAAGGCGCGGGCAGCAGTCAATACCCGGCACATCAGTCGGAGAACTAATGCTGAATGCTTAGTATGGTGAGCAGTAAAGTCTCCAAGGACGATTACCTCTGCGAAAGGGTACTGCCTGAAAATTTGTCAATCGCTTCTTTGACATGACCAAAGAATTAAGCTATCTCATTCGTGTCGTCTACTGTCGGAACTAACTATATAGGTATGAGTAGACTCTGGTGGAAACACCGAAACCGATGTGTATTATAGTGCATAATGTAGATATGATGTGTCTGCAGGGATATTTGCGTCTCTGCTAGAAATACCAAGGTCGGCTTCGTCCTTTCGAGGTGTTGCTGGAGGGTGTTAAGATTACATTCGTAGATTTGAGAGACTATCGGTTTACAGTATAATATATGAGAATACCAATAATCTAGCTTGTTTATTTTTGATAACAAGGCAAACGCGATACTACAAATGAAACTTACGTATTGAAATATGTGTCATATAAGGCTATTTTACAACATGAAATTGTAATTAGAAATAAGGTACGCAATTAACGGGTGAGATAAACTTCACAACTTTTACATAACTTCGTGTAGTTTATGTTTCTAATCAAAACATAAAAGTTGTAATTCCGCAAATGCAATATGCCATGGTACGCGCTTCGGGAAAAGTTTAAAAAATATAATTATACCTTTAAAACGAGCGACTTGCGTAATATTGAATTTTCTGTCAAGCATACATACGTCAACAAATGATACAACGTCATGCATATTAATTTTACATACATACATAACTTCACGCCAGGTCCCTTGCGGGGTAGGCACGAACAACAGAGCGCCATTCAGGCTTAATCTTACACACCTTATATGCTTCTTTGATATTCATAGCGCTTGTCGTGCACGCTTGTCTGTTCTTAAGGCTCCTGACATCACCTTCTGCTAGTACACGATCAATTTGATCATGGAAGGTGTGTCTTGGCCTTCCGCGACTTTAGCGTCCATCTACATTTGCACTGTATATCTATTTAGTCATTCTTTCATCAAATTCCTTATTAATTTTAATCTGAATAATGTAATTTAATATGTATTTAGTACTATGGGATATGTTTTCTTGAAATAAAATTATAAATAAAAAAAAAGACATTCAATGTGCATTTTCCAAACATTTATTTTACTTTTTATAGATCAATTAGTAATAGACTGGTAAACAAGTGCCTTTTGGACCAACTTTTTTCAGCAGTCTCCGAAAATTATGAATAAGGTGTCAATCGATTCGGAATGGCATCTAGGTGATTTTTGAAAAAAATGAAGTTCCGCTTGCAAAAATGGTAAAAGTTATTAACAATTAAATAAAAAAAGGGGGGTTTAGTTTTTTGCAAATATCTCAAAAAGTAATACAGGTTTTTCAAATTTGAAATTTCCTAAAAAAAATCTTGAATCCCGAAACTGTAAGATTAATATTTATAATTTTCCCAGAGGGATGAAAATACGGCCGAAAACGGGTACTCTGGCTTACGCAAGCCACACCCACATCGGCCCTTTAATGAATAAATATTATTTAAACATACTAAATATGAAAATAAAAAAATTGAAAAAATTCAGGCACTAACTGAATAGATGAATGAACAGTAATCTGCTTGAATTTTTTTTTTTATAACAATTTATCATTTAGTTATTCAATAGTTAATTAATTATTTTTTTTGCTTGAACATGAACATTGCAACTATTATAATTGTTAAACTATAAATTTAAGATTTTTTTCCTTTCTTGGAGAAATTCTTGAAAGGCTTTAGAATAGAACCCCGTTGGAAAAATTAGAAAATGTTTATTATTAAATTTTTTACAAAGGCACTTGTTTACCAGTCTATAACGTCTTAATGCGTTACCGACTCGATTCGTTATAATAATAAAAATCGTCTTTATTTATAAATAAGTTTTAATCAATTTAACTTATCGATATATGTTTGCTAATAATTCTGCATCGTGTAATAAATATACCCACATTTCAATTAACATATTTTACATATATTAATTACGCAAATAAAACGATACTTATTTACTTACTTAATAGTAGGGTATTATTTTTCTTTACAGTAGAACATTTCATTATTTTCAAAGCGATTACTTTCGATTTATTTACGTATAGTGTCGATGGTTTAATAGTTTTGGCGTTACCTGGCACATAGAACATCACTATTACGTTACCTATAACAATGAAGTACGACAATTATGTTATTTGTGTCATGGGGGCTTTATTGTTAAGAAATATAGTAACTTGATGGATTTGTAAACGTCTAAAATAAAATTAATGCTTGGAAACAGTATACTTTCATTTGGTAGGTATTTATTTACATTTATTTGGATTTCTTCGTCCATAGAGTCTCTCCATCTAGTAAATTCTAGTATCACAAATATGGTTAAAACGCACTTAGTATTTATATGGTGTCCTAACAATGTGAGTGTCGCAGCCTCTGCTACGTGAAATAAAATAAATAAGAAAGCAGACCTAGTAAGAACTCTATTATAATACTGTGGACTATATTATAATGATACACATATTAGGTCGAATTAAAATTGATAGAATTTATAGTGTCTTATATATTGTAAAATATTATCAAGCAATACAATGACATGTAAGTTGATTCATATATTAACAAATTAGCTGGTTAATCAAAGTAAACCGACCTATTAAATCACACATTGTACCTGTACAGTGTCCAGTCAACTTACACATCTAAAATATTACCTAACATTCCAAAGAAACCCACGTGTACAATACATATATAACACAATAGAAAATATTGTGACATTGAATACAGGTAAGGTAGATAATAGGTCATGTTTATAAACAAGGCTTTTGCTCTATCGAACTGAGGCGATTCAGAACACGGAAGAAACCCCTTTTTCACTAAGTGTTATTGTTTGATGCGGTAATGTACGGTTTCGAGAATCGAGACCCTCCGCAAGTCTGTTGAGTGGGAGGAGAATGGCAGGGGATTATTATTTGAATAAGCTTGTTATTTTCTCAGATATTTTCGTTTATAATCTAATACACGTGCTCAGGCCTCGTGCTTGGATGTTTTCTCTATAAAAAAACACCAGGACCATTAACATCTTATTGACTCTAACTTATTTGGATTGTTGTGAATTTCTCAGTATTGATAATTGGGTAGATGAAGAGTTGGCGTTGCCGTAACGCTGTTGCTAGGGACTGTAAGTACTATGGATTCATTTGCTTATTACTATACTTTCATATTAGTAATCAATGGTAATGCAAATAAATGGTTAGTAAAATATAATAAAGGCGCACGCACACCATA
Source organism: Dendrolimus punctatus (assembly GCA_012273795.1). NCBI lineage: Eukaryota > Metazoa > Arthropoda > Insecta > Lepidoptera > Lasiocampidae > Dendrolimus > Dendrolimus punctatus. The sequence continues at coordinate 9,036,777 of CM022533.1, read as the reverse complement.
TCAAGCACTTATTCCGTTTTATATTACAACTGCTTATAGATATTCCATATGTGACTTTCTTCACTCAGACTTTATAAAACGACTAGAAGAACACAAATGCACTATTTCATGAAATTGTTTTCGTCTGAAATGTTTAAACAACAAACACGACGCATGACGCATTAGGTCAAAAAAATGTTTCCTTTGTTGTCAGGTTTTTAAATGAAGGGTCCAACAGTTATTAGGCTATCATGTCTTTACATCATCATTACTATTAGCGTTCGGTTAGTAGTCGAAATTCCACTATAAGACAGACAGACGACCTGGCGTACATGACGCAAACATAAATGTTACAGTTTTACCAAAATGGCTACGAAGCACTATAAATATGTAACAGTGGTTAAAATTTAACCGCAGTTGAAGAATATAGACAGTTTAAGATAAGAATCATGTTTGCGTGGAAAATGTCACAAGAACTTATTTGTTGTTTAGGCAATAGTTACAGACCATAGCTGCGTTTATTCTGATAATTATTAATATATCTGATAAGGATACATAGATATAGTTTTTTAATTTGCCATTGTGATAAAAATGTGTGATAAACTAAATAACAAACAACAATTACATAATCATGATTATAGATATCCCATTTACCGGGATAAGATTTAGTTCATTCTATCCCGGACACTATTCCATTTTCCGGGATTAAAATTATGCTATAAGCATCCTCAGTTTTGAAATTACATATATACCGAGTATACCAAATCTGTTCAATAGCGGGATGCCATGGTAGGTTTGTGGACGAGCGTGGCTGGTATAAAATCCGTTACCTTCTACAAGAGCGTGGCCCGAACCAAGCAGTCGGCGTTTATAGCCTATTTCTGAGCCCACCGTTACACATGTAAGTCTAACTCGTGCAAGCCTCTAAGACTCAAGGCTAAGAGAGCACTTCAATTTATTAATACCGCCTTATAAAAAGGATGAGTCCTGTATCTGTGTCACTACGATTGTCTAATTGTAGTGCACATTTAGCCTTAAAGGATTTGTGATCAACATTCACAGGTGTAAGACTTTGGATGAGTTACGGCCTGGTACTACACATTTACACTATAAACCGTAAAGTTTAGAAGAAAGCGGGATTTGTTTCCTTCCTGATTAACACCAAGCTGCTAGCGACTTTACTGTGAAATAATGAATAGCCTTCTCTATATATTTATCTATCTGTTTTTTTTAAAATTTAATACATAACAAATTACAATTAATTACCAAGCTATATATATTTGTATTTCATCTGTTTCAAAACTTGTATTAGGTAATAAAATTGGCGTTAATTTTCAATTTATCGTTGTCTTAGTGACTTGCTCTTAGGTGCTCAGATGTGCAATATGATAGTTAAGTGATTCGATCTTAGCTGCTCGGATGTGCAATATAAAAACTAACTGACTTGCTCTCAGGTGCTCGGATGTGTAATGTAAGAGCTAACTGATTTGCTCTTAGTTGCTCGGATGGACAATATAAAAGCTTATATTAATGATCCCCAATAACGATGATAAAGATTTGTTGTCACAGAAAATAATATTTGAGCAGCCATTTGGTATTTTTGGTGTAGTTTAATATCGCTGTAAACGCACGATATAATTGAATTTATCGCCTGAAGCGTTGGTTAAATAATACTCGGTAGCGTCATGTCGACGTTGGACCGCAGGGGACTTTATTCAGGTAGAACGCTCAATATTCTGCGATCATCACTCGTAGAATACAATATAGTTTGCACCTTATGCATTTAAATTTAAATATCATTTTACACTACACCAATGCCGACCAATGATGGGAGAAGGGGATTGAACCAAATTAAACTCTAGCATTAACAGATTTTTGGAAATAATTAATACGAGTACTTTTATATTCAGTATTCACACATGTTTTCCGCTGTCTTTTTAAGCCAAAATTAAATAGGACGCCAAAACACCAAAATGTAAATTTTCTCGTAGGTCTATCTTGGTTGCAGGGTTTCGAAGTTGTGAAAATGTATGAAAGAGGGTTGGGGTAGACATAGCCGCAGGATTCGTGGTGTTAACAATCCACGGCATGAATCGCCCACCCGGGAAATCAGCACCTCGTGGCCGGCTGGCCGAGTTCCATCGAAACGCTCCAAACCGGAATCACAGTATAAAAACTAATCTAGTAGGCAAACATCCTTTGATTCACATGAAATATCGGCAGTGCCTCAAGGTTCCCATTATCAAGGCTGTCGATTTATTATGGCCCGTTACTATATCTTAGCAACCGTTCATCTGCCTTACTATCGGAAGAAACCGAAAACGAAATGTAATTACGATTAATTTAGTTGATTCAGTATTTAATAAGTAAAAAACAATTTTTATCACTAAGTAATGTAAGACGATATATAATTTACTAATCTTCAAATATCTATACATATAAAAGAAAGTCGTATTAGTTACACTATTTATAAATCAAGGACGGCTGTACCGATTTGGCTCAAAATTGGTGGGGAGGTAACTTAGAACCAGGAGACGGATATAGGATACTTTTTATCCCGTTAAAACCGGTAAGTAGCGCTGAGATCGGGTTCTAGAATCCTCCTAATCACCCGGAGCGATTTTCGTCATTTTTTTTTGTGTGTTTGAGTGGGTCCCCGGATGGTTTAAATCCACAATTGGAACCGTTAGGTGGCGCTAGGATCGGGTTCTAGATTATTACTTTTCGTTTTTCAGAGCAGGACAACGTCTGCGGGGCCGCTAGTATAATATAAAATGAGAAATATTACTAAAAACACAATAAAGTAACGAAATATTATAATACTCATGGGACAATTTACTAATCAACAGCTCGTTGCTACACAACCACCAACCGTACAATTGAATCGAATATCAGAAGCACGTGTAGTAATTTAGTAAATCATTTACGCATCTGTATTTAGAAAATGTTGTCGTGTTTTAATAGAACTGTACATTGGAAGCGCTATCATATCATCATAATTGGCACAAGAAATTTGTAGCTAGATGGTGCTGTGAACCTACTGTTAATTTAAATACTATGCCAGCGTACAACCCCCACCTATTCGCGTTATTTGTCTCTGTTTAGCCCATTTAGCCATTTGTCACTTGCTTATGTTACTGTCGACGACTTTGGTATTCATTTCATTAGTAAATCGAACCTGTTTTAAATATGGGTATTTATTATATGAAACCAAGTACAAGAAAAAAATATTTACGGGAAAGCCCAGTCTTGGATCATGTTTTTGTCTTATATCAATTAAACCGTGTAAAATATTTAATTAATAAGTTATTAATACAATTAGTTACTACCTTTTATTAGTTTTATAATTTTTCTAACTTATTTTCATATATTTCCAAATATATCTACTGTGTAAAAATTTTCAGTTACGAAACTGTTCTTAGATATACAAAGTTGAAACGTAATTAAATTAATTGATACTATTTGATATTCACCATATCTTTCTGTAGTACAGGTTGCTCTAAAACGTCCATTAATAAGTTATAAATTAATTCTGATGCATCTTCAGACCAAACAAAATCAGTATGACTGAACTCTTCCCTCGTTAAAACGTGATGTAAGATAGGGTTTCGTAATTGAGACAGTAAGGTTAAAACATCATGAACATCAGAAAGCCAATCATCTGGAGATGAAAATAAAACTACCGGCACTGAAATGTGGTTTAAATTATACGTAGGAACCTTCCGAGTACCATATGTTTTAAAATTCAATTTTTCTCCATAATCAAACAGTTGGAATTGTCCGCTTTTTATTAATTGACAAAAGTGCATAATTGTCTTAGTAGACCCTCCAGCTGGTACATGTCCTAAAACTTTCTCTGTTGTTTCCGGATTAGGTAGATCTTGGCCGCCATTCACCAAAAGTAACAGAGGATTTAAACATATATTTACATCGCCTCTACAGTATTTATCAATAACTTCTCTTGAAAATGTAGCATTTTTCATAAATTCCGATTCTTTAATAAAACTTGCTGTCCTATAATAATGTGAATCAAAATAATTTGCTAAATCTCTTAAGGGACCTTTAGTGTGATACATGAACACTAATGGGGCTAGTAAAGTGACTGACCGCAACTTGTGGTTATATTTGGAAGACAAGGACAAGAGGGCTATGATGGCCGTCGTTCCCATAGAGTAGCCAATTAAATTAAGTTTATTGTTATTTCCTGTTATTTTTCTGATGTAATCAATTGCAGCCGGTAAATCATAAATACCAATTTCATGCCATGAAAAGTCCCAAAATTCTGCATTGTCTGGAGTATGACTTGTATGGGCATTGGAATATTTATTTCCTCGAGCATTAGCCAGCCACACATCGTATCCAATATCAGCTAGCAAGTAAGGTAATGCTTTTCCTGGTCCAAGAAGCAACCAATCATCAGAGCTACCGAGTAAGCCGTGATGTAGAAACGCTACTTTATTTTGCTCCGATCGGAAACCCAAAAGCGGTATTACTCTGTAAATTTTCAACATATAGCCATCAGAAGTAAATATTGTATGAGACTCGGTTCTATATCCATGTAATGCAATTAACTCCGGTGTTGTCATTTTTGCCTCTATAATTCGCTCCATTTTGTTCGTGAAAGTCATATTTGTCATACCTTCACTCCTATCGCTCAGTTCATCCTTAAAAGAATTTTTGATCTTTCTTTTACATTCCAAGGCATCATGCAAGAGATAAAATAGGTTTTATATAATTAATTATACAATAAATGTGTGACTTAATATTTTTTTCTTAACAAAACAATCTTAACATTATTTTAAAAATTAAATTACACTATAAAAAAGGAACCTAAAGTTTAATACTAGAACAAATAAAAAAGGGTATTATTATAGATATAATATTAGTCCCAACCTACTATCACTTACTGGGAACATTCCCAAACAGCTGTCGGCGTTATCACGTTGAATAGCAATGCTTAACTTTTGAAATGCAAAATAGACGCCAGCCTTTTGGTCTCATGAGAGGCCTACTAAACTTTTGGTGACATCTTGATAAATATTTAGTTTTTAGTTAGTTGTAATCAATTAAGTTTAATAACTGAAGAGTAGTTTTACTCACATACCTTTTTCCAGTTACGTTTCTGTACTGTTGGAAATACCCCAAAATTATGATTATAGACATAATTTTCAAAATAGTCATAGTCAAAACGTGTCTATACTTCGCCTTTGAATCCAGTTCAATGATATTTAAAATTGTATTTCAAACGATATGGTATGTGGTTAAGACAATAGACGAATTCAAAACTATTGTTATTGAAACATTTCTAAGAATATTCTAAAGACAGTGTGATGAGTACGTTACGTTCTATCAATATTTAAGGTTAAACATAGACTGTTTTTAAATTACTTATAACACATACTCGGTATAATGGACTGTATGATTATTATTATTAAGTTAGAAATATACATTAAAGAAGTACCTAATTACAAAAAGTCGAGAGAGAGGGTGGTAAGTCGTCAATGACAATTGTGAATAATAATTGTGCCTAACTTTGCCTCCAAGGCCGCTCCTATATTCCGTATCCCGTTCGACGCCTAGCTGCTAATTGCGCGAGCTATGGGCGTTGGCGGTATGCGGGACACGGAGAGTAGGTGTGCTCCGGCTTGCTCCCTGTCGGCAACACATACATTTATATAAACCATCAATTGTGTATATAACTTTAATAACAAGGTGTATATCTTTTATTTCTTATTTAGATACCTAGGTATATTTATATTAAACTTATTAAAATCACCACGGCTTTTGATTTCTTATAGCGCACCGCTACTCTCAATATAGCCTAATCATTATATTAACCTATAAATATTACGTACTTGTCCAAGGCGGTTTCCCAGGTTTCACACATTGGTTATTTTCAAATGTAATAGCGATGTTTTGTTTTACCATTGCATTACGTGGTAGTTGTTATGTACGTACTTTAGGTCACAAAAGTTGCCTAAATTTGAGTGAAACGTGGCTGCATTAGTCACTAAACTACAATGACTATTAGCATTGAATATAATTTAAAACAAAGAAAAACTTTTGTATACCTTAAAAGAAATAATTAGCAAATACTGTGGAATTAAATCACCCAACAAAGTTCTTTTATAGAAATTCGACATATTTAAGGTTTATATTTGCATTAGAATACTTCTTTCAAGCGGCAAATTAAATTAAAGGATATCCAGTTAAACAATGTGGCCCCACTGATGCTTCTGGGCTGGAATAAATGCAAATCTGTTTGCAAATTACTCTTGGTTTTTTCTTTTATTCCTCTTATTTATATCTCAGCATTGTCTACTTCTCAATGATTATAAGTACAAATACTTTCAACGTCGGTAAATAAAACAAATTACTTTAAAACCCATTTTTCAAAGCCGACTTATTACTTCTTTTAAAGAAAAAGCTGTTTGTACATCATTATCATCAAATATGTGAGCAGAAAAAACTACGGTAATCGATAATTACAAAACTGATTTTATATTTTATTTTGGATAAAACCAGTCGGTAACTAACATGTTATTTTATTTTAGAGTAAGCAAAGAAATCAACCAAAGTACTAAATAAACTATGTCTTAGCAGCTTGTGGTTGTCGAACGTTTCCCAAGCTCAAATGGCGCGGATTCGAATCCTGGCCGGAAAGTGTACTACTTAGGCATTTTTCTGACCTACTGTGCATATTGATGTAATTACCATATACTAACATTGAACGAAAACATCGTGATAAAACCCGTACATCGATATAACCGATGTGTCTACGAGTCGGACAAGGTAGGCAGGATTAGACAGCGCCGGATGCATCTAACAATCTTTGAGTGCCCGCCCATCTGCAGTTGAAAAAGAAGGGCGTTCTTTCTCTATAATTTATTGCACATAAAAAAATAGTAAATGGTTACAATGGGTTCTGGTCTGTTTGGTCTGCTAGCAGTGGGCTGTATAATGTAAACTACAATATTTAATTTTTAATACTTTATGGCACCAAAAATTATCGCGTCTTCCTCCACACAATCCATTTTTTTATGTTTCAATTTCCAATCCCTCGTATATTTTTCAAAGACCCTATTGTGTACTGGTTCCTCGCCCTGTATATTTTTGTAAAGCCACACATGCATCTCAATATTCTTATCTTGTCTTAAGGTAGAGGTTTTTGCCTTCCCATATAATTAATTACCAGTCATATTATACATTTTTGTATATATGTAACCTTTAAGTTTGAATGGCATTACACAATTTTACAATAATTTTTCATAATATTAGTTTGTGAGTTTGGTGGTGTTCGAATTAAAATGACGTTGGAATGATTATAGAGTTTATTAGAACTATACAAACACGTATAGCACAGGTACAAATATAATCGAACACAACAAATCCAAACGTAATTCAATAAAACGCGCCAAGTCCGTCACTATTAGATTTTCGTTACGTACACGCGTCTCGTCTTGATCGTGGTTCTCGCTCGACTGCCTCCCCCTCAATCAGGCAATCGTTTTATACTTCACAAATACAATGTGCCTGTACCGTAATCGATTTAAACCGCCACACCTGGCTAATGACTCGGCCCCAAACGGCCATAAAAGAGTACAATAAAACAATGCACTGTTTTCTAGAAAGACGATCATAAAAGAATTACAATTAGTTTAAATGCCGCCAGGTAATAAAATGTGTTTTGTTTCAGATATGCAGGCGGATTGTTTATTATTAGGACCTGAGTTGTAACAATAATAATAAATCTTGTCTTCGAACACAATAATTTAATAGCAAATAAAATAATGACATCTAGTTCACCTTTTCTATACAGTTATTTTTTTTATTACTTTAAGCATAAAAATATAGAATGTTTCACGAAATAAACTGAGATTAAAAATACAAATTTACACCACACATGACAAGAGCTATGAATGTCAAAGTAGCAAGTGAGGTGTGTAAAAATAAGCCTGTATAGCGCTCTGTTGTTCGTGCCTACCCCGCAAGGGACCTGGCGTGAAGTTATGTATGTATGTAAATTTACATCCTTTTAGAGGTTGCTTCCGATTCAACCTACGTAAACTCAACCCATATAAAAAATACCCAAATCAACTAATTTCTATTCCGTGCTCAACCTACGACTTATTTTAAATACATTTTCATATCTCTACCTAAATGTTATTCCCAATTCAACATATAGAAAAAAACATGGCAATTAAATATGGATATATAAAAATAAAGATCTAAAAGCAGAATTAAAAAAAACATAAATGATTGTTTTAGTATTAGTCTTATCCGTTTCAGCAAGTTTTATTCTTACTTACCACTTTAAAACCATTCCGAGAAAATTTCCGCGGGATACAAAGTATCGCAGCATTTCAGAAACAAGTAAAAGTAGTAAACTATCGATTTAGTGAAAATTGTGTCGAAATAAGCAAATTTTTATGCGCCCTAAGAACTTTAAATTACTCCCGGGAGAATTTACACGAGATTCCTGAGATAAAAAAGCAGAGATTTTATTCCAGAAAATTCGCTATCTTCAATGAAAAAAGTCTCATTAGATTCTAAAAAAATCTGAAGACGGTCACTTAAAATTTTGGAATAACGTAAATTTACATTGTGTACATAATTGTTTACATTGTTTTTGAACTATTAGGAACTGTATACTATAATTTATCACTATTTTTAAACTGCATCATCGTCTGTATTAAAATCTATCAATCCCTGCTAAGGCTTGCCTGGAAGAGATCGTTTTTCAGTCATAAAGTCACCAGTCGTACTGAACTCTGTTATCTTCATCTTCTCTGGCTCTTTTTGGCCGGCACCTGCCAAGGCTTTCATGCAGCAAGCGACTGGACCGAATACGAGAGATATTCCGGCAACATTGCCGGCGAGTTTTTACACGCCCTCACCGTGAGCCCCACACGGTGAGATGTCCGTTATATGAATTTCTCCTCATAAAAAAAAGACTACCTCAAGGTTTAAGTCCCGCAGACGCCGCGTTATGGTCATGTTAACGTCAACGTCAAGGGAATCTTAAAAAAATAAAATAAATTTAGAAAGATTTTATTAATATTAGTAAATAGCATTTTAATATAATTGACGAAAACATCATATTAATAATAACATGGCTGAGCTGGTGTTCAGTTCTGCTATTGCAATATCTTGGCGTTGTGAAGATGTTTAAAGTATGATTCTATTTCGATAGTGTCAAAAATTAAAATCCTACTAAATCTACAATATATTCTCGATATCATCGCGGTAAAATAATGGTAAATATAAATGGCATAACCATTAACAGAAAATTAAATGGTGTTAACCGAAATGTTTTTTGTTATAGCTGAAGTACAGCAACCTGGCTGACAGCCCACCTGGTGGAAAGCGGTTACCATCGCCTATGGACGTTTACAACATCAGAGATGTCACCAACGCGTTGCCGGCCTCGAAGAAATTTTATGACACCCTTTTTGAAAAACTCCATATCGTAGCGCTGTGGGAAAACCACGGCTGGGAGCTTTTTCCTAATCCCTACGGTACGCAAGAGGAACGTTCTACAGAATCGTTGCGTGCATGAGCGAAGCGGCTCGAGGAAATGGAGATGAACTCCCAGCCGATGGAGAGCAGTGCGATGGTAGAAAGAGGACGAAGGCACCATTCTCAACAGTTCCTCTGAACAGTCCCCGTTATCCGATCATTCAGTCATTGTATTTAATTGAACAGTTGAATATTGAAAGCCACCCAAATTTTGAACACATATTTCGTCAGTTTTTTCTTCTAAATATGTATAAGGACAGAGTGGACTGCCACGGGAAAACCAGTGGTATTAGCAAAATATCAGAATTGAGAGAAGAAAGAATACAATGGAGATGATCATATCCGGCGCTATAGAGGAGATACTAATAGCAGAATCGGCCCCTGGTCTCTTCCATATTTGTTGATTAGTTCCATATTATGCCGTGAGACTTAAAGCGTGAGACATAATCTACCATTTGTATTTTTTACTTCTGTTTGTCTATGATTTGGTGTACAATGATGAGTGTTTATTTCTCTAGCTATCTATCTAAAATTTATTTCAAGGTAGTCAAATGTGAGTGCTTGATAAAATCAAATATCAGCAGTCGAATCTATTTAGTGCCGAGAAAGAAAAGTGAACGGGGAAAGTAAAGTGACATTTATTGCTGGTTAAAATGCAATAGTCTGGCTGGAGTCTAAAATCGAGTTATTACCTGGTCTTCGATAAATCTATTTTATCGACCTATAATACAATAATTTTGTAGAGGGTTCGAGTTCTGTATAGGTTTATATAATGTATTTAAAAATGTGAAAACAGACAGGCAGTTTTCACATTGTATAAATTTGAATATTTTTTTATGATTAAAGTAGGTAAAAAAACCAGAGTAGAATATGGCAACGTCGTTTATTATTTACATATAGTTTTACAATACTTCGTTAATTTTAAATAAATTCCAAGTGGTGCCATTTTCTAGATAGTCTAAAATTTTTACAAAAACTAAAGAAGTGGCTTCAGAACCCCATATGAAATCTGTATGCCCAAAGTTTGACTTTTGAATAATATAATGGTCAATCGGATTTCCAATACTAAAATACAGTCGCAAAACATCGGACACTGAAGCGAGCTGATCCCCGTTAGAACTAAACAAAACAATTGGAAGCGTTACTTTATTTAATGGATATTCTGAAGTTTGGTCGTTGTACTGGTGAAATTTTCCACTTTTTATTAATTGTGCGTAATGTAAAATTGTATCTGTTGAGCCTCCCGCTGGTACATGATACAACACTCTACCTATGAAACTTGAATTCCATTCCTTTTCAATTATTCCACCAGTAAGAAAAAACAAAGGATTACTGCAAAATAACGTATGATCCCTGCAATATTTTGTTACAAGCCATTTAGGTATTTTTCTCGAAGGTATAAACTCTCCTTTACCTATAGCTTGTAGCAACATCTGGGGCGGATCTCTTGACATATGTGTTAACACTCTCAATGGACCCTTAGTGTTTGTCATAAAAGCTAAAGGTGCTAGCAAAATTCCAATTTTAAAATATTTGTTATACTGCGGCTTACTCGATAGTAGTACAAGCAAAGCTGTTGCACCCATCGAATGTCCAATATAGTTTATAGGTTTACTCATATTTTTTAACTGTCTGATGTATTCAACAGCGGCCAGCAAGTCGTGTTGACCCATTTCGTGCCAAGTGAATTTCCAAAATTGTAATGAATCGACTCTTATTGACATATGCCCGCGTGAGTAATAGTTCCCTCTCGCGTTTGCCAACCAAACATCATAGCCCATGTTAGATAAAATATACGGTAAGGAATCTTTTGGTCCAAGAAATATCCAATCGGCAGAACTTCCCAATAAACCGTGATGTAGAAAAACGGTCTCATTAATTGATGTCACATTCGTACCAAACACAGGTTGCACTCGATGCAGGGTTAGTAAGTATCCGTCTTCTGTTTGTATAACGTGAGACTCAACTCTCCTTCCGTGTAATATAGCCAGTTGCGGTGTAGACATGAGGGCGGTTGGCTCTGATTTATAACTGGCATATTCCAGAACCTCGGTTCCACTTTCAGCTGCGACTTTTTCTACAAAATCACTAAAGGTATATTTGCTTCTAGCTTCACGTATGTTGTTATAAACGTTTGTTAATCCAGGATCTATGTCCGTTCCAACTATTTGATTCAAAAAATACTTCTTAACTCTTGTTTTTAAAGTAGATAATGAACTAGAAATAGTGCTTGCAAATTCTGTCAATTTTGTACTCATGAAATCAAGAAAACTTACGGCACTGATATAATCGCTATAAGTAATAGCAATTAATAGAATTATTAAAATTTTCATGACTACACGCGACTACCGTTGCCTTAGTTAAACTAACTGTATAAATTTCATCATCATACCTTTTGATTATATCATAAGTGTAACTATTAACAGTCTGAACAATGGGACGTCGCCGTTGAATATTTACAACGTCTATGATTTACTAATGATTCTGTTTAGAATATAATTACATAGCAATAGCACCGATTACGTTATAAAACATCTAGTACCCTAGAAAGGTTTCAATATAATTATAGTGTGACAATATTATGAATATAAACCATAACATTTTTACATTGACGTTGGCGTAAGGTATTGCGCTCGCTAACAAGCTAAGTGCAGTAGTTTAAACAAGAAAGACATGAGGTGACAACAAATATGCAAAGTAGCAAACACCGAAAGCGGGTCACGGCAATTCCCATACGATTATGCGGAAAAATTAAATATACCAACCTCTGCGAAGAAGTTTCTTGCTTCTCGCCCGGTTCGGGGAACTTTCTTTCTTAACGACGTAAACAATTTAAATCTAATGCAATATGCAGACCGTGCCGGCGACTCCAAAACTCCCCGTTTTTCACCCCAACCCCACACCCTCTACCTGCGTCTTTATAAAAAATTCACCCTAATACTGAGCTCAGAGCATTCAGCCAACTTTAGGTTACACACTACTCGCAATATTGCCACTAACTCTATATCCTGGCTATTATTTTGTTTGTTATGAACACTTTTCTACTTTCATGCGATACTCAACTCTTACTGCGGGAATATATGTCATTCTTCAAAGCAAGGCAGCCTGTATTTTAGAAACATATACTCTAGTCGCCAGTCTCGAGCTAGTTTTAGGGTTCCCTAACCACTTTGGCTTCAAGAGAACCTTTATACTTTGGTTGTGTTCGTAAGTCTGTCTAAGCGCCTGTCTTTGTATTTCACATTTATTTTTCTCTAAAACTACTGGGCCTATTATAAGTGAAATTTAGTAAAAATATGTAACCTAATTGTCGTTATACATAATGAGATAGCGAAACAAATAGCATATAAAATAAGTATTTTCTATATTTTAAGAGAGCAGCAGCGCATTTGTAACACCTTGGGTGTTGCAAATGTCCATAGGCGATTGTAACCGCTTTCCATCAAGTGGGCCGTCTGGCTGTCTGCTAAACTCCTGCAATAAAAAAAACATAAAAATCTTGTAGGTGGTATTAAATTTATAGATACATGACAAGAACAACACAATATTGAAACATTTTTTTTCGTATTTTATACTTACGTATATAATATGATCTTTATTTACTTTAACAAACTAAAAAAAATAATTTTAAAGCTCTTTTGTAACGGCTATGAAACAAAATATTAATAATAATTTTATGGACAAAATTATTTAATACTTAGATAGAAACTTCTCAACACTATCATCTTTATAATCACAGGAACTAAGATTGTTATATCGTTGTAATAATAGAGATGTTAAATTGTGATATGAAAGCATGAGGAAGTATGAGCCAGATCAACTAACCCACATCGAACTCATGCAAAATGCAATGGCGCACCTACCCCTATTCCGAGTTCCCCATTTATCCCCCTATTTATAAATGATTCCAGCTCAATTTCACCGACGCTCCCCGTTGGATATTGTTTGACTTTTGGACGTATGGACTTTCCCAACAAAGTCGGGTTTTCTGTCACTATGTAAAGGGTGTTATGGTAGTAGAAATGCAAAATGTATTATTCAAAACATGACTGTATGAAGAGTTTAAACATGACATAGTAGTCGAGAACTATTGGCTATTGGCATTATAAGCAGTGTCTTGAGACACTGCTTATTGCGTATATAACGTTTATCAGTTTTGCTGTCTACTGTTCACACAGCATAGCAATTTTTCAAAAAACCATAAATTGTTATAAGTATATTTAGTATAACAGTAGATTATACTATATGTAGATAAACATACGCCGCTACAAAATAGTTACAATAGGGATTGTTCACAAAAAATTACCCTCTGAATTTATATTTTTATTACGTAAAATAGGGTATTTTAAGATAATAATTTGAATATTTTGTATTTTAAGCGTTAGTTTTTTTATGCTTTGATTTTAAAATTGTTTCTGCGATGACGTCATAAAGGACAAGTCAATTGATTTCTTTTCCTAGAAAACAAAAATAATAAAAGTGAGTATGTATATAGTAATCTGTGCTACTATTTAAATGTCACTGTCATTCATTACTCATTACGTATCGTGATCATTTTAGTGTTTTTTGTCGCTACGCTTATAATTTTTCGTGGTAAACCATTATTATTTTGTATAGTTATTGTAAAAAATTTTAAAGTGGTCTTTAGGGAAAATCCATGTTACAGAACTTAAATCACATAATGTACAGCTAGATTTTTTTTTACATCTGAAGCAGGCAAACAGGCTGACGGCCCGTCCACCTGATTGGATTTAGTAAGGTCAAATAAAGGTCAAACGCATTTCTTACAAAATATAAGAAGTACGTACGTTTTTTGGAATTTTAACTAGATAGAAATGATTAGGGACACTATTCCTCGAAATGGTTTTTCAAATAGCTAGATTGAAAAAAAATGAACAATCCCAATTGGTGAGTGTTTTATTTTGACTATATTTTTATGTAGGCTATTGTATCTTAGAAAAACATAACTGTTACTGTTTTAATATAAAAATTATCTATGTTATATGTTGTTACGTGTAACAAATGTTAAAGGAAACTCAACATCAGGCTACTCGCGTCGCTATTACCCATTCTGATGAATTCTCGCAACTGAAGTTGATCATCATCGGGAAGATTTAAAATGCTGTTTGTATGCGCGGATCCGAAGTCAATAAACCCCGGATATTCCGTAGAAACGAAACCATTGAAGTTAAAATTATAATTTTGTTGCCTTCAGTTGTTGTGTAAATGTTTGTTGAATATTATACTCAATAAATAAAATAGACTATTATATAGACTTACCCAAAACCCCGTTGACTAAAAACCTCAACCTTGCCTTCATAGGTATATATCTTGCACATATCTTGAAAACAGCTCAATCAATTATTCAAACAATAAAAATGACTGTTGATGGTGGTCGCCTTTAAATATAAGTTCACCAACTCATTACCATCACGCTAAGAGCAATAGGAGCGGAGCACCAATTAATGAATGTGTGATTAAGTGGGTTCCCGGATGGTTTAGATTTGCAATTAGAATCGGCAGGTGGCACTGAGATCGGGTTATAGAGTCCTCCTAATCACCTTTACCGATTATGGTGATTTTGTTTTTGAGTCATGAAACAAAGTCTTTGGGGAATTCAGAAAATATGGCGGTACGAAGTTCGCCGGGTCAGCTAGTTAACAATATATTTGTTTTAAAATTTCTTAAATAATATTTGCACGTAACCGGAAATTGAAACATGTAGGTCTCCTGCAACGGTGTTTGGATTTAATTAAAACAGTACCTTTGAGATTATATTTTAATTAGCGTGAGCTATTTTAGGGAACGACGCGCCGTTTTATTCCCTTTTGTTTTCACTTGAATTATTGCAGTTTTATAAAGCCCCGCTTTAACATTATCCGCTTTAATAAACGAAAATTGTTAAGTAAGTCGTATGTGGGTGGGTATACAGATCAAATTATCTAATATATAAAATTCTCGTGTCACAGTTTTCGTTGCCATACTCCTCCGAAACGGCTTGACCGATTTTGATGAAATTTTTTGTGCTTATCCGGTATCTATGAGAATCGGCCAACATCTATTTTTCATCACCCTAAATGTTAGGGGTAGTCCACCCCTAAATTTTTTTATTTATTTTTTAGACAACTTTTTTAGTTTCTATTTTTTTATGATACAACATACAAAAATACATACAACCCTAGATTTTCAACCCTCTACGATCAACCCCTATTTTTTACCGGGCAGGACGACGTCTGCCGGGACAGCTAGTTGTTCTATATAAATATAAATGTACACGTGGTCACATGCGAATTTGACATACAAAGAAGCCTGGTATCCAGAATCCCGCAAGGGACCTGGCGTGAAGTTATGTATGTATGTATTTTATTTATCAGTGCGAATATAATTATGTAATATATTTTAGGGCTTTTAATAAAATAGATAAATTTTGGCAAAAAGTACTATTTACAACATTTGTAAATACTAAACATATGCAATTAGATATTTTGATTTATAAAACAGGATTTAAAAGGTGTTATTTAAATGAATTGGTTCTAAGGTATTCGGTTTTGAAACAGTAGTGGTTTCACTCTAGAATTACAGGACGAAGAATACACCTCTGCATTTCTTATTTCTGGACCTGCAGAAGGCCTTCGACTGTGTTCCTCGAGTGATGATCTGGTGGGCACTGAGGTCCAAAGGGGTGCCTGAAACCTATATTGATATTATTCGATACATGTGCCGTGATTCCGATTCCATAGTTCGGACCGCTGTTGGCGACACTACACCATTCCCTATAACCGTCGGAGTGCACCAGGGATCTGTCCTCAGTCCGTTTCTGTTCAGTGTGATATTAGACGAAGTGTCCAACAACATCAGAGACCGACATGAGCAACCACCATGGTTGCTTATGTATGCGGACGACATCGCGTTGGCAGATGCGGATAGGGCGCGCCTGGTGCGACGTGTGAATTCGTTGAAGGACTCGCTTGAGAACGGCGGTCTAAAACTAAGTGTGGCGAAGACGGAGTACTTGGCTTGCAACGTTACGGATCCCACGTCCGTGCGCATAGGCGAAGACACGGCCGAGCGCACGGACCAGTTTAAGTACCTGGAATCTGAACTCAGCACGTCCGGGGACATCGAACATGACGTCAAGGCCCGAATATCAGCTTGGGCCAGGTGGCGTGAGGTGACAGGTGTCATTTGCGATCCCAAAATGCCGGTTAAGATAAAAGGACAGGTCTATAAATCCATTATTAGACCTGTCCTTTTATATGGCAGTGAAGCGTGGCCTGTAATTGAGCGACACAAGCAGGAGCTGCGTGTCACGGAAATGAATATGCTAAGGTGGATGTGTGGAGTCACGCGAAAGGATCGCGTCAGGAACTCCCGCATTCGCGGCAGCCTTCACGTCCGTGACAAAGCAGACAAACTGCAGGAGAGTCGCTTACGCTGGTACGGCCACGTTTTACGGAAACCGGCTAGTTACGTGGGGAACAAATGTCTACCCATGCCGCCTCCGCCGGGTCCCGGTCGAAGAGGTAGGCCCAAGAAATACTGGCTTGACGTTGTGAGGGATGACATGCGTACCAATGGTCTCAATACAAGGGATGCCGAAGATCGCGCGAAGTGGAGAAGAAAAAAAGGAAAGCGGACCCTGGGCGTCGAAGTGATCGCTCCGAACGCAACCGGGATTTAACGCTCGGATGATGATGAGTGGTTTCACCCTATAAGATCTATGGTGTCACCGTCCTTTCTCTCTATTTTGTAACATGGAGTGCTTGCTATATTCAAGATAGTGAAGATTTAAAAATAATTAATGAAAAATGATTTGAACAAAACTTAGTTATAAA
Source organism: Dendrolimus punctatus (assembly GCA_012273795.1). Lineage (NCBI taxonomy): Eukaryota > Metazoa > Arthropoda > Insecta > Lepidoptera > Lasiocampidae > Dendrolimus > Dendrolimus punctatus. The sequence continues at coordinate 9,019,444 of CM022533.1, read as the reverse complement.
AATATTCGAAATTTTATATCAAATGTTAAAAGCATAAAATATATATAAACTTTAAAAATTGTAGTACATGTTAAGGTAAGATAATTTGTATGAGTGTAAGTGTACAAGTTAGCCTCTGAGACTCTGTATAGGATTTTTTTCAATTCCAGGATTTCAGCAGACAGACGACCCACTTTATGAAAAGCGATTAACATCGCCAATAGACGTTTGCAACACCAAAGGTGCTACAAATGCGCTGCTGCCCTCTTAAGGCAGACTGGAACCTGGTCACTAATCCCAGACTCAAGGTTGTTATGGCGATATACTTTAGACCAGGGGTGGTAGCCATCCAGTCGGGCAAATGCCCTATATAATGTAGGTTCTTTTGTCGTCTCTTACGACAGACCGCCCGGCCGCGTGAAATTGTATTCTTTCTCCGATCGTGCACGGATCTGTAAGATAAAGATAAAAAAGGTTAAAAAATATAATAAATACTTATTACCTACCCTGATATGTCTAGATTATCAGAAGGACCATATGTATAAAAACGGAAATTACAAAAGCAGTACTAAGTTTGACATATTTACGTACACCTACACACTGTGGAATTTTATCACTGTTTTAGATGTACTCTGTTTATATTACTCCAAATTTCAGATCATGTTTAACTAAAATAATTAATTGTATTATTATAAGTAAAAATCCTCTATAATAATAATAATAATAGGCCGCAGAGGCGCTTTGTCTCGAAGCCTTAGGTGAGTAGCGACACCTCGGACCTGACTCCGGGGGCCAAGGCAATCGGCATTTAATAATCGGCAGACAAATACACACATGGTATATCCCCAAATTAAGCAAGTTAGTTACGCTTCTGTTATGGGTAATATACAAGAGACTAATCTGGGGCCTATCCCAGACACCATTAGTAAATAATAGAGAAAATACGTTTTTGATATTTACTAAACCAGGAATCGAACCAGGAGGCTGTCCGTTGCAGTAGGCCCGCAAAAGCTTAGCCCGCTCAACCACAGAGACCGTCATAATATTGATCATAAATAATGCAGATGTATAGTTTATAAATGAAATTATTAGAATAATTTTATAGCATAGCTATTAGTACGAAATCCTAAAAGGTATACGAGTAAGTAGTAAGAAAATAAGGTTTCTAAAAAACGCAGTTTATTTCTACTATTTATTTCTATTTCGAAGGTAGTTTATTAACCATTATTTACAAATATGCCAATCAATATCTTGTTACTAATTATATATTATTTTTTATTTTATTTTATTTATTACGGACAATAAACAGATATACACTAAAGTTACATAAAAAAACAAAAGGTAAATAGTACAAAGTCAGTGTTTATCCTACTACATTATCCACGTGTACAATTTTTAGAGGAAAACGAAACAAATACAATTCAAACGCACCCTCATCCACATACACACACACACAAACACACACACAAACACACACACACACACGCACACACAAACACACACACACACACATGCACATACGCACATTCGCACACACGCACACTCACACACTCTCTCACACTCTCGTTCTCAATCAAAAGAAACAAATCAACACGCTTATTATATACATAATTTACATTTAATTATGCGTGGAGGATAAAAATAACAGAGATACAAATTGACAGAAAAAAAAACAGACAATTACAGTGTAGTACACATATTATTGCATTAAAAACTATATTTAATAAACACAACTACGACTTATAATGGGGGAACCTACTATAATTTAATATGAATAATATTATTAAATAAGAAATCTTTTTAAAACTGTATATACTCAGGTATAAAAGATCTACGAATTGTTTTGTTTTCAGATTTTAATCTAAAAGAAAATTATGAAAAACATATTGATCACATAGAATACGAGTAAAAGTAGGTGGGTCGTAGATATAAGTCACTGTAGCTATGAATTCAACTCATTATAAGTGTTATTGACTACAATTCTCCCTATCTTTCATATATCTATAAAGCAATATAAAAATATACCTTTATGTAATCTTTGAAAACATGTTTGTCATATTATTTCATAATACAGTCATTTTAATTTAACGCTAAATAGCTTATAAAAGTTAGACAATACCAAAATGTTCACTAAAGTTCGCTCTCAAAATAAAATTAAATAGTTTTCATTTGTTTCTATGGTTGCAGCCAACATCTCTGAAACTTTGATTGGAACTAAAATGAAGCTGCGAATAATTTTTCATTAAACTTTGCTGCATTGTTTTCCTTATATTCGACTGAGTTCAAACTTGTTTATGCCTTTCTCCAATTCATATTTAGATGAGACTTATTGTTTTTAATTAAAAGAAAAGATATTGTATATCACTTTATAAATAAAAAAGACTCGCATTCACATTGAAGCAGTTCAAATAATGATTAAGTACTAAAAAATTAGGCGTGTTCGTCGCCAATTCTGTTACACGTTGAATCAACCGTATTACATAGTTCGTTTACAAATGTCCGAATCTGATCTGAGTACACACCTTTTGCAAATAGTACGTATAATGGGCATTTTTATTCGAATATTTTGTGCTACGTTTGCGCAATATAACTAGCGCGATAATTCTTGGAACTTGTCGAGACACTTTCTTCAGCGAAAATTGCTATAAATCTTATACTGGTAAAAGTAGAATGAACTACGCTTAGTAAATTAATTAATATAGAAATTTTCCGATATCGGAAACCTTTATACAAAATTTTCTGAGAATTTCTAATAGAAAATATTATTGTCAGATTTTAAGGCTCTAAGTGGGTTAAATTAGCACGCGTGGCATCTTTTGATACATCTGTTTTGATGTTTTAATCAGTCCAAAAATATTTAAAAGTGACACAAAACATAAGAAATTTTATACGTAGCTCGTGAATACAAATAAATTGTTAATGTGGTATTGCGATAAATCATCATCATCATCGTCAGTCAATCATAGTTCACTGCTGAACGTAGGCCTCCCCAAGACGGCGCCACTCATCCCCGTCCTATGTTTTCCTCATCCAGCGCCTACCGTCGACCATGCACAGTACGTCGGTCCATCGGGCTGGAGGGCGTCTGAGATTACGGTTATCGAGACGTGGTCTCCACTCCAGGACTCGTCTGCTCCATCGGCCATCGGTCCTTCAGCAGACGTAACCGACCCACTGCCACTTCAACTTCGATAAATATCATTGGCTAATTAAAATTATTAATTATAAATAAATAAAAATGGTAGTTTTAGGATGAATCATAATATTATTTATACGTACATACACAGACTTGATATCTGCATGATTTGAAACTAAAGTAAGTGTTAATTGTAATAAGTATATTTAAATAACAATTTCTAAAACGTGTCCCGCGTGAACACTTCCAAATGCTCAAATACATATATTTCTTAATTCGTGCTCTCTAAGTAACTGTTATAAAAACGAAATGTTGTAAAGATTATTTTACCTATGATTTCTTTTTAATTCATCTTCTTATTTATACAGCAATGTATTTATAGATAATTATTCCATACTAGCAATTCCCATACGGCCACTTGTTACACATCTCTTCCATCTTATTTGATATGACCTTTCCTGCTCACAATTTATTGATTACTGCCGTCTTCTCGTCAACGGTGTATTGAATTAAAAATAATATTTATTTTTCGTCGTTTAAGCGTCCGCGTATTATCATTCAATTTATTGGATATTCTTGAAGAGTCCTTAATTAACGGCAGGAAGTATAAAAGGGAGTTTATGATTCTTATTATATTATTGCAAAAAATATTATGTATTGACTTGCTGTAATAGTTTTATGAGAAAATATTTAGTTTTTGACATGCATCAGCGGTTCATTAGTTATTTAGTACCCCCGCCTACAAAGTAGCAGTGAATAATTAAAAATAGTAATAATGGAGAAGCAAATAAGGCAGGCCTTTAATAATGCTGTGCATATTTCACTAACTAATTTGGAGCGTCGTGTTGATCCAATTATATGAACGTCCCCCTTGGTTACAATTCTGTTATTCACCTCATGGGCGGACTTAAAAAATATATTTGGATTACGCTCCTCTTTATTTTAGTACATTTGAATGATTACAATTTGTTTTTTTTTTATATATGATGCTCTGATGTATTTATAAAGAACACTGTCAGACAGACAGAGTTACTAGGTTAAAGAACTTTTAGCTAAACAAACCTATATTTATCTATACTTGATATTATACACAGGTAACATTTGTGACGTTGTAGGGGATAATCTCTGGATCTACTAAACATTCTTTCACCAGTGGAAACCTACATTAATCCTGAGTGGCATAGGGTATATTTGATTGTGGTTAATCATAAGTATTTTCTTCTAATACGCAGCGAAGTGGGCACGGGTTAGCTAGTTATACCTTTTAGAGAAAAAAGCTAATACAATAAATGTTCAGGATGACATTAAGTTTAACATAGGATAAAATACCTTTTTTATAGGAAATATCTAGACAATCAAGACATGCCATAACATTAGTCACTATTGTTCTGTCGATTAATTCAATTGCAAAAGCGTACATTTAATTTCAACAAAACCAATGGAGAGTTCAATTTCCTGTCTGTGCAGCGTGAATCAATAAATCTGCTAAATCATTATTGTTTTATTTTAACCAATATTGATAAACCATACTTCCTAGCAGCAATTTAATAATTGCTCTGCTTTCATCCGTGGTTTCGAAGTTTGAAATAACACAACCTTCAGTTATATAACTTACACAGTCATGAAAACAGGTATATAATTTGTTTATTAGTAAATGCCGGCCTTTGGGAAGTGTTTAAAGGCTAGTAATAATAATGCCAACGACCTTGACAGTTTGGGAGGAGCCCCTGGACCACTCTCCACGCCCGGGGGCTACCCGCAGGGAGTGGGTAAGCACCCATTTGCCTTCGTCCGTAGTCTTGTAACGGAGTATTTATTACAGAGACTATCAATTGAAAATAAAGATGTGAGTGCAGTGCATTTTACACTCATCATTTGAAACTAAAACTACTACTTTAAATAAATAATTATGAATAAAATAAAATAATTTAAATTGCGCTTTATTAGCGCATCTTGAATTTTCCTTTAAAAATGATTCTCTAAGTTCCTACGACTTAAAACGTGCTATATGTATTAAAGTATTATTTGAGTACAACCCAGTGATACGTTAGCTGCTATTGCGACTAACCTTTAGATAGTTGATATAAATTTTAACTTCCAACAAAATATACTGGTGCAATATAACTCCTTCCCACCAAACCACCAATATCCTATACCACCTACCTACCCTTTTTACCTACACTTTGAGTCATTCCTAATCAAACAATCATATAAGTGGAATATTATTTACCCATATGAACAAAAATAAGTAGTAGTAGTATAAAACTTAAAACTTTTTTATTAAATAAATAAAAGGCAAAGAACGAGAAAAAAAATATAACTCCTTTCAAACTGCACAATATAGTACTTATTACTATATTAATGTAAAATAAGTTCACATCTAATTTTCTATATTACTTTATGGGACGTTGGCCTAATGAATTGCATTTCAACGACGGTGTTGCAGATATTAAATTAGAATATTTAAATGCGAAATATGATCATGTTTGCGACATACAAAGCGGTAAACAATTAGCAACTATTTAAATGAATTTTCTTAACTATCTTTTATATTCTATGACAAATATATATCATTTAATAAGTATAACAAGATACTGTAATAGGCGCATATAAGATCGTATATTATAATGATACATACAGTCCAATGACAACGTTTTGATATTAGGGTATTAAGATCGTATATGTATAGGTATAGGAAACAAAAAATATATAATAATTAATATTAAAAATTAAGGCTTGTGGCCACGACAGGCATATTTATACATTTTCGAAAATTATAAACCTCACAATCAACAAAAAATATAAAATAACTTCAATTTCCTCTTAAGGGCATCCCTGTCATATATATATATATATATATATATATATATATATATATATATATATATATATATATATATATATAAAAATATATATATATATATATATATATATATTAAGGACCCATTTTCGTAAATTGACTCCTTACTTATTTATATAGACACAAGTAGCTTCTATAAATGTGCTACATTGCATGTATCTTATAGAGTTTCTGAGATAATTTGAGTCAAACAGAAACCGGATTGAGACCATAAGAGTTTCTTTTTACCTTTGAGGAACCGAACCTAATACGTAATAATAGTGGTCTCCCTTCTCTCTTCTCTCTCTTCTCTCACCCCACGTTATTTGTTCCATTATACATGATAACCGCAAAAGCATTATGGGGCTTACTACTCTTGATTTAATAAAACTATAAATTACAATTCTGCAATGCTGGTATGGCAGCAGCATTGTGTTGCAAAAATATGTATTGAACTATTTTTTAAATATACAGTTTCAATAATAAAGATTACGCTCTTTGGTACTTCTTACTTTTTTTTATTTTTTTTATTGCAGGAGTTCAGCAGACAGGCAGACGGCCCACTTGATGGATAGCGGTTACCATCGCCTATGGACATTTGTAACACCAAAGGTACTACTAATGCGCTGCTGCTCTCTTGAAGGAGACTGGAGCCTGGTCACTAATGCCGGAACACAACTAAGGGTTGTTATGGCGACATACTTTAGACCAGGGGTGGTAGCCATCCAGTCGGGCTAATGCCCTACCACCTGGCTGTGGGTTGTTTTGTCGCCTGTTACGACAGGCCGCCCGGCCGCAGGAGTTTGTATTCTTTCTCCGTTCCTGCACGGACAAAAACTTTTACCTACTTATGATTATTTAATCATGTCTTAATATTGAAGCCTCTCCTACTACTCAAGAAGCTAGAACAATTTACAAGTTTGTGATGGGCTGCTTGTCTGTGGGGAACTCAACAGAAACATTGCCAAACATTGAGGAGCTGACAAAACCGTAAATGTTCAAAGACATTTGCTACATCAAAAATGCTCCAAATGCGCTGCTGGTCTCTTAAAAGATACTGGAAACTTGTCACTAATGCTAGAACACAACTCAAGGTTGTTATAGCGACATACTTTAAACCAGGGGTGGTCGCTATCTAGTCGGGGAAATGCCCTACCACCTGGCTGTGAGTTGTTTTGTCGCCTCTTACGTCAGGCCGCGCGGCCGCAGGAAATTGTATTCTTTCTCCGTTCCCGCGCGAATATAATTTCTTCTGTGGAGCAGATTAACTAATCCAACAAAATGAATACAGAGTGCTTTTCCACACTTACCAAACATACAGTAAAGAGGGAAGTAAAAATGTGGACAATATATTGGCTGCTACAATAAAATATAGGTTAGGATTAGATCTACAAATAACGCTATAGGGGGACATTCAACGTATTTCATAAACGAAATATATTTAATTCATTGATAAATCACAAGAATCAAAACGAACCTAAAGAACACGGACGTGAATTCGATATGTGTGGCAGTGCTTGTGATTTTTAATAATAATCTGTCCTAAATATCCATCACGCTTTAGATTATGACGTATAATTACAAACATATACTTTCGTCACTTGCTGCCAAGGCCACCACGACTCAAGCTTCTATTAGCCAATCATGCTTACATTGGGATGATGTGCTTGCACAGAAAAATTGACAATCCTTATACTATAACCATGAGTGAAACTTTTTAAACTAATTTAAGTGCATTCTTTTTAAACATTTGACTTTCTATAATAGTCAAAAAAAAGAACATTTCAAAGTCATTTAAAATACAATCTAAATTATTATGAAATATTATATTATTTACTTTAATTACTGAAAGTTTGTTTATTCTAAAATCATATTCTCTACTTCATTTAGATTAGGTTATTATTTTATTTAGAATCGGAACATACATACAATATATAGGAAGGAGCTTACCTTCCGAAATATCAAAAGCTCAACTTCGGAAGTTTATACGGACATGTCGTTTAAAAAGACTATGAGAGGACTTCCACATGAACGTTTATCAGCAAAGGGCTTATTCTATCAGGACTTGTCTAGTTTGACACCATGCCAGAGAGAATGCATCACCAGGGTTGGAATGACAATACAGATTGAAGAAGAAGCATATTTGTCGCAACATCCTGAGGTGAACAGTGCTATGTTATAATTATTTACAGAGCCCAAGTCTATAGCTTTTTCCATAGGGAAAATGGCTGCTGCTTAGATATCCGGGGTATAAATTTTAAATAGTGAGTAGGCGGAGTGGGGATAGGGGATGTACTTCTTCATTTTTACCCTTTCTACAACCCTTACGGTCCGAAGTTCTTGAAATATTCTTATTTGTAAACTATAGACATCCGGAAGGTTAATTTTAAGTAGTGAGGGGAAAGAGTGGGGGGGGGTGAGGCCTATACTTACCTCTTCTGCAACTCTCATGATCCGGAGTTATTAAAGTATTATTTTCTTGGTAACCCTAATAATTTTTTTCTGGACTCTAATAAAAAATTTAGTAGCTACAAATAAGCCGTAAATATGTTTATCCCTTGAAACAAAACACGATGAAATTCACTTCCCAGAATCTATGGTGCACCCTAAATTTGCGTCATATGAGTTCAAAAAATAACAATCATCGCCTTCTGAAGAGAACACTTCAAACACAACCATAATTTAACGCTTTGATTAGCTATTTTTTAGAGTGAACCTGTATAAAACTGCGGATCTGCAGAGGCTTGGCTATGGCTGGGGTTAATTTCAATTCCTTACAGTGGAGAGCATGCCTATTTTAGGGCGTAGGAACCAATATCTGCCGGAACCACAGCTTTATCCGAGCTAGTGGTTCAGGAGTTAAGAAAAATAAACAAAGTGGTTCTCTTAGTAGGTACGCGGCAATTTTGTGAGTTCCAAACTAATTTAAAGCTGACTTCCAGCAGTGAAATGTAGAGAATTAAGCATTCACTGACTTCAACTCGATTAAAAAAACGAAGTATCTTAAGCTGAAAGCTACATCTTGCAACCTCGTAAATCCATACTTAATATATAAATGTGAATCTTATTCTGTGAAAAAAGAGAGAAGAAAGAAAGATCTATCTTAATATAGCAAGAACTTAGGTTGTATCCTCGCTACTTTGCATTCATCATCTTCTTAATCTTGAAAGAGTTAAAAAAAGAGGATTAAACATTGGTATGCTCAAGTTATGATAACTCAAGCCGTGATATAATTCTCACGGCTATGAAAGTTTACAATTGAGTTTTTGATAAAAATAAAGAAACACCTTTGACGTTTTTATTTCATTTATAAAGCGAAATGAATACGGTGATTTCCCGCAATGTATAGGTTATATATATATATAATAGGTTACATATAAATAACACTTGAAAGACCTAAAGTTACAAGATTGAGCTGTATAAAGTAGTAAGTTTGGGTTCTATTGTAATTGATTTTGTGATTAAGCTTCACTGGGTTTGTGTTTACTAATCCAGTTAAGCTTTAATAAGAAAAATGTCAAGAATGTTTCATAAGCTTGCGTTTCAAAAAATATTTAATACAATATCTTTCTTAGCATACAGTGCTATTTTTTTAGATAAAAGCAATGCTGGATATGTTTGTGTGTGAAATTCTTCACACTGCCAAAAGAAAATTTATATTGTTAGAAGCTGCAAAACATTTCACTCGACCAGCTGAGAAGTTAGATCAAGAAATAAGAAAAATACTGGATCTTCCACCCGATGGACCATACACAAAGGTTTTGTTTTGTTTATAATTTAAGCAGCCAGAAATACACGGCCTTTGGGTCTTTGCGAGCTACCATGCAACCCATTACAGTTTTATAAATAAACATTTTATAAGTTCCTACCAACATAAATAATTATTATAATTATAACGTAATTACTAAGTAGGCGGGGCATAAACCCAGTGCATACCCTAATGAGCGAATGGAAAGGTTTGCTCGACAATTAATTACAATTTTAATAGTTATTTATACGAACAAACTGCTTGAATCCTTCATTACCGAAAAAAAATATGCAAGTCATCTCACAGATGAGCAACTACTAACATGAAAGCTAACATACTATAAATAGCCGCTCAAATAAAGCCTCAATCGTCACACTAAAGTTTATAGAGTAGTATACTTTGTGGTGCCTATTTAATTTTATTTTCTGTTATTTTTTAAATAAAACCCAAATAAATGTATTTCGTTTTTAATATTACAAGAGCAGCCCGCCTTCACTAGATTTTGCCACCTTAAGGCCCCTGCCTGCTGTGTGGTTGCCGACCGCAGTATTACATTAAATTTATTAAAGTAATATTTCCATTTTCAATATTGGCAACATACATCGGCGTTGAGTAAATAAAGTAAAGAAGTAGGGGACAGATATTTTTAAAACGTGGAAAACTGTTCATAATTATATTAATTTATTGATGATTTGTTTGGCAATACTCAGCTTGGTAATAAAATAATTATATGTTGAAAATTTGATTTTCATGTATCTCGGTCTCAGAAGATGGAATAGAGCGAACTTATGAATTTTCTATGTTCTTAGAATGTAGTTAAAATCCCACCTATAACCCCGGGGAAGGCTTCAGTTGATATTTGGGACTCATTGGTAGTGAGCTACCCAGTCCAGCTATTAAAAAGTGTGCACACCGTCAACAACGTCAACATCTTTCGAAGACACCACGGTACCTAGGGTGCAATATTTCAAGGCCTCAGCCTCAATATCATGACTGAGGTGGTGCCCTTGGTGGTAGGGGTAACCACCAATCATGTGATTAAGCTGAGGTGATCAGAACCCCAACCTCCTATCCTACGGACTTATCGTAAATTTCGTTTCAAAACTGACTGCTATTTATTGACGGTGATGACTTTTTCATATTTTTACAGCTGATACCTTTAATAAATAGGGCGATGCACAGATAGAGCATTGTCATCTTTCTGGGTACCTCACACATGTAGAAGAAGGTAACCTTGCCCCAGTATTCTAATGATTAATCTCAAGGGCCTCATGTAGAAGACTCATTCAAAGCATCCTTAATGCTTTGAATTCATGCAAATTTAACATCTTTTACCATTGAGTCTTAAATTCTGTATTTTGTTTTAGGAAGACCGTCCACCGTACCAGTTTCACGACTTTGAACTGGAACTCGACTTAAAGAATATAATAGCGAAGCACTATCCTCCGGAAGCTTGGCAAATTGTTTCACCACCTGTTAAAACACCTGACACCGTTTCTTCATCTTTCTTGTCTCTAATTACATCAAACACAACATTACCAACACCAGGTACTTCGGTTTTTACTTATATACCCCTTCTATTTAATACCTTGCTACGTGAAATTTGATTTGACATAAGCTCCATACAAGTTTTGCCAAATGTACCGATGGTAAAGCAAGTGAGCCTATAGCAATGATTCTTAACCGGTGGTCCGCGGACTACTGGTGGTCCCTGGAGGCATTCCAAGTGATCCGCGAAGCCATCTTAATAAACAAGTGACGTGACGTGTTATGTCCAGTCATAACAACGCATACCGCGCCGCAGCACAAGTCCGAAAGCAAGATGCAGTGCACAAGAGCGGGGAAAGAGGTCCGCGTGACGGGAGACAGCAGCGCAGCGGTATCTCTCATTCGATTTGCTCCGTTCGTTCTTTGTTTTAATAATTATTTATTAGGAGTTCACCCTACGTACGAGTGAATTATTAAATAATAAATTCAATCGCTATATTTACATATACATAACCAACTAGGTGGTCCCTGGCTAGACAGATATTTGGTAAAATGGTCCCTCATGGCTTAAAGGTTAAGAACCATTGGTCTATAGTAAGATATAGAAAATGGCTATTAATCATTGGTAATAGAAAATGTTATAAATTGCTATTAATACTAATGTTTACTATTGATAAAATACATTTCTGTTTTTGTAGGTATATTTTTGAGAAATTTATTTGAACACACATATTCCGAGAAAATTGATCAATACTGTATACGTAATTATGCTACCTGCAGGTTGCAGTAACCGACTCATGTCAACCTAGCAACTTAATAAAGTTAGTTCATGCATGTAGGGACCCGCTAGAATTAGATTGCGAGTATATTGCACTACACTTCACTTCATTTTAAGCTCAGTTATATAATCTATTTAAATAATATAAAATTATATTCATGCATAAAAATGCATATTGTGCCAACTCCAAAGAATTGGGAGAAGGGGAAAGAACGGAGAGTTTAAGGTGACAAATTATTATATTATATTTGAATAATAAAAATATTAAATAATAAAAATTCAGTCTAGAGGTCTTCTAAACTCGAATATGTCTTATAACCGACCTAATACCGAAACGAGATTCATTGGAAAAGCAAAGACTACGCTGGTCTTCTTCCTAGAAATTTCTATGTTCTCGAGCCCATTGTAAACGGGCTCTACATTTGTGGGGTGCTATAGGTGGAACTCTCAGTAGCCTTCGGAAACGCAGACCTACTTCACTTCAGATCGTTTGGTCGCTTATCAGCAAGCTTGGAGAGCTGTGGAATCTCGTAGCCAATATCATGTCAGTCATTGTACGATTCCGTATCGTATTTCCGATTTCCGAATTAGCAGCTTGCACATATCTCTGTCATCTTGCTTGCCTTTGCCTGCTTATCTCACTCCGACGCAGAGGCTCCGGGCTCGGTTTTCTTCTAAAACTTTCCGTAATTTACTATGGTCTGAGTGTCTGGGATTGGCCCCAGGGTGATCTGTTGTATTATTACCTATACAGTGGTCGGCCGAGACCGCACATCTGAATTTGCTACGATTCTGGCACATATTTTTCTCTTCACTTAGCACACTATTTTCATTAATGCATTCAGCCTAGTGCGTGTCAGTTAGTCCTTGCAAATTAGAGAGTTCTGGCAGAAGTGACAAAGGGTCACTGTTTTTATCATCTGACAAATAAAATCCATATCTCAAAAAGTAGATACTCTTTAAATTTTGTTTAAACTATTATTTGAAATGGTTAAAAACTGAATGGGTTGGGATGGCGAGTACTTTTTATGAGCTTGGAAGTGAGGAACTCTCCACCTATCGTGTTGAATAAAAAATCATTGACAGACATGAATGATTTTTTGTCACTTATGTAGTCTTTACTGAATCTGATCCATATAGACAGACATACTAGTCATCGTATAAAATGACTGTCACAAACATAGATACAAGCACAGACGAACCTAACGATTTCTTAGGGTTCCTAGCTACAATTCCATTTTAGCCTAAAAACGATCTTGTCAATTGTCACTCTCTTCTGAGATTTAAACCACGTCATAGGAATAACACTTGTCTGCGTAAAACCTATTACACTACGCTTTAATGTTATTAACTATTAAAAAGGCCAAAACTAATCAAAAAAGTATAATGCGCACTACAATTCTTCTATGAGAAAAACTATGAATAACGAATAAAACTGTAAATATCTAACATATTTCTACAGTGTCATTGTCGTGAAACAAAGGTAGTGTCACGTCAAAAGTGTGCAAGTATTCGTTTGGCTGCATGCGCCTTTCATTAGCCATTGTTTCATTTTAAGAACATACTAAGAAATTTACTTGTGATGTCGCCGCGCTGTTTAAATAAACTTTAAACCCCTCTGATGTTACTGCATGAAGGTGGTATTTGGAAATTTTTATTGCTGCGTTTTACAGTTGTACAATGTAGATGGTTTACATTGAATATTAGGCTAACACATGAGACCATCTCGGAATGGCCCCGTTTTAACTATAACGGTAAGCATTAAGTAAAATCGAAACAAGAATCTAATTCGACTATGTTTGTGTTTACCACTATCGAAGGATTACTTATCTTTTAAAGTTGTTATTTGTAAATGCTGTTAATACAATTTATGCTCATTCAATATTGGCATTTCATTAAATCTTTCACTTTATTATGTGAAGAAATGGGAACATAGCTACAATAGATTATTCATCTAAGTGCAATGGCTTTGTTTTACTACAATACTCATTATATTTTTCTTTTAGAGCCGGTACCAATTCCTGAGCCAACAATATCCGAGACGTTTCTTGCCCTCATTTCAACAACTGTTGACAAAGCTATTTACTCACATGTCGATGATCGCACATTGAATTACGACACTGCTTATGTAGAACTAACCAAAGCTGTAGAGGCTGCTATGGAAATACCAGTTATCGAAATAAGAGAAGAGATAGCTCAACTATTCTATAATGCTTATCAGATGTTTGAACTTGATATCATGGAAAAAGAGAGAATGGGTAATCAACTTTACTATAGAAATAGATTCGTCTGTTAAAAACACAAGTAAAAAACCCCTTTCTCTGTCGATTTCTATAGGAAGGTAATTACAGTCCTGATATGCATGATACGTAATAAAATGTGTCATAGCAACCCATATTCAAATGCTTCTATAAACAATAATGACAAGCCTGATATCCGTTCCTGTAGGTCCAGCAGTTATTTTCAAAAAATGTTATTAATCTATAAAAGATTTTAGGAACTTTTAGTTCAACACTTTCGAAGCCCCTGTAGCTGATACGGCGGTAGCTACGTCCTTGTATCCAAAGCACTTTTACAATTTTGATACTTAGTACTCTCGATATCGTTTTTCTGTTTTCTTCCAATGAAAGCCTACGACGATTGTAATAATATGAGTAGGAATATCGGCTTAGCAAAACAGCTATGAATGCCTGATTCCATTCAGCAGCTTACTGATATTGTACACCATCATTCTCATTATACAGTAGATGTAACTGCCACTTCGTTGGCATAGAACTTAGACTTTAACGTCTTATGTACTCACTTCCAGCCGCCGAAATCGCTTGGGAGAAAAGAATGAGAAAGAAAATGAAGAGGACTTTGCGGAGACAGAAGAATTTTAAGGGTACAAAGACATTTATTACCTACCTACAATGCTTTATGCAACTTACAATTAATGTGTATAGAACAAATAAAAGTCCCAACGCTGGATCCGGGTCTCCTGATATTTAGGGGCACGAACGATATATAACCCGCAACGATTTTAAAGGCGGATTAACAGGTTTCACACATGGGTTATCTCGTGGGTTTCATCGTGATGTTTTCCTTCAACGTCAGTATGTGGTGATTGTATTAATTAAGTTAAGCATTAAGTCAGAAAATATTCAAGTGATACACACTTCCAAGCCAGAATTTTTATTGATGACTTAATATATTATGTACAGTCGTGGTATGAAAATGTTCACCAGTTTTCAATTTGATTCATTAAAGGTTTTGCGAGCACATGTTACCTTTTCAAACTAGATCACACGGAATAGACTGTTCCACAGAAAATTATATTTAATTGCTTAACAATAAGCTTTAAAAATACTTAGATCAAAGTTGTTTGATTTTCTATCTTGTCTAAGAGGATTGTTTAGATATATAAAAACTTATTGTTTATCTCAGTGCTTGTCAAAGTCAACATTGAAATTTTCTTTTTTCACGTTCTTGTGTTTTATAAACATTTATCAAAACGTTGTCAGTACTATCTCTTGTACTTGTGCAAGCAAAAGTCGACTTTAAACTGACGAACATTTTCATTCCTCGACTGTACTTATACGGAAATTAAATATGATATAATCGTGTAATTATTATTTTTAATGTTTATTAATATAGGCTTAAGTTGTATTACTAAGATATTTTTGAAAAATTGAAATTAATGATCATCAATATTTAATAAATTTCTGACTGTAATATATAAGCCGTACTTGAAAAGTCGACCGGCTCGATAATGATTAGAGCTTGAACTAATTATCACAATAAATAGCAGTCGCTGTAATAAACCGTCTTGGACAGTAGGTATTATTTTTATTGATTACATGTACAAAGACGTCTGTAATTTTTATTTGGTTGTATTAAAACTAAAACAATGAATGATATCACTTATTTTATTCACTGTAACACAGCGATCTCTTAGAGACAAAATTAAAAGACAATACCGAAAAATATGGAAAGAATTCTAATAATAAATCAGCCATATATTTAGATTATTATTTTCAGGATACGAGACCCCACCAACGCCGAAAAGTGAAATTTCTTCGCATGAAAGTTATAGAAAACCACCACCAAAGCCATGTACTTGTCATCCTCCGTTTTATTTCAATCGCTATCCTAAGGTGAAAGTGATACTATTATTAATTCCTAAAATTTTAGAAATTAGTACACAATTCTTCTTTGTAATAGGTTTAAAGAAAATTAAATATATATTTAGATATTTATTTATAAATTTAACGTTTCTTATATCGTCGTTAGCAAATCCCAATTAACTATTCACTTTTCCTACGTACTTAAGAAGAAGATAGAGTAAAACCTTCTTAACGAATTCCACTTGAATTGTATGGGTTTGCAAAGAGGGAGGAAGAAATAGAGCTTGGTATAAATACTTAAACTAATGACGATGTGGTAAATATTTGATAGAAAAAAAAGTAAAAGTATTTTATTCTTAAAGCAAATCAGTAAATATATGGAAAGAAACTTATTTAAACTTAACCGTCTTATTGATGAAAAATCACTAATGCAAGTTTTATCATTTCATTCTGAGCTTAAAACTTATTATTCATAAATATTCATTATCGTGAATCGTGGATATTAAATGTTAAATGTTGCCATTTCGTAAAAATAGCAAACAAAAAACATCTTAAGTAGTTAATATTTTATTCATCACAGTGGTAGACAAAAAAAAGTATTGAATCTTTATCTCATATTATCATATCTCGGAGGTAACATTGTAATTCCCATCTAAAAGTAACAAAAAATGTATCCATCTGGGACCCAGCAGTCCAATACCTATAGGAAACAGCTACGGTTCAAAATGCGTCACAGCCAGAACCACAAGAAATTCTAATAAACATTCAACAAAAATTAACCATGATTTTTTTAATTAGGTATTTTTCTTCTTTTTAAATAGCTTTGCACGATCTGTGTATCCAGATCGAAATAAACATTCATAAATATTAAATCCAAAGCCCAAAGCCGAAATTGGACTGGTTCATTTCTATATTTTAATATGTATACATAGGAGACATTAAATAAAATAAAAAAAACTTAATGTTAAAAAACGTTTTTTTATGTAACATTTTTAACAACTTTTTCTTTTTTTGTAAATAATAGTTATTTGTATTGTTGTATTTATGCAATTATGAATACCGTTTTGTCCATAATACGTTTTAACACTTTATTTATTATGTTTTAATTTTTAAGTAAGCGTAAATTTGTACCGCGTTCTAACTCTAATATGTGATTCATGAGTAATAATTTTTGACTATCTTAAATAAGCCTTCAAACATATTTTAACCCTCTATAAATAAGGCCGTGTATATGTTTGATTATATTCTTTCTTCTCTATCTTTGTTATAGGATCGTTTTGGAATTTATATGCCCCGTGAAACAGGTTTCACGGCTAATAACGTTACCACCACACCAGCTATATCAGTGGAGAGCATTGAAGATGAACCAGACGATAAAAATGCTGACGTGAAATCTTCGAAATAGGTAAAAAATAACGTCAGCAAGAAAACTGATTTTGCGAAATAGAAGCATAATAAGGAAGCAGCAATAAACGCCTAATATACCATTAGCCGCTGCTCGGACAGCCGTTCCATGGGCCGCAGTATGCAGTTGAAACACGTCTTTGGAAACCAACCGCAAAATGAATTGAATAGTGCGTATAAGACCTGAAGCTAAATATTTTAATTATTATATAATTAATTAGGTATTCATGATTCAAGATCTCCATGTAAATGACTAAAAACATTAAGTCTTATTTTTAAAGTATTGTACTGAAATAATAAAATAGTTCACTGAAAACATTCATGACGTTTTAATTCTGACTAATAAATCTTTTCAATCAAACGTTATAAATTAATAACTCACATGTACACTCGAAATATATCAAGAAAAGTTTTGTTAATTATAAATATAGAATTAATGTAATTTCCGAAAAAGGATAGACAACATGTATGCTGTTCTTAAATAATAGAATAAGACCCTAAGGCGATCAGACATAACTTACTTTCACATAGATGAAACCTTCGGTTCTCCTCAGTAGCGTGTGCTCTTTGTATACCTGCGTGCTTGTGGAGCTCGCATTGTGACACCTGGGGAGGTACCAGGCAAGAAAGGCGACTAAAAATAAACAGTTACTTAAATTCACATGGCTGATTTTTATAATGTTTTGAAGAATATTATTCTAAAATAGTATCATAAATGTCAGACATTTTGCTTGGGCCAAAAACTTTTATCAGACGCTTTAAAGCTCCACGAAAAAATGAATAAACTTTATTTACTTTCACTTTTTAAATATTGTTACACGCCGACAAAAGTAAATACACACCTGCAGTTTATTACCTTTTCGGAATTTGGACTTCTTTTGTTTACTTTGAATTTAATTGTGTAATTAAAAAACCCGCCTATTGTGTATTGTAATCCTTTATGATGGTCGTTCGCCAGGTGTAATTCTTTGAAAATTCAGTCCACGCGGTCGTGTGTTGTATGGTTTAGTATAAAACAATGCCTGAACGAAGGGATGAAGCAGTCAAGCGACGATTACGATACGAGCAAGACTTTTGTACATTCGATGAGATATATAGTGACGGACTTTGCGCGTGTTATTGAATCGTGTATTACGTTTGTACTGTTTGTGTCCAGTTATATTTGTACCTGTGTTATACGTCTTTGTATAATTCTAATCAATTCTATAGTAATTCCAACGGCATTTCGAGTCCTGTAACTCGTAACAATATGTTATTAAGATAACTATTACAAGGTTATATTTCATTAGTCGGACAAATTGTAGTGACCAAACATTCCCTAATAGTACCAAAATTAGTACCAATAATTGTCTGTCTGCCTAACCTACATAAACAACATTGAAATCAAACAACAAGTTTATTACGTGCAAAACGCTAATAAAAGCATAATAAATTAATACCAATATTTCCCCAACGAGAAAATATTAAAGGCTGTAATATTTCAGAGTGACAGTGAATAATTTCTCGCAATTAATAAAGTAGTTCAAACAAAGGCATTTACATTATAATACAAAATGACCACAACGGAAAAGAAAAGAAACTTTTATTCAATTTCCTTAATTGTTTTCTAGTATTCTATGTGAGTGTTAAATAGTTTTATTATTACAATAGGAATATAATAAATCACTTATGTCTATATTAAGACGAGATCAAACTAGAAAATTTAACAGTATTCTAACAAGAATTAACAACATATTTGACATTAAAACCAAATTCAGTAAATAAATAAGTTTTAACCAGTCACGAGTAAAAGTAAATTACGTTACTAAAAGAAAAATAAAGCTATTATTCACATTGAGTAAACAAAAACATTTTAAGACGCTGACAAACAAAAAAGTATCAGTATTTTATCCGATAACGGAATCAGGTACAAAAACAAAAGGCACGAGTAGAATTAAATAAATAAAATTTGAATCATAACAGAATATTCGTAAAGGTGGAGCTTTATCTAGGATTATGTTACAGATACAAGCCGTTTTACGCACAAATGGCGATGGGTTTAATGCTTTATATCGACAGCTATCGTATGTATGTTATACACTAATATGGCTATGCGTTATTGACGGTATTTTTTACCACTTTAAATAAGACGTATTCCGCCGCAGCCTAAATCTTATTTGTTTAGGCACACGAACAGCGCACACATTATCGTTACATTACATATCATTCAATACAAAGGTTCTGATGTGTGGACCCACCCATTAAAGAAGAGCACAGCATTTACAATTTAAATGTCAATTTATAGTAATTTAATTAATTAATGTCAATATTATGCATATGTCAAGTACAAATATAATAAAAAGTTAATGCACGTAAATAATGTTGTCGAAATTTAGAAAGAAAGCAAAATCTTTAACACTAACGCAGATGTAGTCTCAGCTCAGGAGGCTTAAAAACGTGTACCTACTACCTCACAAATTATCTTTTACCAACTAATTCGTAATCGAAACACTTTGGTACTTTGCTCGTAGCAAGCTGGCAAACGGTAACTTTAGTTACCATCGCCTATACACACATGTATACACATTTGCAACTATAAGAAAGTCAGTACATTTAAAAGCCTATTTTTCACTCTCCAATTCCTTAGATAAAATACAACATGAATCAATTTAAAATTATATTTACGTGAATAAGTAAGACAGTTACATTACATTTAGTCGGATTATTATTTATTTATTTAACGGATAACTATTATCTCATTGTTGAAAAATTAGTCTTAGCTATGCATTTCAGTTGGCAAAAAATCCTTTTTTTTTTAAGGATTTTATAAAGTTTTTTTAGAGGTTTTCCTCTAAAAGATCTTTACCCTTTCGATTCAATGGTCGGGTAAGACCTATTAATAAAAGCTCTGCGTAAAAATTATACATGCGTTCTCTAATTGCTGTTTGAATGCCGTTGATCTTGGAGAAAACGGTTGCAAAACGTATCTATCTGATTGAAAACAAACATGAAATTAGTCTGCACCTTAAAAGAAAAAATAAGTAGTCCATTTGGTAACGCGTGCACAAAATTACAGCAACTTATTAATAAACATGAAGGTTCAACCAACAAAGACAAAGTAAATTTAAAAAGCTTTGTGAATAACTTAATGATAGGCCCGGAAAAACGACAGATGTCACGGGATCTATTTGTCCTCAATGATATAATTACACAATAATTTGTGTCTATCTATATCTACGATTGAAATAATAGATCAGCACGAGTTGTTTTCAATTTTGTTTTAGTTTGTATTTTGTATGTTTATTACTTTGCTTCTGTCGCCTTTGTGACAAAAACGATACTCCTATAAGAATTATATATGTACTTATTATTCTACAACTTTTCTCAAAAACTATTTTATTATGAATGAAATTAGGCAGAAAACGTATGTTTATGTATGTTTATTAAATTCACCATACCTAATATTGTTAGGTCTCATCTTCGAAAATCAAAACTGCTCTAATGGAGATGACAGACGTGCAAATAAGTACGCGAACTTACAACGTTAATTGGTTAAGTAATGTATGACAAGATAACGGCTTCCTAAATACAAATAATATGTATCCAGTGGATACACATTATCATAATTTAACAATAAAATAATTGTCTGTTTTTGTTGGTTCATGTCTCCAATGTGACACCGTCTGGAACAATGGTAGTATTAGTGACGGTGGCCATAAGCATCTTGTATATAATATTAAAAATAACGCAGTTAATGATTACCTACTTGGCGTATTCATACTTTAATAAATAACTCATTAAATACGTCGCTAAATGTGCATGAAACAGTAACTAACACAAACATTCCCCCAAATGGAGCAGGAGCATAAGGTACATTGCCGCTTAAGTTTTAAGCCTATCATTACATTATAACTGAATGGAATAAATAGAATTTTAGTTATATACAAATTTTAAACTTAAAGTATTAAAAAAATCTTATTTTAGACAAGCTTTAACGTAAACCTATTTCAATTAGGGTTTTGTATAATATCTCTTCATAAGACTTAGCCTAATACTAAACAAATGTGCATATGATATTAATATGAAATATAACTTAATTGGCATCCTCTTCTAACTAACTATAAAACAAAAACAATAAACATTATGCTATGCATAACATTGATGTGAAATCACCAGTCGTCTAAATCTAAAATATTGGAATCATCTATGACAGGACCGTGAAATATGGTTACTTAACTAACGGTTGACAATTTTGCCATTATAGGTCGACTTTCGTGTACAAGATTACAATTATCTATAACAAAATTACTTTTTGAGCATATAACATCACAGAGTCACCTTCAAAAAAGACATTTTCTGAGAGGTAATAGTAATCTTGCAAACGAAAACCTATAATGGCAAAATTGACAACCATTGGTTAAGTTGCCAAATTTCACGGTATAGCTAGCTAGAGTGGTTTACGAAAAAAGAAAATTTATGGGTTTATTTTCTTCTTACAACCAGCTTCGGTTTTGACTTCTTCTGTAGCTAAAATGCTTTTAAATGAGAAGGGTCTGAATAGATTCCCCCCGCCCATATAAAACTTACTCATGAATTCAACCCTGTAAAAAAGTAGTTTAAATATTAAAAACACAATTTTTCAATAATAACCATCATATAATAGCAGCCCACTGCTGCAGCCCTGTCCCACTGCTGGGCTCGGGCCACCTACTGTAGGAGAACGGACTTTATAATATTAGTATAGATTTAGAAGCATACTAGCGTTTACCCCACGGCTGCGCCGTGGATAAGCCCTAGGTAGTAACTTTACTTACGTAAAAGTTCTTTTAGTTTTTTATATATATAAACCGTCAGTAAAAATATATCTGAAAATTTCTTAAAAATACGTTGCGTGGTATAAGAGAACTTAGCAGATATACAGAAAAACCGATATGGGAAGCGATTTTGTTTTATAATATGTAGAGAAGATGAAGTCTGACGAACCTGAATAAATTAAGAGGACTAAAAGATCTGGTTAAAAACAGGAACTTGAAATCACTTATAAAATTGTGGTATAAAAAATACACCACGACTAGGAGCCAAACCATAGATAAAACTTATATAGTCAAACCATAAGCTACGAGCGTTTACAATAGTAAATTTTTGATATTGCGCGTACACACCGGCGAAGTGTACCTACTATTTTCATGTCCGGCTGGACCAGTGTACTTCCGTTGGTCAATCGTGCGCCAACAATGGTAAGTAACTTATTTGGCTAAAGGTTACATACTACTGTGATTGTTTAGATCTAAAACTTTATATAATACGGCCGACGTAACTTGGGAAATGTGAACATAGGCTCTGCGAACTTTAGAGCATGTACACTCGTGTGATGAGTGGGCATACGACTCGTCAGTGAATACAATTGGTCGCCCTTCATCCCTGTATTTTTTCATTGCTTTGTACTAGTTGGTCACTGTATTTTCTTCACGAGTTTACATGCGCTAAAGTTCGCAGAGCCTATGTTCACATTCGCCAAGTTACGCCGGCCGTATTATAATTTCTTATACAATTACAAAAAAAACTAAATCCATATAGCGTAGTAAATAAAGGAGAGTCGCAATCAACCTGATTTGAAGAACCTAATACGTAATGAATGGACATGTGGGCAACCTGACAACGTATTTGTTACTGAATCAGAGCAATGTAGAGACATTGCAATTTCAGCGTCATATTTTTCATTATTCCACGGAAACGACGAAATTTATTGGGATAAAAAGTTTTTTAAGAATTCACTCGGGTTATAAGCCAGCCCTTTATCGAGTTTCATTCCTATACATAGTAGTTTCCAAAAAAGAGGCGATCGCAGCGCTATCTTTTTCGCTATTTACGTCTATTCCACGGAAACGACACCATTTATTGAGTTAAAAGGTATTTTAAGTTTCATTTACATCCGTTCAGTAGTTTTACGTGATGCTCTAACCGGCAGATAGCCACAAACAAAATTCTAAAGGGAGCATTTTTGGAATCTGCTGGTCCAAATTAGCCCTCCTGATTTAGAAATATATTTTAAATAATGTACCAACCCGAACCATTTACATATTTATTATAGTTTAGATAGAATACTTATCACCTAAAAGACTAATAAAAAAGGCAGTAAGTAAAATCGTTAATCTTTTGAAGAAATGTCTAACTTTATTTTGTCTTGCCTTTCTCTAGAATGTCTAGCTTTTATCCGCTATATTTTTTCGCGCGGAGATAATATTCGAAGAATTTTCGTTCTAATTCTTTACAGCTTTGAAAGGTAGGTGTTTCTATTCAGGCAATGTACAAATAAATAAAGCCGGCTTGAAGAGGCGGGCGTAGTTATGTTCCTATTGTGATAGAAGCACTATCAAATCAATAATCTACTTTGTTAGTTTGCCTGAAGGTTTCGATTGATTGTTAACAATTTAGACTTTTTGCATCTCGTGTAACTTTTTATAAGTTATGTGAATAAAGTATGTGATCTTTCAGTTGGCACTTGAATAAACCCTGTTAATACGTTACAATATTCTATTAACTCTATGACTCACCAATGCAATCTCAATGTATGGAGAAACGCAGATAATCCTTCCATTAAAACCAGAATACTCAGAGTAAAGAACGCCCAAATAGCAAATATAATGAATATTTTAATACATCCCACATGTGTATGGTCTCTTAATGACAATTTAGAAAATATCATTGCCCACAACATTTCAGACAACTCTAAAAAACAAGGATTTATACTACATATAGTGTTACAAAAAGATTTTTTTATTAGTACAATATTTATTAATATTATTACAATATTCTATTCTTTATTTCATATTTATTAATCTAGTGTCTTATTGTTATAACATTTCTGACGATAAACCAGTTGTCATGTAAATAATTACGTATACGTGCCTACTTTAAAAAAGTTAGCATAGTATGCTCCCTTTATTAAAGTACAAACGTAAATAGAAAAAAGTCATTTTTTTGTATTATATGCATTGTATGAATTTAAACGCAACAAACGCTCCAAATGAAGTATTAGTGAAAAATAAAATAGACTACCAATTGTAAATATAACAAGTTGTGCCCACAAATAAATTCCCCGGGTCTCATATTATCATATATATCTTCTTAACATTGCAAAATATTGAAAGAGAACATTAAATAAATTTTAGATAAAGATCGTGTTCAATCCAATTTTTCAGATAGATAAACATATTTTAATGTGGTCATTTATGATTAGGCATTCTATGCATACCAGTTTGTATTTAAATTTTGGCATTCATTTTTAAATCTAAGGCAGACACTTCAATATTTTTCTGGTATATTGACTGAGAGAGATAGATGAAGACTTTTTTAAAACAGTGTCACATTCAAGTAAATACCTTCGAAACCTGCAGAACAACAAAGCTGGTATTGAAAATGTTCATAGGTGACGGGAACCACTATCTATCAGATGGACTGTCAGCCTCCATTCCAGCAATAAAAAATATGAATACAACATCTATACATATAATAAAATTGTATTCTGTACAATTCGGTCAAATTTCTGTACAATGAAAAAAATGCTAAAAACCGAGTCAGGGGGATGTAAGAAGCGAAATAGAACTAATTACATTTTTTCAATTTTTTTGTTTCTGTGTTTGTCTGTCTGTTTGTACTGGCTAATCTCCGATACGACTGGACCGATTTACATGAAATTTTGTATGGTGGTAGCTTATATCCCTGGTCAACATATAGGATACTTTTGATCCCGAAAAATTAAAGAGTTCCCGTGAGATAGTTAAAAAACCATTATTTACTTAAACAGCTTATAACAGACTGAAAGTAATTTCTCTGCAACGTAATATAATAGAAGCGGAGATTTGACAGGGTGTGGTGCCAGTGAGAGAGTTTTATCTTATATATATTATATGTAAAGATGATAAGTTTGTTTCTTTGTTTGTTTACTTTAACGCGCTAATCTCAGGAACTACTGGTCTGATTTGAAAAAAAATCATGTTTAGATAGCCCACTTATCGAGGAAGGTTATAGGTTATATATCATCACGCTAAGAGTAATTGGAGCGGGGCACCAATGAAGAATGTTTTAAAATCGGGGGGTTTTATTAACTTACATTTTTTAAACTATTCCACGGGAACAAAGTCGCGGACAGAAGCTAGTATTTAATAAATAATGATAAATAAAAGCATACATACGACTATGTGCCAGGGATAATGCCCAGAGTCGAAGATATGATGCGGTATGAGACACAGTACTCAAAACGTACTCAATTGTATGGACACCCTGATGAATAAATAGCTCGCCCAAAGTAGTCATGTAAGGTGCCATCTCTGCTATTATAAGTTCTTCCTTTAATTTGTCAGAATCTCTGTGTTGGTATCTTCGAAAGTTCGTTAGCTTTTTCTGAAATCAAAGATATTTAAGATTCTCATAACAATGAGAAGTAACATCTTACCGTTAACTGAAATAAACAGTTAAGGATTTTTTCAAGACATATAATAAATAAATTACATATAATAAAACTGTAGAGGTCGAATTTCTGTACAATGAAAAAAAATGTTTAAAACCGACTCAATGGGATGTAAGAAGTAAAATAGAACTAATTTAGATTTTTCAAATTTTTTACTTTCTCTGTTTGTCTGTCTGTTTGTACCGGCTAATCTCCAAAACGACTGGACCGATTTAAATGAAATTTTGTACGGTGGTAGCTTATATCCCTGGTCAACATATGGAATACTTTTGACCCCGAAAAATTAAAGAGTTCCCGTGGGATAGTTAAAAAACCACACCAAGCGCATGAAGTCGCGGGCAGAAAAAATAAATGACTACATTTCAACGGTTTTAATTATGTGTACCTACTAGTGGCGAAAACATAACAAAAGACACAAAATAAAACATTCCTTCTGTACATTATTCTCTTTACGTTCTTGAAAAACAAAATATTCATTAAAAATTAAAGACCTCCTATTGTATATATGTAACTTATATATATGCAATAAAGAGTATTCATTCATAAAATTGTAAATTGAATAAATATTTCATAACATCGGAAAATGAACGAATATACTCTAGTAAATATAAAAGGTCAGGAGAGATATGGAAGTGAATTTAACGCGAACGAAGCCGTGATCAAAGACCTAGAAATAAATACAAGCTGGCCCAGAAAAAATGCACTTTTAATTTCTCTTTATTTCTAAAAGAACAAAGGTTGAAGCGCGATAGCTGTATCGTTGAGTAACGGTGAACATTGCATTTTTATTTACAATCAGTTATTATATGGCAGAGTAGTGTGCGTTAGATATCCAGACGCTTTACGAGAACTCTAAGTGAGCCTATTTCGATCTCAACGGATCCACGAACAAACAGATACCAACATCGAAGCTTAGACAATCCCAATCTAAACACCAAAGGCCGCTTCAATCACCTAAAGTAACCGTCCGAGTTGCAATTGCAAGATGGAATGTTACAAACCCGTTTTTCTTTGAAGACAATCGCAAAAGATCAATAACCTCTAATCATAGATAGATAGATAACACTTTATTGCTCACCAGATATACAATTTCAAAAATACACAATTACAATATTGTCATGATATTTCTACCACAATAAGCGGCCTAATCTGGCGATGTAGGTGGGGCAAAGTAGTATTTCTGAGTGCGTTCTTAAATGTAGGCAAAGTTTTAGCCTCTCTGACAGTAAGAGGCAGCGTATTCCAAAGTTTGACAGCCTGCACCGTAAAAGAGTTATCATAAAAGGATGAAGTGTGTGCAGGTGTAGTGAGTTAACGATACCTACGAGGGCGCAAATTGTGGGAAGCAGAAAGGCGAAGGAATTCAAAACGTTCCTTAAGCATTACACAACTAAACTGACACACATGTCACAACACAGGTCACAACAATTTTTTTTGGGATGCGTGTACATGATAATGCCACCTCATTTCCGCTGTGAAGCTAGTGTCAGTGATGGGCGGATGTTTGGACGGGCTGGAACATTCGCATATATGCACAGAAATTAACAAATTAGTAGCGCGGCACATTTTTTTTTTTTTTTTTTTTTTTTTTTTTTGAGGCGTGGAAAAATGACTAACCGATTTACGCACTCTCTGGGCCGTCACTAGGAAACGGCACGAATCCACGGGGGGCGATAACGCTAGCAATTGTATGCTCTACTTGCGCTTCGTCCGCTATGGATTACACAGAGGAGTGTGGAGACTCCGAGCGATGCCGCACGGGCGAGCAACCTCAATACCCACTAAAAAACCCCTCCTCCCTTCGCGGCCCTGCGCTTTGATGTGAAGGAAAGACTGAGATGTAGGACATAGTTACTCAGCAGTCGATCCAGCGCATAAAGTGCTGAAGTGTGCCCCGGGAGAACACACTCCACTACGGAACGGGGGTAGTTGTTAAGTCCCTTGCTTTAACCTAGTAGCTAAGGGCCCCCATCGTTCCGGATCCTACCTCAGGGAGGGAAGTAATGCGCGTACCTGCCTCTCCGGGTGCCGGCTGAAGGCCGGCGACCTCGAGAAGAGACCGTAGCACGCGCCCTAGGACTTCGCTCCCTATCCCTTTCTGCGGCCTCTTTCAGAGACATAACTGCCTCACAAAAAGAAACTGCAGTATCCCAGCGGTCGTCGCTCTGCAACATGGCCGTTACCAAATCGCCGAGCGATGCGACGGCTCCTAACTTTGTCTCGAGCTCGAAACGCTGCGGCGCCCAGGCAGCGCACTCGACAAGCGTATGAAACGCCGTATCGGGTGCGCCACACTGTCGGCAATCCGGAGAAGGCAAGCAGCCCACAATGCGAAACAGATACTGATCGAAACAACCGTGTCCGGTCAGTATCTGCGTCGTCCTGAAGGTGAGGGTGCCGCTAGTGCGGTTAACCCATTCCTCCAGTTGTGGTCTGATTGCGTCAAGTAGCGCGGCACATGGCCCAACTCATTGTGAGTGCTTGGTGTCAAAAGAATAGAGTCACTTGTCATAGGCGACACCATCTACGTAAATTATACTAATCGCCGATACTATATCTGATGATACGTGAATTTTAAGTATTCTTATCATTATTATGACGGTAATCATATTTTTACCTTCTTTGTCTTATTCAGTCACTATGCACTTTTTGCTACAAATCCATTAATTTTTCAAAAAGTAACATACTGCTGTTTTTTTTAAAGAGCCTGAAATATATAAATACAAAAAGAATTTCGAGATGGACGTTTCAAGAGAGTTTCTAGCCGCTTGTTTTCATTAAACAGCCATAGCACGTAGCGAAGCAGTGTACTTAAAACAAAAAGTAAGCTTCAATTTTAACTTATATAACCATCAAAAAATGCTCTCCATAATTTTAAATAAAACATTTGAATTTACCAAACATTTAATACCTTACCGTTTTAAACAATTTGATATCAATTGTATGGAGATTATTTCAAATTTTAACAAGTATTAAGGACAAGGAACAGTTCGTAAGATATAGAAATCGACCATAAGCCATACACCTACTACATACATTGGTTTTTCTTAGAAAATCATTTTCGTGCATTACAACCAGGATTTATGCAAGATTTAAGTAATTTACACTATTTTAGATGTTTTAATGTCACAGACGACTTAAGCCACATTTAAAGTTAGATATTACACTAGAAAATGTTTTATATTAATCAAATAAAGACAGTTTAACGAAAATTTTATCAAAAAAAAATTCTTATAAGAAAAAACAAGATTTAGATGTTTTATGAAGTAGACGTTTGACTAAATGTAGATTTGACGACATGAAAATATATATTTGTGTTTCATCACATAAATTTATTTTCTCAGAAATTGATTTCAAAGAGATAAAACCTTCTAAATCTCAATAATAATCCTAAGCCTTTATTTGGAGGACTGTCGTTACCATCAATAAAGTTATTTGGGTATTATCATCATCTTATCTTTAAATTCCAGTTGCTAGTCATTGGAATAATATTATTATAAAAATGGATTTTAATATATTAACTTATAATTAAATATATAGTTACGTGTTTATGGGTGCAAGCATAGAAAAGGAATTGTATATAAATAATATGTTATTTTGAAGATGATATTTTACTGGTAATATAAAAGGATAGCTATGTCTAAGATGAAAAAAAAATGCTTATCGTAATAGCCAGTTTTTTAGAGTGCATGATTACCTTTTGAATCTCCCTGTGTACAAAATCCCACCTAAAGTGTCGTATGATAGCTTATAAAATCTGTTCCTATTGATTTTTTCCAATATTGGAGTCTATTGGTAATTGAAAAATAAAAAGTAAAAGAGGTAGGTAGGTAATATACTTTAAATTAATAAATATTTGTTATTAATTAGTTATAAGAAAATCAGGTGGCATATTAAAGCTAAAGCCGCGCCTCTTATAAGAAGATAATGATGTGTAGAGATCGAGGACCTTCAAGTATCAGAATAATGGACTAAAAAGATTAAATTATACTTACTTATCGAAGTACTCTAAAATTATATGACGGTATCTGTAGTTGAGCGGGCCTTTGCCGGCCTACCTCACTGCAACCCAGAGGCTCCGGGTTCGATTCCTGGTATAGTAAATTTCAGAAATACATTTTCTCCGTTACTTACCATGGTCTGGGTGTCTGGGATCGGCCCCAGAATGATCCGTTGTATATTACCCATAACACAAGCGTAACTTGCTTAATTTGGGGATATACAATGTGTGTGTGTTGTCTGCCGATTATTATTATTATATATCTAAATTGGATATTCTATTTCTACAAGTAGAACGTTAATCAATATACCTAAACCGTTATATAGTTCAGCATGAGGATTGGAAAAAAACTGACCATTAATTCATTTCTCATCTTCTTGTTATACTTGTTAACGTACAGAGGTGTTCCAAGTAGCATCACTGGTATACAAAGAAGGGCAATAACAAGAAGGACGGTTTGAAACGCTTTTTGGCCCTTAAACATATATGAGTCGCAGCCATCATTTACGGGTTGGGTGGTTTTCATTAACACCATATCAATGAACAGTATTAAGATCTGTGGAGCACACGCTGAGCCTCTTTTTCCCACTAAAAATGATCATAGATAATTAATATGGCAATACCGTTTGTAAGAAACAACTTTACGGTTTTTATGTGAGTTTTAATAAACAATGTAACTATTAAACTAAAGAATCGACAAATGTATATATTCCAATAAAACCCATATACGGTTGACATGGGCTTCACCCTTTTTTGGAAATCCTAGTAAGGTAAGGTATTACTGTGATGTTTTGTTTTGATATTTGGATCTATTTTTGTTACCTCTTAATTTCAAATTTAATTTCAATAATCTTTAACGAAATTTGCAACATTATCCAAGAAATTACATCACATTCATGACATGAAATACAAGTAACTATGCAAACTAATCATGTTGAGAAATTCCCACTGGGAATATTAACTTAGCTAGTTATTACAAGCTTTAATTAAGAAATCTTCTTGTTTTCAACATACGTTCTGGCTTTAATTTATTTGTCAATTTTCATAATACTAGAATTGAATTAAATTTAAAAATGTGAGACACACTACCTATTTTAGCGCTATACATAAACCATTTCATGTAAATCATGATAACCAACCAGCCAAAAATACAGCACATAAACAAAAGTTCCGGTACAAACTGTAATGGTATTAAATAGTATTGCTTGAAATATCTGAAACAATGGAAAATTATTAATTGTCTCAGAGCAGACGACCAACCATCTAAATAATACATAAAGGACAGCTTGGGCATCACAGTGAAGAGTTCCATGGTAGTGGGTTTACATTTTTTGTTACTTAGCTACCAACCCTAAAAAGCGTGTTATCGAAAAAACACCATATCTTGAAGGTACTCAGCGTAGATATCTTGTATAAACCTGTTAGAGTTGAATGGGCTTTTAAGATTTCTATTTCTTTCCATAGAAGCATAAAAAAATGTAAATAATTTTCACAAAAAGGACCAAACCACTACACATTCAAAAGTTTATTTACTTGATTGGTATACCTCATTTTGTAGTTTTCAATTTCTATAAAATATACTTACAAATAATTAAATAAACTCATGAAGATGCCAAATAACATATGTACGATGCCAACTATTATAGAAAGTTTCATCTTGTAAGAATTTTCAGTCATTATTTTATTTGATGCAAGCTGAAATTGGATGTGAAAACTGTGTATATATTAGAAAATTACATTACAGCTATCTCAATATTCTACTATTTAGGGCCGCTTGCATAACGATCTCCTTTAAATAAAATTTGTTAATCACATTAAATTGCCTAAATACGTTTTACACAAAACGTATTGACAGTTCTTTAAACATATTTAGCGGCAAGTTTTGCATTGTGCAAGACGCCCATTGTATTTAAACCCTTAAAAAAATACATTTAGTGTTTCTTAAATAAATTTAAGCAACCTTATACAAGCGGTCTTTGTTTTAAAATAATAATAAAACAGAACTTCACTAAACAGTTTCACTACCAGCAAATTACTTTAAGGCACGTCTTATATTGACTATCGATTAAGTGCTATCAAACTTGTATAAATAAATAAAAGTGGTATTACAAGTTTGATAGCTTTTAAAATCGAAGAGTTAATGGTGTGTCATTTTGTGTAAATGACCAAATAGAAAACTTAAGGATCTACCTTGGTTTGTGCCAATCAATATTATTGTACTACGTCCTATTTTGTAGTAGGGTACAGCTGAGACCAGTTTATTATAACTTTGACTTTGAAAAACACAATGTTCTGTCACAAGAATATACATATTTACACGTGGGAAAATGTGAAAGGGAAAAGTATGATTGATTTTGTAATAGTAGATGAAAGATTGAGAAAAAACATTCTGGACACTAGATCATATCGGGGTACAGGCATCAATACAGATCACTTCTTAGTAGTGTGCCGAATAAAAGATCTTTTCAAAACTTGGAGGCACCAACACACCGATAAACATAAATATAATACACTAGAAAAAATAAAAGTTGAAAAGTTGCAAGAAGAAGAAGTAAAAGAAGAGTATAAATCAAAATTAGAAGAAAAATTTACTGAAATGAATGATGTGTCCGAAATAGAAGAGTTGTGGATGTCCTTTAAAACCGAAGTTGTGGGTGTTGCGACTGATGTGTGTGGTATAACTAAAAGAAAAACGGGTAAATGCGTAAAGAATATTTGGTGGGATAAGGAAGTACAGAGTGTAGTGAAAGATAAAAAGAAAGCATGGAAGGATTGGTTAGCTTTAAGAGCTGACCTAAGACTGAAAAATACAAAAAAGGAGGATGTAGATGAGGCAAAAATTTTGTATAAAAGGATGAATGAAATAGTTAAAATACCAGTCAAAAAGAAAAAGAATGAGCAAAAAGATGATTTGGATGAAAGAATCTCTGAAGATTTCCACAGTAAAATTAAGTATTTCTGGAAATCTATAAAAAGAGCTAGAGGAAAGACAGTACAGTCTGAACTCAATGTAATCAGGGACAAGAGTGGAGACATTGCGAAAGGAGAAAAATGCATATTGAATCGCTGGAAAGAATATTTTGAAGGATTGTTTGAAAAAATAAAGCGGATGTGAACAGTATGACTGATGAAAAGTACAATAGAGAAGACAGACAGTAGCGATAGTATAGGTATGGAAGAAATTATGAAAGCATTGAATAGTATGAAACTAGGAAAGGCTGCTGGGTATGATAGGATAACCGTGGAAATGCTAAAGGCTGGTCAAGGTTTGGTCGCAAGTCACTTATATCGCCTTTTTAACATATGCTGGAAGAGTGGCTGTGTACCAAAAGATTGGTGCAAAGCCGTTATTGTATCACTCTTTAAAGGAAAAGGGTCAAAACAGGACTGTAAAAATTATCGGGGCATCAGCCTTCTTAGCGTTATCGAGAAAATGTGTGCTAAAGTGTTGATTGAACGGGTATTGAAAGTAACAGAAGAGAAAGTATGGGATGTACAAGCGGGTTTTCGACAGGGAATGAGATTTGTGGACCAAATCTTTACCTTACGGTGCATTAATGGAAAGGTTTTGGCCAAAGGTCAAAATGTGTATTGTGCATTTATACATTTGGAGAAAGCTTATGATAGAGTGATAAGGAGTGAACTGTGGTCAGCTCTAGCTAAGTATGGGATAACAGACAACCTGATACGATCACTGAAGTCCCTCTATAGTGATTTCAGTGGTTGTGTTAGGGTTAACGGCGCCTACACTGAATGGTTTAGCATTGAAAAAGGTGTTAGACAGGGCTGTGTAGCGTCGCCGTGGTTGTTCAACCTATTCTTAGACAGTTGCTTAGACGATTTGAAAGAAAGTGAAATTGGTTTAAGAATGAATGGGTTACTTCTCAAATGTCTACTCTACGCCGATGATCAAGTTATACTTGTATCATCGGAAACGGAGTTACAGGAGATGGTAACAATTATGAATGAGTCTTTTGAGAGAAAGGGTATGAAAATTAATGTAAACAAGACGAAAGTTCTGGTGTTTGAAAGAGATGAAAGAATGACAAGTTGTAATATACAGATAGGAAATCAAAAGTTAGAGCAAGTTAGTGAATTTGTTTACTTAGGCTGCATGTTTACCAGAGACGGAAAGCATGAAAGGGATATTGAAAGGAGAGTTATGGCCGGTCATAGGGTGAATGGAGCGCTAAATTCTTTTATGAATAGCCAGAAAGTGTCTATAAAGGCACGCTTGGCTGTCCATAAAGGAGTGTTGGTGCCAACCCTGATGTATGGTAGTGAAAGTTGGGTATGGCAGAAGAAACATGAAAGTAGGATAAACGCAGTTGAAATGAGAGCTTTGAGAAATATATGTGCGGTTAGCTTGAATGATAGGATAAGAAACAGTGTGCTAAGGGATCGTTGTGGTTTGAAAGAAGATGTAATAACAAGAGTTGAAAATGGAATGTTAAGGTGGT
Source organism: Dendrolimus punctatus (assembly GCA_012273795.1). NCBI lineage: Eukaryota > Metazoa > Arthropoda > Insecta > Lepidoptera > Lasiocampidae > Dendrolimus > Dendrolimus punctatus. Next base: position 8,985,057 of record CM022533.1, on the reverse strand, counting down.
TTGGGCATGTAGAGAGGATGGATGAAAATAGAATCACAAAACAGGTATATGACAGTATTGTCAATGGTAGAGCTGTTGCCGGTAGACCGAGACGAACATACCATGAACAAATATCAGAACTGTTAAAAAAAGGTCAGGTAAAAAGCATTTCAAATAAACGCGCATGTATGAAGAGGTTAATGAAAGTAGGTGAAGCGAAAGTTGTTTGTCAGGATCGTCGCAAGTGGAGATCTATAGTCTCTGCCTACCCCCATGAGAAACAGACGTGATTTTATGTATGTATGTATGTATGAAAGACTTATCTTAAAATTTGTTATAATAAACATCCATAAATTTCTTACCAAAGCTTTATATGAAAAAGTGACGTTTTAACTGTAAGAAAGTTATTTCTTTTATAGGTATATCAAGGAGCACCCCATTTTGATTTTAAAACCTGGTATGTCGGCGACAAACGGTTGTGTCGTAACGTTTTAGCAACGCTCGTATGCCGTGCCTACTGCGGGGCAATGGGTAATATAATGAAAATATCAAAAAAGTATTTTTTTATAAAAAACAAGTATTTTTTTTGTTTTTTACTTCATTTTGCAAAAAATTCCGGCATTCAGGAGTAATAATACATTACATTAAAAAATAGCTTCAAACTCAAATTACATTGAAACTGAAAACCTAATAAAATCATTTTAGATTATATTTTAACTAATCAAAGTCACACAAGTTATGTATCGCACATGTATGATTTATTTTACATACATAAACTTGTAGCATCTAACCAATTTTGAAATTATAAGCATTAACTAATATTGTTCATAAGTGGAAGGCTAGGAGTCCCATAGCATGAGATTTTTTCAGTCTCCTGCTATTTATTTTTCTAATCACACATGCATACTTGCAAGAACATTAAATTTAATCATAAACTATAATATTTATAGAATATTATAGTTTTGCAAATTGTAAATTTTCAGTTTGTACAGTCGTCGAATGAAAGTTTCGCCAGATTTCAAAGCGATTCATTTAACGTTCCGCTAGTACATGTTACCTTTTCAAACTAAGTAACAGAACAGACTGTTCAACAGAAAATTATATGTAGGTGTTTGATAGTAAAGTTTCAAATTATTTAGATCAAAATTGTCTTATGTATAAATTGTCTTTCTATGTTGTCTAAGAATACTGTTCAGTTATGAAACATTTTTATTGGTTTTAATATTTATGATGAGCGTAGAGATTATTTCCTTTTAGTCCCTTATTGTTAATCTCAATGTCTGTTATTGTTTATATTGCATTTCTTTCACGTTTATTATTACTAAAATGTCGGCAGTAGGTACTGTTTCTTGTACTCATGCAAGCAAAAGTCGAATTTAAGGTATTTTCATTCCACGATTGTACACATTGTAAAAACAAGCTTTTTATTCGAAGTGGTAACGGACAGATCCAAAATAATTATGCGGCAGATACATCATTTTATAAATAAATTACTGTAACACTTTTTTTCGAAATTAATCTACTTGAAAATATAAAATGACTTGATCCTATAATTTGGTCTCCGTAGACCCAGGAGTATTTTATTGTTTAGTCGTCCTGACAAATCAGGTTTGTGCTGTACGATATTTAAAATTCGATATATTAATAACAACAACCATTACCGTTTACACGGTTATACTTGGATTCATTTATTACTTCAATCACTTCTCAAACAATTCAAGTTTTACGCTTTATATCTCTTTCACATTATATACAACATATTTCTATTACTAGTAAAAAGATACATAATGAGGACCAATCGCGTCAAATACTGAAATAAGACTTCTTAAGTGTCTTAATTTTAAACAATATTCCGCATTTGAGAATTACAAACCTCTGTGTTCTAAGCACAGAGTGTTGTCGCTTAGAAGCCGTCGAATATTAAACGATGTGGCTCTCTCTACTGTATGATATATGTTGTGGCAAACTGGACAGTTGTACTGTACACAACTGTATTTTACAGCTTTGCACACCCAACAAAAGGACAAGTCAAACTCAGTTATTACATGTTCCATAATCAGGTACCAATTATGACTCAAACAGCCTTTTTAAACGTTTACCGTGAACTTTTAATAAAGAATTATCCGAATACGATCTGTTTGCAAGCTCCAAATATAAATATAAAAAAGCTGTATCTAATTTATTTCTAAGCCTTTATTTAACATTTAAAGTGATCAATAATCAGCCGCATGTAAACCAATTTTTATCGCCTTGCACACCGCAACAGTTGGCATGAAAACATATCACATGCACAAACAAACCCACTCACACATGTATACACACACTACATGCATCACACAGTCTCTGACACTGACTATATTTTATAAATGCCAACTTTCATACCTTTTCCCCCTATATTGAATACAGTTGTTTTGTTTATTTGACTTCCTTTTTAATAATATAATTTAAATTAATTTATTCTCTCTGTATGTTTGAACTACAAAATAAGATGCATTATTGGCTTATATGCTGTTTTAAAATGTATTGCCTTTATAAAGTATAGTGTAATTCTGTGTGATCTTTGTTGAATAATAAATAACATTTTGTTCTTGACTGATTTATTAAAAAACTGTTTTAAAGAATAAAACTTCGAATAGCAAGAGAAGACCCCTGGTATGATCTAGCCACGTACAAAGAGCTTTTCAGTTACGTTTTCTATTCTGTTTTCTACTATTCTTTGGTTATTATTCATAATGTATATAACTATATATAAATACTCTATATAAATGTGTGTGTATATGTTATACACAATAGTCAACAGCTGCAATTATTATAAATAAAATTGTGGATAATAGTAATTATTGTTCTTACCGTCCAAGTAGGATCTATACCAAAACCATAGGGAGTTCCTGTTTCGAGATAAGGGTTAATTTCAATAAATTCAGTTTTCTCTAGTTGAGCTTTGTCAAACGTGTTTAACCAGTAAGGAGTTTTTAGAATTAACGTATTACCAAATATGTCATTATATATGAATCCGGTGTACACACTGAATAAGCCAAGAAGTAAAATTATGTACCGACCTGTAAAAATATAGTTATGGGTTAAGCAGTAAGTTAAAAAAATAAAAATAATAAAAGATCATAAATAAACTCATGAATCATAGGTGACTGTGATTTCGTCGCCAAGGCTTTTCGCATCTGGCTATAGTTCAAGCTCTATATAGTGGTTTGTAAAATCGGATGTAACTCTCGCGACGCCTCATCCTGTAAGACAGTTATATCCACTAAGTTGCTCCCTTGTAGCAGATACAGGATTTGGGACGTCATTGGAGTGTGTCTAACCACCACTAGCTATCGTATATGCACAACTGCGAGTGGTGATCCTTAGGACACAATATCAGCCGTTACTCGCATTAAGACCGTCCTGACAGGGCGAGCTAAGTGTTAAGCTCGCCCCCCTCTCGCTCTTTACAAGAAAGGAGACAAGAAGCTTGTTATAGGGACCGACCACCCTCACTTTCTTTTCCAGCAACATGGAAAGGGTCTGCTTGCGAGCTCTCGTAGCTCTGGTTTAAGGTTGTTGAAGGAACACGAGGTGATTTTAGGCATGCAGAAGTCTCAGCGAGTCCCACTCTACACATTGTTTGGCCTCGAGCAGTGGGGTGTATTTCCATCTAACAATAATAAACTCGTGTATAAGATATGGCATTATTTTACATTATTATTATCAACAGAAGTAATATGTGTCAGCTAAATTCCAGTTCTTGTAGTTCACGAAAGCGAGCGGGCTTTATTTGTCATAAAACGTATCTGTGTGTGCTTTACACCAAAATCGTGTATGATTGGACGGCACGCTCGCAACTGATTATCCCGTCATTTACACATGTTATTTTAATGTGTACATGCTCGTTTAACCACGAGTAAAACGTGAAATTTCGCACACTTATAATTTCTATAGAGGAGGGAAGAATGCTTTTTTATTATGCATAAAAATAGATTAAATCAATAAAAAAAACATTATACACACTACCATGTATTTGACATACACACACGCATAAATACTATTTTGTTTATTGTTAAAGTCAAATTGTCAGTGTAGCCTTGGCAAAATCTCTGATTATCGAAGTATAGTCTTTGACTTTAATTATTAGGGTCGAATTTCGACCACGGGCGACCAGTAGTATTAATTAATATAACAAATGCTGAAATCTCACAACGTTGTGCAGTAGATAGTTAAATATAAGTTAGATACAGAAAAATACATTAGTTAACCTTATAAAGAGTGTCTTACCAGCAAAAAGTATGTTCCAAATTTCATTTGTCGAGTTTTGATTCGAGAATACCTTTTCCTTCACTATCATCCAGGTAGCGAAAACAACTAAAATTATTGCGTGCCCCAAATCTCCAAACATCATAGCAAATAAAAATGGAAATGTTATTATTGTATAAAGACCTGTGAATAAAAATACCCGCATTTGTTCTATAATTCTTTATTCGATGAAATACGATGACGCAAGGTTAGGTATGCTTAACGTGACCATACGTCCCGATTTGGGCGGGACACTCCTGCTCTCAGGCAGTCTGTCCCGCTGTCCCCAGCCAGGCCGACATAGTCTCGGTTTTGCAAACAGACCGTTTGTTTCAGCAGATTCTGCTGAAACAATCTTGAAACAATAGTTTTCAAAATGAGCATAATCATTTTTTCTACGCTGGGTGAGGCGTTTCAAGTTTAGTAAACAGCGTAATAAAAATTGGTGAAATTTAAGCCTGCATTTTTCTCCGTGTACTGTTTTGTGTTTAGTGCGTTGATTATTTATTTTGTGTTATTCTATCTTACTTATATAATAAAATACTTATAAAACACTAAAACATTTTTTTAAATTTTTTATTATATAATGCCGTAGATGTCCCACTTTGACAAAAAATATAAATGGTCACGTTAGGTATGCTATATAGTTTAGATGTAAAACATTTTGCAAGTGATAACTTCTTATGGGAGGGTAAACCGCTTCTTGACGTAACGCGTTATGGCGCCAGTGTGTCGGGCTTCCTTTTCTCTCACGCAAGTTATCACTTCTGTTGGGCGTCGACAACGTCAAAGTTGCACACGTTTGTTTTTTTTTATTGCTTATTTTCAGCAGACGTGCAAACGGCCCACCTGATGGAAAACGGTCTCCATTGCCTGTGGAAATTTGTAACAACAAAGGTGCTACCAATACGCCTTCTAAAGACAGATTGGATGTTGGACACTAATGCCGGAACACAATTCAAGGTGGTGTAGACAACCAGATAGGCAAATACCCAACCTGGTAGGTTGTTTTGTCATCGCAGGAAATTGTATTCTTTCTTTATTCTTGCACTGATAAAATTCTCATGAAGCGAACCAATTGATTCGCTTTTATCAAATTAAATAAAATTCTGTAACCTCCTTAATTTAATATTGGCGTAGCAGATTATAATATACTCAATTATAACAACTCAAATAAGTTATTAATTATTATTTAAACAATTATTAAACATATTTTACATTTTATATGTATTTTCACAGTCAGTTTTCTCATAGTAAGTCTTATAGATTCAATATAAATTAAATCAAGTAACAAATATATCCAGAAAGTTGACATATTTTTATGCTATTACAGATTTGTGGATCTAATGACTTTTAAATAATTATATTATTCGAGTCATGAAAGCGGAGTGATGGTTGATTTGCGAGAGGAATGAAATTTAGTTAGCACTACACATGGCTACAAAACCACTAGGTTCATACACGTTACTTTTGTGACCCAAAGATATCGTACCTGGATTTAATTCCCTATAAGTAGAGTCTCCATAAGCACTGATAAGTGCTTGAAATCCTTTCGTAAATTTATTTGTTCGGTGATAAGTTGGTGGTACGGCCGTTGTGGTAGTTTTCGACATAAATGACGGAACATTGGTGTTGAGCTCCTCCTAAAAAAGCTCGCATAGGTCACTTTCCCATTCATATATTGGTACGGACACTACTTCAAGACAACACGGTTCAATTCTATTTCCAATAAAAAGCAAGCGGGCAGACGGCCCCCTGATGGAAAGTAGTTACAGTTGCCTATGGACGTTTGCAACACCAGGGACGTTGCCAATACGTTGTTGACGATCTTTGTAAGTCGTAATCCAAAAGGAAAACCTTGCAAAAATTACTCTGTAAAAGTATGCAAGATGAGGAAGGCGGGAGGTTTGCGCTACATATCCCATGACATGTAGCGCAAATTTGTGGAGGCATACGTCCAGCTGTGGACAGAGCTGACTGAAGGAGAAAATGTAAAATTAAAGCGATAATGATATCTAATAATAAAGTGTCTGTTTAAAATAAGTGCCAGCATTTAAGTGAGCATTGCTTTTCTACGTCGCCTATAAGCATTTATTTTACTTTCGAAAGTACGATGACCGATCAATTAGTAATTTCCTAATGGGTTACAGACTTGTTTTGGTATAAAAATCGACATTTATAAATAAATTGTAATCAATTTGACTATATAATTTGATTTATATTTTTGCTACTAATAAAATATACTATGTTGTGTAGTAAATATACCCACTTTTCAATGAAAATATTTTACGTATATTAAATAAGTCATTTTATAAGCACTTATAATAATTGCGGTATTATTTTCCTTTAAAGAAGAACGTTTTTTTTTATTTTCAAACCGATTACTTTCGGTTTATTTACTTATAGTGTCGATAATTTGATAGTCTATGCGTTACCCGATTCACAGATCATCACTATTACGTCACCCACAACAATAAAGTACGACAATTGTTGTTTTATGTGGGCGTTACTGTCAAGAAATATGAAATTCGATAGATGTGCAAATGTCAAACTAAAATAAACGCTTGGAGACAGTATAACTATAAACAACTGTTTTTAGAATTTTTGTCTGTCGGTCTGTGAGTAAGTTTTTTATTGAAACCGGTTACCATCGCCTATGGATAAATAAAAATATTTTCTCTCATTATTATTATTTTTTATTTTCTCGAGTAGGCCTTGAAGGTAATAAGGATTGTATGTTAAATTTTGATACGTTTTCTTTGCGTGTATTAACATAATTATCAAAATATAAAATAGTCTTAATAATATTATACTTACCGAACAATATTCCAAGGTATGATATACTTTCTTCAAATCTTTGTCAGATACCCAACATTGTCCAATTAAGCATTTCTTGGTTATGTCTAATGTGAACATATTCATTGTGTGGTAGATCGCTTTAGCCTTTCTTATTTGAATTATCCACGTATTCCACTGTCTACCTACTGTTCGAAGAGCTTTGCACCGATGAAATTTAGTTTTCTTTAGTACCTATTTATAAATGTAGGACAAATTGTATATTATAATTATTTAAAAATGCTTCCTACCTATTACCATGGTACACTGCTAGATATTTATTTTATAGGTATAACAACATGGAAACTATTAAAACTATTAAATTTTTATGCGTAATATTATAGTGTATGTAGATCCTCCAGAAGCTGAAGAATTACATATAACTCTCATCACGTGTCAAGATTCTATTTATATCAAAATGACTCTGGTACCCTAAAAACTAGCCACTGATATTACGGAAACTTACATGTTGCAAATCGCTGATGCGTAAATCCAATTTTGTCATCATTTCCGCTCGTTCCTCTAAAGTCCTGGGACAAGGGTACGTATTCACTTGAAAACCGCTGAAAACCTTCTGCATCCGGGCAGAGAGCTGTCTGCCTTGACAAATTGCTAAGAAAGCCACTTTACGAATTTCCTGGCCCTGAATACAAGAGAGATTATAGAGAATACGTTTCAAAGTTCACTTGTACCAGTGCCGATTCTCGTACTTTCCTACTACTAGTACTTAAAGGTCGTGTTGAATAATTAATTCTATACATAACATCATATAACCTAATTCAATTTACTATTATATTATACTATTACTATTATATTCCACTCAAATTAGGTATATCAAAAATGCACACTTGAGTGACAAATTTTGATTTCAGGCCTAATTTGACTGGAGTAATAAACACACAAGCGTAGTTTTGAAATAATTGCAATCCATTTCAAATAACCAATTAATCTATGCTCATTTATGTTTCCATAATAATTTTAAACTATTTGAAAATATTTCAGTTTTGTTTTATATTTTGGTTACACAGTCTTATATTAAGTATATACATTCAAATGCTTGTTATTTATTAGGTAGCTTTTGACTTAAGACTTGTTTATTAGTTTCGGTGAACAATCTTGCAAAAGAAGGCAATAGTGGATTGTGCCCCGGTTTGGCCCAAAGGCGAGAAAGATAAAAACCTACAGCTAAGTAAAGGTAAAAGTGACACTGTTAAACTATTTAATTCATTCAAATGTGTTATTGCATTCTATTCTATAAATACATTTTATTAGTGATAAAAAAATCCGCCTGTAAAATTATAGTGGATTGCAAATACCGTTTTAGGGTCCTCAAGTATGGCGTCTTCGACTGCCTGACGATAGTAAATATTTCCTCGAGATATTCTCCATAACATTAGTTCGAAATAGAGGCATTTTGTACGTCGTACTACGCCTGTCATCACTACAAGTCGTCCGCCACCACCGGAGTGACTATCACCAGCGCCAGTTCGAAACCTTCAATTAAATAACTTCGTTTCATATACTTTTTATGTAAAATTTATTATTTATAAAGAGATTAGGATATATGAGGCAGACAAGCTATATATACAATTACAAAAGAGAGAGATCGACGCTTGGACAGGATACAAAACAGAGAGGCAGATGAGCTGCCAGTAAACCAGACGTCTGGTGTGGTTACCTAGAAAATATGCGGCCGAAAATGGAAGAAGACCAACACCTACCAACGGCCCAGTTTATACAGATAGAAATAAAATTTGAAAATTATAGTTGAAGGTGAACTTGTGTTTTTAAAATTCATCGTAAGTAGATAAAATTAATGAAGGAATAATATTTTTATTTTTTTATTATAATTGCAAGACATTGCAAAAGTGGATGGATGCAGAAGTCGCGGAAAGCCACGACACACCTTCCATGATCAGATTGATCATATATTAGCAGAAGGTGATGTTAGGAGCCTTAAGAACAGACGAGCGTGCATGACAAGAGCTATGAATGTCAAAGAAGCAAGTGAGGTGTGTAAGAATGGGCCTGTGTGGCGCTCTGTTGTTCGTGCCTACACCGCAAGGGACCTGGCGTGAAATTATGTATGTATGCAAGACATTATTTAAAGTTTATGGTGACATATATTCTGGAACAATGTCCACATTTTTCCAAGATATACGTGAGATCCCGTGCAATAGACAGGTAAATGATTAAAATTTCATGTGTATACCCAGTTTAATTATAGGTACTTAGATTACTTTTGATACCTATATAACGTAAATATAGTTTGTTACTTCGAAAATATAGATTCCTTCCTTAATTCAGCGTCTCCGAGTATAGGTCCTATATGATTCAAAACGTAGTACATCTCGGATAATTCTAAAAGGTTCTTCATAAGCCTTGTGTGATACTCCGACATTTCCACAACGTCATCTTCCCATTTTTCTAACATATTCTAAAACATTATATTTACGTTACACCTAATAGATAAACACGGTAACAGTTTATGACAGGACAGTAAAAAAACTACACGAGACCTTCTCACAGCATTACAATGATACTCATGTAGAATAGAAAGGTGTCATAAAATTTCTTCAAGGCTAACATCGCGTCGGTGATAACATTTCTAGTGTGGCCACAATGTATATACATAGCAATGTCTCGAAATCTCTTTCCATCAGATGGGCTATTGATCTATCTGCTAATATACAGGTTGAATTTTTCAAGTGGGCTTGGGATTTAAAATAAAAATACAAACTGTATAATGTAAAGTGTTTCATTTCTAGTAAAACGTTTGACATACCTTTACTGTTGATTCTAAAAAGTACATTTCTTTAAAGTCAGCTGGTCCGATTCCTAACTAGGGTCACAAAAAATTCACAAATATAATAACACCACTTTACTTTTTATCCAAATCGGCCCCGAGATTCTTTTGATCTATAATATTATAAAATTATAAGCATGCCGTGTCTGTACATTGTAGCTATTTAAAAAAAACACAACACGAATAGATTATTATACAAACGATAGAGATACGATGCAATTTTTTTTTACATGTCTTGTTTGTTTGACGGTTTGTCTATATGTTCGAGATTCCCGTAATAACTACTAGGCCGATTTCGGTACGATTTTCGCTGATCGACAGCTAATTGTTAGATTTAACTCTGTGCTACTTGTTATCCCGGGAATCCGGCGAGAATTTTTCTGGGAATGGCTTCAAATGGCATTATTAAAAAATCGGATTTGAATATATTTTTTACACTGATTTGATTTGATTTGAATTTTATATAATAAAATGTGCGATTTCTGGGAATTTTCCCGGGAGCGATTCGAAGTTGTTCAGGTACATAACAATTAGCTTACTCCGACATAGTTTTTACTAAAACGATAGCTTACACTCTTTTTTAAACGCTGCGATACTTTTTGCCTCGGGATTCTCGTGGGAATTTCAATTCAAGTCTGGACGAAGTCGCTGGCATACCCTAGAGTTCTATAATTGTGATTTGGTCATAGAAGCCCACATGAAAAGTCCATTCTGTAAACTCAGTAATAAAAAACAAAATATCCAAATCCCCTAATAATTAGAGCTATAGATAAACAGCCCCGAGTGATTACTTTAAAAAGATATTTCGCCTGGTACATAATATATAAAACACCAATATTATTTGTAAAAACGACTTAGAAATGTCAAAGTAATTGAAATATAAACACGATTCATAAATTATAAAGGTCTGTGATGACTTTGCTGTCTCCTCTAGACTATAATCTGTTGCTATATAAATATTCTCATAATTATTATTAGAAACATTCTAGGTACAGTTTGGAAAGAGTAAAATCAAGTTTAGCTTATTACATAACCAAATCATGTAATTAAACCGAAATCATATTTGGCATTACATTTTCAAGACAAATACATATACATATGTAAACATATACCTACAAATACAACAAATATATGTACCAGCCTATATGTTTCTAATATTTTTGGATTAGAATTATGATACGTATTTTTAGTTTCTTTGAAAAAAATTTATAGTATCTTCCACAATACGAGCTGAGTAGAATATAAATCCTATCGTGAAATAACTAAAATTCCGATAAACCATAGCATACTTAAAGCTTAGGTTAATATTAAAATACCTCCATAGCCGTCATTTCGTTGGGCTGCATAGCTTTCGGCTCCGTTGTTAATTCGGGTATGTAAATGTTATCCTTAGACATTTCCGATTTCAGGTAGTAAAGTTGACGTTCCATTTCTCCACAACGGCACACTTCCTGTATGTAGCTCCTTTGGAAAGCCTGAACATTCTCGTTTATCTGAAATGGAATGTAGTGCGTTAATATGAAAGATAATTTTCGAAAGTCACGCACGGTGAAGGCTTCCTTGGAGGTGACAGACGTCCACTGCTTCGTCACACCCACGGGCGCTACCGCCATATCAGACGAATGATACGAGGTCCCAGGCTACAGGCACTCCGATACTATGTGAGCAAATATTCCTAAAATGTATTCCACAATCTTTTATAGAATAATAACATTTTTATCTGCTTGGCTAACAGAAAAGGCTTTCAGACTTGTCATTATTTTCTATAGAGGCAGAAAATCTAGAAAAAATCAGCTATGGATGATTTGATAGATAAGTTTGCCCAAAAAAAGTCGAGAAAATTGTATCATCTTTGATTTGAGTTGTTTGTTTCACTTAGCACCTAGGAGCATTAAGTATGAGTAATAACTTATGATCAATATATGATTATTTTAATTAACTTCGAGCATTATTGTTTCTTATATAAAAAAAACTTTACCCTTCATTTACCTAGTTTGATACAGGGCCCGTCTAAGGCAAGCTACGCCACTGGTTATACCGTTGCTTACATTCAGCAGAATAGAATGCAGCTTCCTGGCTTTCATTCATAAGTCTTAATACTTTTGAACAAATACGACTGTGATGTACAACGATAAAGGGGCAAATGGACGGACGAACATGGGCGTTGTATAAAGGTTATATTTTCGCCAAAATTTCTACAGAAAATGCGCAATATTAATGAATCTTCATATTCAATTAAGAACAATAAGGATGTACTGTTCCATCGAAATACTTACATCAGTAAACTGAACACAACCTAATTCGCCAAAATTTGACAATATTTCAAATGCCGCTTCTGGTTGTAGGTATATGTCACAAAATGTCATTTTATCACTTCTCAACATATGACCCATTTTGATGCCTGCGAAACCATAATAGAATTCCAAATATACAGCAATTACGATAATCTAATATTAGACATTTTACAAACAACAATTATAAATATATAATAGTTTAGAAGACAGAATAATTATTGGAGCATAACTGTTACCTTACATTAAACAAGGTAAATGGGCCCAACTATATTATTTATTTCGATTATTTTTACTGTCTATTTTATTAAATTTTTTACTGTCTAAAGCAAGCAAACAGACAGACGGACTACCTGTTGGAAAATATTAACCGCCTCATTTGCAAATGCAACACTACAAGTTCGTTAACTCTCTACTGTCCACAAAGTGATTTTATAACACCCTTATTATACAACCAAATGTCATAGCAACGTATTGTGAAAATCTCGATGGTAATTTCTTTAATATCGTTATTGTACGAGGACTAAACTAGAGGACGGTTGCGTAGCTAGTAACATGACAGTTCTAGGAAATAAGGGTGAACACCCCACCAATGGAGAAATGAGACGTTGGCAACAGATCAAACAATTCTCGGAACACTCCCCGTTATACGGATGGTAGAATATCTACGCAAAGAGACGCAGTCTCCCCGAAGGCCAAACGATTGTAAGCCATGTCATTATTAAATTAGAGTTGAGATTAGAATCGTTGGTTACACGGTGTAGCTTGACATCGGTATGACAAATATTAAATCCGCCATGAAAATTTTGGTAATAAGAAAGCACTCCCGGAATGATTATGAGTTTCTATTTTAAATTAGGTAATTTAATAATTATAATATATAATATTATAATAAATTTAATAAATTAAATAATTTTAGAAGAATTTTACAGCTGTAAATATTTCACGCATTATAACAATTCAAGCCGCATGCTAAGCGCTGGTACGTACTGCGCGGCAAGTCGCAATCTAGTCAGGCTGGCCATAAGTCAGGAAATGTATGTGCGGCAGTAGACCGTTACAACCGCCATAGGTTGAGTAACTACGCTATGACGCTGTACGCGACGGACGAACTCTCAAACGACTGACGCGGCACATTGATCGTGCGCGTGTCCATACATTATGTACCGCGTCCATAGTCATTCTTGAGCATTCCAGTTTTTTTATTTTAATTAATTTATACAATCATACAAAGTGCACGGGAAAACTGTGGCGCGATTAGGCATTATCAGAAAGACCATTGGTATTACGTCAATCCGATGGCCGGACTGTGAATTAAATTTGGTATAGCATTACTTTGGAAAAATATCTCTTTTATACTATATTTTCACAATCATTAAGGGTTGTCGCACTATGAAAGATTATCTGTCGAGATGGTGGTACGATATGTTCCGCGCGCGCTCACCTCTCCTCCCGTGGGTCGCGTTACAGACAGCCCCTTGCGATGAGAGCATAATGTTGCCGGGGAAAAAAATAGTTCCCGGGCAGCGGATGCGGCTGATAGGCCACCGCCTGCCAGGGCCAGCGGAGAGGGTAGGCCATTTACCCGTGGCTCTGGCATAAAAGACGAGGGACGAAATGCCGAGGGGTTTTATGGGTATTCTTAACTGTGGCTAGGCGATAGCATTTTTAGTTCTGGCTAGAAGTGCTAGTGCCATCCCGATCTGACGAATCCCACACACCGGCCGAGATTTCCCCAGTTCACTGCGCAGCTGATGGCACTCGATCGAGGTTCTCCCCGTAAAAAAAGTATGAAAGACTATAAGATATGTCTGATAATGCAGGAATCATAGTGGGGTACGGAATATGGGATTTAAAATTTAATACATTTTAACATGAAATACAATGTATTCTGTGGATGAGTAACCAAATAAGTGTATAGAATATATTCAAAAATAATATTTCGGAAACTTTCCTGTGCAAGGCGAGGTAAAAACTGAGCTGTAGTGTCACAGAGTACATTAATATTATAGGAGAAATAAATACCTGGGTAATAAATTGTTTAACGTTTTATCTGTTAAATTGCTCACTATTTCATCATATTTCTTTTTTTACATTTATTCCTATGACAGGTGGAATATATTTTCTTGTCTATGGTTCAAACCATGTTTTAAATTAAAATAAAACCTTTACAAGATTAAAATAAGAAAATTGGGCTAAATTAAAAAATACTGCTATAGCCTATAAAATATTCGCTAGAAAAGAAATCAAAAGGACCTAACGCAATCGATTACTCACTATCTTATGTTTTACCTTATTCTGCTATTTTTGAAATCCCCAGAGTTTTACTGGCAGTAGAATAATTTACTGTTTCCCAACTAAGTTTTGAGGTGGGCCCGCTGTTCCCCAGGGATACCAGGTCCATTTTATGCTCGTATATTATAGTTAAAAACTAGCAATACTTTGCATAAATGAGTAGAAAGCTATAGGATATTCAAAGTTTAAATAATATATTAATCGATTTTGGATTTTATATAATACTAGCGGCCCCGGCAGACGTTGTCCTGCTCTGAAAAGATAAAATTTAGGACCCGATCCTAGCGCCACCTATCGGTTCCAATTATGGATTTTAATCATCCGCGGACCCACTCAAACACAGAAAAACAAAATCGCTCCCCGTTGTTAATATGATTCTAGAACCCGATCTCAGCGCCACCTACCGTTTCCAATTATGGATTTTAATCATCCGGGGACCCACTCAAACACACAAAAACAAAATCGCTCCCCGTTGTTAATATGATTCTAGAACCCGATCTCAGCGCCACCTACCGGTTCCAATTATGGATTTTAATCATCCGGGGACCCACTCAAACACACAAAAACAAAATCGCTCCCCGTTGTTAATATGATTCTAGAACTCGATCTCAGCGCCACCTACCGGTTCCAACTATGGATTTTAATCATCCGGGGACCCACTCAAACACACAAAAACAAAATCGCTCCCCGTTGTTAATATGATTCTAGAACCCGATCTCAGCGCCACCTACCGGTTCCAATTATGGATTTTAATCATCCGGGGACCCACTCAAACACACAAAAACAAAATCGCTCCCCGTTGTTAAGAGGATTCTAGAACCCGATCTCAGCGCCACCTACCGGTTCCAACGGTATAAAAAGTATCCTATATTTCAAGTTGGATCAAACTGCACACGGTGTGCAAATTTGATTAAAATCGGTTAAGTAGTTTAGGAGTCCATCGCGGACAAACATCGTGACAGGAGATTTATATATATTAAGACTAGCGGCCCTGCCAGACGTTGACCTGCTCTGAAAAAATAAAAAATCTAGGACTCGATCCCATCGCCACCTACCGGTTCTAATTATGGATTTAAACCATCCGGGGCCCACTCAAACACACAAAAACAAAATCACCAAAATCGGTTCAGGGGATTGGGAAGATTTTAGAACTCGCTCTCAACGCTATCTATCAGTTTTAATTGCGAATCTACTCCATCCGGGAACCCACTCAAACACACAAAAACAAAATCGCTTCAGGTGATTAGGAGGATTCTAGAACCCGATCTCAGCGCCACCTACCGGTTGTAACGGGGTATATTATAATTATATTAAAACTAAGAATAATAAATATACATTTTATGTTATGAAATCTTTCGTTTTTTTTTATTATAAGAGAATGAAGTTTTTGTTTATTAGTTGCCAGATATGTAATTTCACCATCGTTGTCCAACGTAGTTTTTCAATATTATTTCTAAATTCATACAGTCTCTTACAGTTTACTTTTAGTGCTTTTACGTTAAAAATGTATAATCGCTGTTCGAAGTAGTTTTGTTAAAAAATTGGATGTTTATATATTTATTTATATTATTTATACAAGTTTGTATCATAGTTTTTGATAAGTTGTTGTTTTTATTATTTGTCAACGTATTTTATAAATGAGATTCCAAATATAGATGTAAAATAAAAGACATGTTTTTTGCTCTTTTTCAAAATTATATCAAATTATCCATAATTAAAGGGTTCGTAAAATATTGCCGATCCAATTTTTTAACGATCGCTGACACAATTCTTGAGCGGTGACTTTGACCCGCGCATGAGTAATTTTTTTAACATCAAAGTATGAGGTATTGTCCCTTTCGTGTAAAGTACTGTAAAGAATCGAAAACTTAATGATTTCGATATATCAATAAATCGCATCATTGGCTTCGCTCAATGCGCAAAGCAATCCCTAAGATTCCGTCGAACGATCAAGACCCGTGCTAGAAGCCATATCTGTCACCATTTTGTGTGCATTTCAGGTGTGTCCGATACACCTGTGTTAAAGCTTTTAATAAAATAATAATTTTAATAAATAATCTAATATATTATTTCTTATTCTTAATCATTAAAGTAATGGAACTAATGGAAACGAAAATCTTATATTGAAGCAGCAACAAGCCTATAATTATGTAGAGTGCGTCACACGCAGGCTGTTATGCGGCGAAAAATGGAACTAATTAAACAGAGCGCAGCCCAGGTAGTACATTGTTATGTTGTTTTATCGTTTTTTTTAAATAAATGTTACATTCTATTATTATTCTTGTTATTGATGCTATTAAATCGGAATCTTTCTGAAATTATGGGTAGATAGCACTTTATTGCTCACCAAATATACAATTTCAAAACGGCACTATTACAATATTGTCATGGTAGAAACAAGGCGGCCTTATCGCTTAAAGCTCTTCCAAGCAACCTAACTTTAGAAATAATTTAACCTAATCTGGAGATGTAGATGGTGCAGACTGTTAAGTAGATCTTATACAAATATACTTAAACTACATAAATTAATATTTTTAAATAAAATACATACAAACATATTTATAACATATACATATTCCGAAAGAGAACTAACCTCAATTCCGGAAAAAGCCTTTAAAAAATGTTTTGTTGATTGGATTATCCGTTGGCGTAAGTGTACCTATCATTTCTGAAGTAGCATACTTTAAAAGTGATAAAATAATAACCAACATTTTATGTATTATTGACCTTTCCCCGGTACTTTTTGATGTAAGTAGTACACTGCAATAAAAGTTTTCTTATTATAAAATTAATAAGTTTTGAAATTAAACTATCTCAAATTATCGCGTGAGACGTCAAGTAGATATCGGTGTATTAGTAGAAGCTCCGTAAACAACAATTAGGTATAACTATTGACAGTTTGAAGGTGTATTAACATAATCAGTGAACAGAATGCGAAGGTAGTGTTTCCTGCGGAAATGTTTATTCCGGGAAGTGAGAGGGGGGGGGGATCCGAACTGCGTAGAATGGTTACACAGGTTCACAGTACATGTATGTTATTGAAAACAATTTGTAACGCGATTTATATACATTGAGAAGATATTGTTACGAGTGTGGGACTTTATTTTATTCAAATACAATATACCTCGACGCAAAACAATAACAACAAGAATTAGTTCAACACACCTGCCTAATGATGGCCATGAAACAAGTACAATAACAATAGAATGTTTTTTCTTAAATACAAATTTTAAAACAAAGTAAATAAAAGAAGTAATAAACAAGGTTTATGGCAAGCAGATGTACATTCACTTTTTATCGGCATGTAACAACATCAACTATGGTATCTTTAACTTTAAAAGCTTATCGATACAAATATCTAGTTATTATAATAATATAATGGTATTAATCTATATATAGTAAAAAATCAATTTCCGTATGCTTGTTTCCGCAATGCTAGAAAAGTATTCGATGTTGACTACAGTAATAATTATAACATTATAACTAGTAATATTTAATATTAAATTGCATACCCTAATCAAGTTCTAAAAGTAAGCTAGTTGCACAACTTTGTATGTTCAACTATTTGTACTGTCAAAAGCCATTATCTTAGTTTGTAATAAATTAAATATTAATCTTATTCTTCTTAAGTTTGTTGTTTACTGTCTACATTATGCTGTTCTTGCGTTTTTATTTGATTTCTTTTTAATTTAATTATATCTAGACATAAGTTGTTAAAAGTATTCTCTAAGTCCAGAGTGCCTGGACTATGCCTTTAGCGATAAGACGTTCTTTCGTCTTGTCGTAAAATTATTGTAATTAGGTACTCGTTTTGTTATTGTTTATTTTGGTGAACAATAAAGTGTTATCTTCTATTTATATTTCGACAGAATACATCCCAAACTACGCAATTTACGTAATTGACCTTTTTGAAATGAAACATCTTTAGGCGCATGAGGATAAAAAATTTACGAATGAAACGCAATTTATTGTCACCAAGATGTGCAGTATTTTTGTCGAAGAACAGGGAGAGTGAGAAAGGGCGGAAGTAGTAATATGTCTGTTATCTTTTTTAAACTCGTGATATCTTTCGAATGGAATGTCCCAATTTAATATGAAGTAATTTATTTTGATAAGTATGAATACCAAGATACAAATAAAGAGCCCTTTCTAGCGGCGGCATTTAAATTAAATTTTTGAAATAAAAGAACACTTATTGTGGCATAACTATAACAGTTACACATATGCTGTCGCGACACTTTTTGTAAATAATGATGTTTTCTGCAAAGTCGTAGGACATTATTTTATTCTAACATCAATAGTTTTCGCAGCGCACGCGATTTAAGGTATTTTTGAAGTGGAACTTCTTTAGGCGCATGAGGTAAGTCTCGGAAATCTAATGTTTTAGATTTGTATAAATATAAACAAGACTTAAAAATTTGTTTGTCAAAGAAGTTTCACTTTTGACATGTGTATTATGTACTCACGCATTTTTTTTTTATCATTACTAAAATGCGGATCAACGTGTACTTACCCAATTTCTTCCAGGTTTTCGTAATGTAAGACTTTGTAGTTTGTTGATGTGCACCGGAAAGTAGTGAATATAAAATTCCCCACTGAAACACGCTCTTACAACGCGAGAAATAAAATGTTGAGGACCTCTAAAATATGAGCCTTTTGAGGGTTCGCTAAGCCTGTCCCGTGATGCGAGGTTGGGTTTAACAACCTTTACATACGGAAAGAGTGTAACGTTTAACGACCTGTATACATTTAAATTTATGTTCGCAGAAATCCACTAGCAAAAGTTTTATTTCGTTTATCCTTTAACAAGACAACATCTGGATAGCTTATTGCGTCTTATCTTCGAACACTAAATTTGTTTATTTCAAGATCTATAAATAATCAAGCTTATACCAGGTTTATACTAGTATAAACAGGTGATTATAATACCTTTATAGAAATAAAATCATGCTAGTTAGTTGCTATAATACTTTACAATGTTTTTGAAAACATTAAAAATCTTTAATTTAATCTGTTTCATTCCTTAAGTTCGATAGTTTGTTGCAAGCAACACTGTGATCGGAATGATAAAGCGCTCTCAGATAAGATTTGTACTAAATTAAAACCAATAATTACTGTACAATAATACTCCCGACTTTAAAGTTTTTCTATTTAGAGACCGTTTTTAAAATTAACAATTTTCTATAAGCATATACTTTTACAAACCCCTTACAGGATGTTAACGGTATTATATTTGTGTAAGTTTCACAATAAACGATTTCCGGACAAGAAATAGCACGTAATGTGCGTTGTATTATTTCAAAATGATTAATTATAAGTATATTTATATATATAACAACGGTTGACTGGCTGTGTGTACTGTGACTTAATGTAACGGAGAAGCCCGGACCCCTCGTTTCAATTATGCCCACTTCTGCGGCAACAAGCTGTAGTTGTTAGCGGAATTAGCAGTAATGTAAACGCATCTGATTTAAACATTTGATACTCGCACTGCCCAATTCCCTCAACTCTTATATAAATATATCAAGTTAATTTACAATAAATCATCAATGACATTTCGAGTTTTGCGGTCAGAAACATACGGAAGCTAAATTTTTATGCAATAAGATGAAATAGATTGGTATTAAACTTGTATTTCAATTTCCAGGAGGTAATAAGAATACAATTGGCAAGAAAAGCCAATTATGCTAGGCACACGTGCTATACACATAAGCACATAAACACATCGGATCCCGTTATCACGCAGTTGTTGTTTGTTTACGCACATTCGTGTTGACATACAACACTTGTTGGTTTCAAGCATGGTATGAGATACATAATAAGGTGATTATTTTAACACGAAAAACAAAGTAGGTAAATTAGACAATTGACCGAAACCATTCGAGCGGATTACAAGCTTTCATTTAATTAAGATGCTCATAAAAAATGGTGTAGCGTTTTGAAAAAAAAAAGATTTATTATATTTGTATAATAGAGGGGTAACTGAGTTCTCCATTATGTTCTGTATACATTCTTGGTGTAATCTTAAAAATTTTGATTAATATCCATTGTGCTCACTGGCGGATTTGTTCTAAGGCCCAGGAGGCCGGACTTAGGCCAGCCAGATATTAGGGGCGGCCAATCGTAACTAAAAATTAACTGATGATAACAAGAAATAACTCAAAATACGTAAATATTCTATAAAGGCTCGCGCATGAATCGATTTCGATAAAGGTTGGCTAAAAAGTAAATTCATTATGTAGTCAATATGATGGGTGCTGAGAAAAGCGTGGCTGGTACTTATTACATGGCCTAGGGCGGCCAAGACTGCTAATCCGCCAGTGATTGTGTTCTCTCGGAACCTATTCAAAATAAACTTTTAGATAGAAAAAAACAATATTTTTTAATGCTATATATAGATAACAGTTTTCACGTAATTACATTTTGATAATTAATTTTGAACAAATTTTGATTTTTTAGCACTTCTTTTTTATGTGGTATAAAACAAATTCGCTTTCCGCGTGTATCTGTCTGTCGATCCGTCTGTCTGTTTGTATATCTGCTAACACCTCCTAAACCACGCAACGAATTTTTCGGTTTTCATCATCAGAGGGCTTAGTACGTTTTTTTTACTATTTGATCACGTTCTAGTTAACGCAATCTTCTATGGGAATGCTTAGCGCAATCTCGTCTCGCGTTAAAGGAAACCCATATCATGGCATACAAAATTTCGTTAACTTGAACCTAATCGAATAGTAAGAAATTCGCGCTAAGCAGTTTGATATTTGTTTCTAGGAAGCTATCTATAAGCTAGCTTTTGCCTGAGGCTTCACTTGCGATACATTAAAAATCTAGTTAAAACTTTATGTAAGTATTTGCCCGCAACTTCATCCACGTTTTGCTGGTAACGTAGATTGCAGTTATTTTACCAGTATTTGAATTTAAAGGATATTTTCAGCAATGTAGCGGGTTTTTTAGTATGTATTTTTAGTATGTTTTACATGTATTCCAACGACTCCCGTTATAACCCGGGATTAGTAATGTTGCTAAAGGTATACATAACTACATCTGTAGGTACTAAAGATGTTTACAAATATATAAACTGTTATATATGTATAACCACGTTATATGAGAACTTGCATCATGCAAGTCCTCATATAACGTGGTTTAGAAGTTAGGGAAACTTAGGAAACATAAAAAGTTTTATTATATTTTAGGAATCAATCTGGTCTGAAACAGCTAACTTATATGCATACTACCTACGTTAAACCACTCCCGAGATTATGCCCGTGGGATTCCCTGGTCATAAAACCCAGCAATATTTAAAACGAATGAATGTAATGTCATTTTGAATGTAAAATTGTGTCGAATAATTTAGTTTTTATACATTTGATCTGTATAAAATTTTTAATGAATTCTGAAAAAAAATTCAAACTGGCCACTTTAAACCTAAGAAAATTCCTGCACGATTCTTGAGATAAAAAGTAGCGCAGATTTTGAGTTATAAAAATTTACTGTTGATCGGTAAAAACCGGATCGAAATCAGTCCAGTAGTTTTTAATTTAACCCCGAACAAACAGACAAAAATTAAAACAAAATCGCAACCTTTCTCCAAAGTTAATAATTGTTTTTTTTTAATAGCTTTCATGTGCAGAAACGGCATTTCTAGTATTTTATAATATTAAAGATTATAGAAAATATATCTACTCACGACTTGGAACCGTTCTGTGTGTATAACACAACTTTATTCATATTGTAGAATAATTTTGTTTTGTATAACTACATCTAATTTATTGTAAATGCGAATATCTGCTGCGCTTTCCGCTTAACGTACCATGATGAAATTGGGAGAAAATTAGAAATTCTAGAAAGGTTTCCTTTTTTGATTCAGAGCGGTTTGGAATAAATATATTACTCGTTAATTTTCACAATTAAAAGTATAGAAATTGATATTGTTATGAGTCGCGAGCTCAAGTTCAAATGCCGGTAATATTACAATAGAGTTTATTAGAACTATACAAACACGTATAATACAGGGACAAATATAACCGAACATAACAAGTCCAAACGTAATGCAGGAGGTCGTAATTCAATTTAACGCGCAAAGTCCGTCACTCATTAGATTCCCGATTGTAGTACACATGTCTCGCTTCGCTCGTGGTCCTCGCTCGACTGCCCCCTCTATCAGGTGATTTTTTTGTTGCACACAACACACACATGCACAAATGTAATATGTCCGCCCAGCAACGTGGACTGAATTTCCTAGAATCAATTTTTACTTAATTTTTTTATTTTTACTTTAAATTCCGTAACACCTAGCTAATGATTATAACACAACAATAGGCGGTAGGCCAATAAGCAAACAAAAGAAGATAACCATATAAGAATTTTAATGTTATTAGTTCAAATGCCGACGGGTAATAAATGTGCTTTGTTTGATATATGCTGTTGTAACAGTATGTATACTTCTCACGTAGTGGCTTTTGGAGTTAGTCATATCATGATAACGGCTTTGGTTCAAACTTTACCAAAACACATACATCTGCATAGGCATAGGGATTATCACATTTTTCTATGGAAAATTAAACTTAAGTATAAACATTTCACGTATCCTAACGAAGTAGCATGAAATATTCAAAATACCAATATTTGTACCATATGTATATAAAACTGACCCTACAACAAAACGATACTAGACGAACTCTCAAATCTTCTAGTCCATTTGTTTTTAGGCTATTTCAATGTACAGACGCAGCACTTTTAGTTTTGGAATATTATAACAGTAGATTGTTTTTGTTTGAAAATAGGTGAATACGGTGCCAAGAGGTATCGACCTCAATTGTTTAGTTAAAGCGAACTAATTATTAAAGACCCACTTTCGCAAGCTGACCGTATTAGTTCTCTATTATTGTGATAGCATACATTTTAGCCATATTGCGGTCACAATATTCATTTCCTTTATTAAAATTTGATGCCATATTCTATACAATCGTGATCAAATCTCGAGAGTAGATTGACTTCAATGTGTACTGAAAACATTTCAATGTGAACTAATTTCAGTACACATTGAAATCAATTTAGGGCAAAAACAATATTTACTTTTAAAAGGTGTTTTTTTAGTGAATATATTCCTTAATATTATTTGAATAATTAACAGTGGGTTCAAAGTCACCTACATCTATTTCAATCAAAAGCTTTCGTTATTTATCTAAATTGGGAATCAAAAATAAAATCCTTCTCCAAATACGAACATATTTTTATTAAAGTCGTATAAATGTAATTAACTTTTCTATAGCCCTCAATAGGCAAATGTCGCGTATTTCGATATTAGTTTGCATTTTTATTTTATTTTTCTCACTTTTACAGGCTTGTAATGAATGAACATGTAAACTCATTTATAGAATCAAAACCTCTATCAAATATAAAATTTGGCAAGTCCAAAAAAATAGGTCCACAAGAATATCGTAATAATTTTATTTACATATCTAAATATTTAGTTTGATTTAAGTAGATCATAATGTCTTGCAGTACAATTTTATATAATTACCACTACCTTATTAACATTTTGATCAGTCGGTGACCTCCTAAATTTGAAATCACAATGATGTGAGAATGGTCAATGAGTGACATCATATCTTAATATATATAAATCTCCTGTCACGATGTTTGTCCGCGATGGACTCCTAAACTACTCAACTGATTTTAATCAAATTTGCACACCGTGTGCAGTTTGATCCAACTTGAAAGATAGGATAGTTTTTATACCGTTGGAACCGGTAGGTGGCGCTGAGATCGGGTTCTAAATTTTATTTCTTCAGGGCAGGACAACGTCTGCCAGGACAGCTAGTAATAATATATATATAATAAACAACCCATAAGCGACTGTTGTAATCAGCCTCTTTAGATAATTTACTTTATTTACTTCATGTTCCCAAGGTTATATATATATGATGAGATTTGTTGCATGAGTTCAGGCAAACGACCCAAGGCTACCAATGTGCTTCCGCTCTCTATAGGGAGACTGGATCTAGCTACTAATGCCGGACCACAACTCAAGGTTGTTATGGCGGCATAACAACCTTCATCCCCCAGACCAGGGGTGGTAGCCAATCGGTTGGGCATGTATCCTACCACCTGGCGGTGGATTATTTTGTCACCTTCTGCAAAATCGTAAACAAATATTACAAATTAAATAATATATTATGAATATGAGACAGGTTCTATAACAATTTAATGCAAAATAAATTAATATAGTTACTTATTCAATACAGCAAAGCCTTTGGTAATCTAGAAATGAAACATTTGCGAAAGTTAGACATGAATGCGCAAACTTTAATCAGTTTTAATGTGCAGAGATTCAATGACAGCAGGGTGCTTTCAAAGTAAATATTATCCGGTGGAGGACAAACTTGCTAATTTACCATCTCACTCCTGCACCCCCGCACACAGTGCGACTTCTGTCGCATTGAATAGTTCTGCCGAGAGAATCAAGTTTACTCCCATTACACTCAAACTATGTACGATCCTAGATGCCCCATTGGGACTTGATGTTCGAGTATTGCTACATAAAACTTATTAATTATTATTTATACAATATTTTCTTTTGTACTCGTACAAACATAAATTCTCTATTTATAATTAATATTATAAATGCTAAAGTTATTTTATTAAGACATTTCTTGGTCAATCACATCGGAACGGCTAAACAGCTTAGCATGTAATTTGGCACAGAGTTAGATTATAGTCTAGAATAGCACATAAGCTACTTTTTAACCAGAGAATGTACGGTGCCTAAGGGATAACATTAACGCGTGCCAAGCCAAGGGCAAAGGATAATATTAATATATATAAAATATAAATTACGTGTCACGTTGTTTCTATGTTATAAAATTTACTTACGCAATTTAAAGAATTGAAAAGTAGGTAATTACGTATTGATTCTATTGTAACATAAAAATAAGTTAAATTAACAATAATCGGCAAGAGCTTGGCAGTCCGTGCAGAATAAAGGATTCCATACAGGGGATAATCGTCCAGTGTTTTCGATATTTGGTTACGGAACCAAAAAAAACTTTTATAGAGAGAGACTTTTAAAGTATCTTATAGAGAGAGATTTCAGTCACCCCACACATACGTGATTATAAGAAAGATGAAATTTTTAGGATGGATAGTTTAATATAAACTTAGTAAGAAATGGTTACTCGCTAAGCTGTAATGTCACGAAAAGACAAGAAATAAATATTTTCTTCATCTTGAATTAAAATATACGCTTTCTAAGTACTATACTATACTTTAAGATTTAAAATCATACCATAGTATCTAATATATAAAATTCTCGTGTCACAGTTTTCGTTGCCATACTCCTCCGAAACGGCTTGACCGATTTTGATGTAATTTTTTGTGCTTATCCGGTATCTATGAGAATCGGCCAACATCTATTTTTCATCCCCCTAAATGTTAGGGGTAGTCCACCCCTAAATTTTTTTATTTATTTTTTAGACAATTTTTTTAATTACTATTTTTTTATGATACAACATACAAAAATACATACAACCCTAGATTTTCAACCCTCTACGATCAACCCCTATTTTTTACCGGGCAGGACGACGTCTGCCGGGACAGCTAGTATATATATAAAGAAAAAACAGACCACTAATATTTTTTATTGATTTGTATTAATTTACACTAATTGCTTCCTTTCTTATTTTTACTAATTTTGATTAATACCAATACAATCTAAGAAAGACAGTTTCATTAATATGATTCTGTACGACTGTGAACGATATTCTAGTTTTCATTATAACAGACAGAATTTGAGCTAAGTTTAAACAGAAATTGTTTTAATCAGCCTGTTACAAAAGCTGGTGACGAAACAAAGCACAAATTGTTCCAAAACAGTGAAACAGTTCTGCTGGAATACAAATCGGCTACTAAGTTACGTGGCACTGTTTGAACTTTTCGGCCATACTATCAAACTATTAGCAGTATTGTTTTCATTTTCCATTAGCCTGTATTGTTCACGTGTATTGTATTCACACGCCTGTAGTAAGAATATAGTCCACGGGGATATGGTTTGTTTTTCCTTAAAGTAGGTTAGAGAAACTGGACACTATTTACTTCAACATTCTATTACACTATTTCGTATTATGTATGAATAATAAAAGAAAAATTCTGAAGCTTAATAGTTTGAATATTGTAAATTATATTCGTCCATTATCTTTTGAGTGGTGTTACTTCTCTCGAGTATCTGAGCTTTAGTTAATTTTTCCTACAAGGAAATTATTTAGAACAGAAGTCAGTATATTTCTGTATGGCTCACGGTTAAACATAGTCTCGCCCACGCTGCGCATACGCCGTACCGCTGCCACCGGACTGCCCAGTCCAACCTGCCTACTCAACGCCTATACACGCTCCAGGTTAGTCCAAATTTTAAACTAATTTATCCTTTTGTAAATAAAACAAACGCGAATAGTTTATATTATTTATTTTACTTTGCTGTGCGATCATTTCATAAGATCAGTGCTTTGTTCAGTTTACATTTTTCTGTCATCTTCATCTGGATTTAAATCTTATATTAGTTACCGGTAATACACTTTCATGTTTCGAATTATTTTTAGCTATGCCGTTCAATACTCAACCAGTGCATATTACAATACCTCGTGTCAGATGTTCAAAAACCGGGTTTTTGCTACTATAAATATCCCCATATCGAATGTTTGCGAATTCTATTTTGAATTTGTACCATTGTTCACCTTACGCGCAGGCGCTTGAGGAAGATAATCGACCGAGAAATTATGTCGATGAGACTCGTATCGGATATATAAAAAGAACAATTACATAATTTTTCGATACATTATTATTAATGAAACTCACGAGTTGACCTCTCCTTGGCTGTTATAGTAAACATCAAATAACGGCGACATTTTTCAATGAATAATCTTTATACGGCTCTATGCCAAGAATCCGGAACTTAACTCTTGTAAATGCCGAGTCCGATTACGTCAAGATTATATCGGATAGCAACATGTGTTGTTACATTTTAATTCATAGTTTTATAGAGGATCTGTTTCAGGCTAAACTTAGCCCCTCTAATGTATTAATACAGTGATTTAGACAACAGGATGTTACCCGTCTTTTGTTTATCGCTATCATATAGTATATAATTTTCTTTATTATATTAAACATAATTTTAACGACCTATTTGTTAGAATCACGTGAGCGACATAAATATGAAACAACGAGAAGAAAAATATTTGTAATAAAAAACGGTATTTGAGCGGAATTTTAATTTGAACATAAAAGTATCTCAAGGATCGGTGCGCGCTTGAATGTGTATAATTCTCGACAACCTTAAAAATTGGAACCTGCTTAAACTTTCTTGCCAAATTAATTAAGTAAGGACAACGTTTGTGATCAAACGCACTTTAAGCATTAAAACACTTCGAGTTAGGCACTCCTGCATTCGCGACAGCCGTCATGTCCGTAACATTAGAAAATAAACTATGGACACCTTCTGGTTACCTGGGGAATACATGTTTATCCATGCCGCCTCGGTTGAAATAAACAGGTCCTAGAAATGCTTGTTTTACATATTGAGGTATGAAATTTGCGCCAGTAGTCATAAGTATAGGGGATGCCAAGGACAGAAGAAAAAGTTGGATAGCAACGTTGGCCTTTGATCATTCCTAAAGCAAGGGATTTAAAGACGATGACTAAGATGATGCACGATGACATTAAACCGCTTGCCTTTTCAATGGAAACATTTAAAACTAAAATATTGATCTTACGCTGTATTAGAAGGCTCCCCTTCTAAAAATTTAAATTTTCACGACACATCAAAACATTAAAATATATTTTTCTGTATATGAATTTATGTTTCAGATGAGACTAATAAAACTTGATTAAGTAAATATATATTATGACCCTAGCAAGCGGAATTCCAGCGTTTCTGTCTATTCTTAATAGGTATAGACGTGATACTATGTATATAAATCAGTTTCAATTGACGCGCTACTTGACGGTTTCTTTACAAGACATTTATATGTATAATTATGTACATGTATGTACATATGTACAGACGTATTAGTTTCGAGACGTTTTTGTCTTTGTAGTAGTGTACGGTCCGCACAAAAATAATAAAATTCATACTTCTTATATATTTTATAGGTAGGAACCCAATATGAAACTAATAATATTAAATATGTTTTTAAATATAAAATTTCTTCAACTCTAGACGTCTCATATTCATCCTCATCCTCACTTTCATGCAATGAACCATTTGTGCTAATTCTAATTCGGTATATAATATATATTACTTTCGTTCCTGTACACAAAAGTATGAAAAAAACAAACATCCAAACAAAATGCTATTGTAGTACACGTATTGTACCCGTTTTGCACAAAATAGACAATTAGTTCCATAGTATGTCATCTTTTTATAAATATGAAAACGACATAACAGTTCATGAAATCTCTAGGGATGGATCAAATGTGGTTTGAACCGAATACGAACTTCGGTTAAAACCAAAAATTCGGCTGACATTTGGCCGAACTTCGGTTTGAATTCACAACGCTTTCTCAAGAGTTGGGACTTAACTTAGTAACACGGAATATTTAACTTTTTTACACCATAACTTGCCTCTAGTACATTTTAAGTATAAGTAGGTAGGCGAAAGTATAGATTATTAGGCCTTTGATTAAAAAAAACCATTTCATAATGTTTAGTTCGTAAAAAGTGATTTCAATCCAAATTAAAGTTGTAACTGATGATGTCCCTTAGACGTGTTTTATATTCAAGTTACGCATTATAATTAAGCAGTTGCACTACTTACTGATTTCTTAGAGGAATAATAAATTCATTTTATTTTCGTTTTAATTTAATTTAATTAAGCATAGAGTCAATCAAGAACTAATTTAATTTATTATTTATCACATTGCTTACCTTAAGGTTTACACGTTCCCAATTAAAACAAACGATATATTATATAGATGTCAATTTTTATATTACGGTTATGATATATATGATTTCGATTAACTGCAGTCGGTATTTTAATTTTTTCTTGCACTGAATATTCGGCATTTAAACCGAATTTCAGCCAAATACCGAAGTTCGGCTAATGCTACAAAAATTCGGTCAAACCGAATGTAAAACGAATTTTTGCCCATCCCTAGAAATCTCATTTCACTCGTAACATACGTAATAAATGACTATTCCGAATAGAACAAACTTCACAACTACAAAGTGTACTTAAATAATCATATGAGGATGTCCAGTGCATACACTGCTTTTCAAAGTCAAACATTCAGTTCAAAAGGGGTAGAGAAATATGCAAATAATTATTACAAACAACGTGAAAAGCATTTAAGATGTGTTTACAGAAAAACGGTTTCATTTTAATTTATGTTTTCTTCTAATGTGCTCATGCGTTAAAATAAGGTGTATGATGATGCATACGCTTGAGATAAGGCGAATTAAAAGTTGTAGATGGAAGATGAATATGAAAGAGTACTGGTGTGAATATAGCCTTACGTTATTAATTTAATTGATTTGAGCATAACGTACCTACATCGAATATAATTTAGCACGAATTGGAGAATTTTAATTTGTTAATATGGCTCTTTCAACACTACTTCTTGTTTGTTAAAGGCGATCTCGACCTAGCTCTCATTTCATATTAAACTGTATTGCCTTCTAATTTTCAATAATATATAATACAATAATAATACATATTTCAATAATAGTATAATATAGAACAATAATATATATAGGTGATGTCAGGAGCCTTAAGAACAGACGAGCGTGCATGACAAGAACTATAAATGTCAAAGAAGCAAGTGAGGTGTGTAAGAATAAGCCTAAATGGCGCTCTGTTGTTCGTGCCTACCCCGCAAGGGACCTGGCGTGAAGTTATGTATGTATGTATGTATGTATAGAACAATAATTCAACATACAATAATAATACAATATTCATAAACGTTAATAGCCGATGATCATCGTACCCAGAGGCCCAGAGTGGTTCCGCGAACGGTCTCATATCCCCCGACCGACCTCTTGAGAAGCTCTTACTCCCTAAATGGGTGAGAGCGGTTTTCCTAAGCACGACGCATATAGTTTAAATTTATATCTCTAAATCCCTAACCACTGGCACCTTGGACATTAGGGACGGCTTCCAATGAACTCTAACTTTTATATTTTATATAAATATAAAAAATATAAAAAGACCAATTAGGTTATAATAATACGAGCCTTTATAATTGTCTACTGAATACTATATTTAGGCCTCTCAAGTTTTAGGTAAGAACGGTGTATGTAATACACCTATCCAAGATGGATTGGCTGGTTTCATACAATGTTTACCTCGATGTACAAGATAGAAATATTCGTTAATGACCATTTCTTTCGGTCTAAATTAAACAAAGCAGAGTCCCTTATAGGTTTCTCTGTATTCAAAAACGTGAACGATTGATTTTTTATTCCAGTATATCACGACATAATACTTATGGCTACTGTGTTTCAAACTATATTTATGTATATAGGACGCTAACGAGTATGCATTCTTAAATTCAGCGGCTATACAAACTCGATGCATCGTGAATGGAAAGCTTGGAAATCTCACTACGAATCGAAGTAAAATACAAACATTTGAAAAATTCTGATAGATTGACGATATTTCATTTCGGAATACTCTACAAACATGGAAAAAAACTCTGTTTCTTTTATTTGAAAATCCGGTCACTAAAACTGGATCACCGTTTTAACATTACTGAATTGGACATGTATTGGTTGGATAAAAATACTAGATATGTTTTAATTACACAATAGTATCCTGTAACCTATTTGCAATTAAACCGTATCTTGTATTTTTATTCTTTCAGAGCCTTCAAGGCCAAATCCTAAACTTTTCTAGATAGCGAAATTAAAAATGGTATCATAAATTTTTTGAAAAATCCAAATTTCATATGTGAATCTAAACCATTCTCGAATCCACTTGAACACGCCAAAAAAATGTATAAAAAGCACGGTGGTATGGTTGAAAATTTCAAAAAGACGTGTGACATGAAATAAATGGTGGCATCAAAGAAAGAGTGGGACTTAAAATATGGCTCCATCCATTTGATGCTTGTGTAACTTAGTTGACTGCAGCACTCATAATTACAGACTTCTCGGTTAAAAAAAATGCAATATAAAGATTTTTTTTAAATGAAACAAATGCAGCAAAATGAAAAACGACATCGGTATCGGTAGAGTAGTTTCGCAGTCAAAGCGATCAAATAATGTGGTTTAGTACTTTGCCGGCCAATCTGACTACAACGCACAGGGCTCCGAATTCGATTCACGGTAGATATCGTAAAATCAAACTTTCCATTATTTACTGTGGTCTGAGTATTTGGGATCGGACCCAGAGTGATCCGTTGTATATTCCCCATAACACAAGCGTAACTTACTTAGCTTGAGAATATACAATTTGTGTGTTTCTCTGCGATATTTATATTTAGTCGAAAGGTTAATAAAAATTATAAAAATTGAAATAATGTTTAACCCCAAGTATTTCTTCCAACAGTAACTCATCTTAGAGTATATTCTGCCCAAGACAAGCCATCAAAGGTCCTCAGACACAGTCCGTAGATCAAAGGCTGTCATATGTTCAAAGCAATTGCCTAACATTCGCAAATATCTGTGCAAGTTTATTTCGACATGGAACTCAATATTTTGCATGACGAATGCACTCGTAGGGGAAATTCGGAAACATGTTGTATAAACCATAAACAAGTATCGTCTTTGTAGAACAGGACTAAGCTACGGGAATAAAACTAAATATACAAAATATAAGCCAGATCATAGCATCAAGTGAAATGTATTTGTTCCATTAGATGATCGGTTTATAAACCTATCTATAAATTAGCTAGGAAAGTATTTGAAATTCTGAACACGAGAGATATCTTGTGGATTCATATAATTAAAATGATATAATTATTGACATTCGTAATCGATATATGTTTTAATGTGAAATACACTTTAAATTCATCTGTGATCCTGAGGCTTCATCTGCGTTAATGTTAAAGATTTAGGTTGTGGCCGAATGTGTCTTATTTAAGGCGTTAAAAACCAATGTCTTAAAATAGCCACATAAGTGTATATACAATGATACGTTATTTGTTAATATTAACGTCATTAACCATGTCGAATCTCAAATTACACGTTACACCCATCGCCAAATCTGCATGTAACGGCCTATATCTTTAACTTCCCAGACGAAGCTGCAGCATAAGATAATAATAAGATATCCTAACGACGTGAACGTGATTTATAAAAAAAACAATCTCATCCAATAATAATACAACAATTTAACATAGACAATTATTTTATTAACCAATCAAAAACTGAGCGATCATTTTTTTGGATACGAAAATACATCGCCACTGCGTTCACGCGGGACTCACACAGAAATCTTAAAACCTACGTTTGTGTTAAGCAATAGGTAATTAGTAAGAAACAGTTATTCTCAAATTTCTCTTTATACAATTAGATTATCACTATTTGATTTTCTATACACTCAAACTTTGCGTCTCAACAGTATAACTAAATAAGTTCTGGAAGTGAGAAGACTGGAAAATATTCTTTATAGCTAGAAAATATTTTACAACCAAGAAATGTATTACGCTTTTAATACCATACTAGCAATACCACGTGCAACGTGCATCACAGGGCCAAAAGCTAGCGTGACGTGAATGCAACGTCACGGCCAGCTAAACGTTGATTAATCACATTCCTATGTATGAAAATACCACATCATGAATATGGCATGCAATTTGGCATCTCATAGCAATAGGTCTGATACCTATGTATGTATATGTATGTGCGTTTATTTCTATACGACTTTGTGTAATAAATACCTTTGTAATACCAAAATAGCAAATAAAGTTCATGCAACCTACGAAGGCAAGCGGGCTTCATAATCCCCTGAACGATTCTTAACCGGTGAACTTGGCCTCCGCAAAAGTGAAATTTGTGATATTTTTCTAAGTATAAGCTACTGTCCCTTTCGAGTAAAAGGACAAAACGTAAGATTATCGATAAATCGTATCGTAAATTTTATTTTCAGATCATATATTGGTTCAGTATGTAAAACGATTCGGACTATTCCGCAGTCCACTCAAGATCCGTGCCGGGAATTCGGTAGATGAAGTATAAAAAATAAAGGCAGATTTTAATTTATATCGTAGATTACAATGTAAACATGTCAAAAATAAATTGTTTTCATGAAAATAAAAAATATTCGTTTAGATTTGTGAGAAATAAAATTGTGATATTGCAGCCATTAGTCACGTGACAATGAACGCCAATCAGAACGCGTGACGTCACAGTGTGGAAAACACAAGTTATTAATGACTTCTCAGTGAAAATTCATCGTTTACTAATTTTGCTGTAAAATAATTGTATTAAATAATTATTAAAATAATTATTAAAATAATATTATTAAAATAATGTATTCTCATTGTCATCCACTGTGTTCATACGACTATAACAACTAGCTGTAACGGGCGCAGGTTTTATAAAATCAAATTAGCAGTAATTTGCCAAAAATAGATGTTGTTATGCTGGGTGCCTTTTTCACCCAAGTAACACCAATTTGTGTTCTGCAGAACTCCGTAGTATTAAACCGTGACGTCATGCGAGACGTGTTTTTGTTACGAAATGACAAAATGTTTATAAAATATTAATATTTTGGCCAGAATAGACCATTATACAATTAAACCTGTTTCTCAAAAATTGTTAACTAGGTAATTGTACTCGTGGTTGAACGTGTACACGCACATTGACACGTGTTTAACCAGTTACGAATACACCGTCATCATACCCGCTTTTCACCTGACATACACAGGCACGTGTTTACCACAAGTAAACGCTCGCCTTCGTGAATTGCAGAAACTAGGTATACCTAGTTTCTGCAATTCACGAATTTAAGGTATTTTGATATATCAAAATACCTTAAATTTTAAATGAAATTTGCATTAAATCAAGATTCTTTTATTCGTAGCTATCCAATGCTACATTTTATTTTATCCTACGGCGTTAAATAAAAAATGGGTAATTCAAAATTCCAACTTCGTATCTGTACTAAACCACCATCGTTGTATTGTATTTCCAGATCATTTAAAATGAGTCGTGTAGGCCGAACAAGGCGCACTCGCGTTTACGATTGCAATTTCAACAAAGGGGAGAGCTACTACCGGCCCGTATTGGACCGATTGGATGGTAAAACACCAGCAGCACGTGAACCTGAGCGCGACAGGATCCGTTCTGATGTCGAGAACCGCATCAAAACCGCTCTCGATGAGGTGGAGGTGCCTAATGGAGAGCTGTTTGACTCCAGGGGTGCCCGTGCTACCAGAGGCAGGCCGCTATCTTCCGCATTTGAAGAAGAGGACTTATCTGATGAGGTTAGTTTGATTCTTGTTCATTTATATTTAGTACACAAATTATGATCCAATCGGTAGTTTTCGTTTGCACATAGGCAGATTAGCTCTATCCTGCTACATGATTCCTACAATGTGGTTGTCCATTTAAATTAGCCTACTGCAGAGGTTTTTGTCAGGAACTAGAAAGATGATTTTTTTATTTTCAAAATTAAGTTGGTTAAAAATGAACAATAGTTATAGGATATTGGTTTATTGGTATTAGGAAACAATTGCGTGTTTCTGTTGAAAAAATCAACTGTTTAAGCAAATGTATGTTTTCAAACTACCAAAAGAAATCCCTCTCTGGCGCCTATTAAAACATGTAGTTTGAGGCTTCTGTTATATTTCGAAACTAATCATTCCATATTTCTTGAAGGTACAAGGGTGTTTTTTTTAGAATATAACGTGACACATAATACTTTAGAAAATTAATTTGAACAGATCTTGTTTAGTACGTGCCCTATCCGTGCAGGAACGGAGAAAGAATACAATTTCCTGCGGCCCGGCGGCCTGTCGTAAGAGGCGACAAAACAACCCACAGCCAGGTGGTAGGGCATTTGCCCGACTGGATGGCTACCACCCCTGGTCTAGAGTATGTCGCCATAACAACCTTGTGTTGTGTTCCGGCATTAGTGACCAGGTTCCAGGCTCCCTAAAGAGAGCAGCAGCGCATTCGTAGCACCTTTGGTGTTGCAAATGTCCATAGGCGATGGTAACCGCTGTCCATCAAGTGGGCCGTCTGCCTGTCTGCTGAACTCCTGTAATAGAAAAAAAAAAAAAAAAAAGCAGTTTTCGAGATATTGTTATTAGGTATTACCGTGTAAATGATTTTCAAGATTATGTGTCTAAATTTAATTAACATTGGACTTTCGTTTCCTCTACAGAACCTTTAATTGTGCATGAGTCTAATGTATTCGTATTTTTTTCCTAATATATATTCAATGTTTCCTTTTTGTTCGTTTCATATAAAAATTTATCCGCATATTTTTATACCTCATAGAGATTGTAATTTAAGGGGCAAGAGTTGTAAATATTTTTCGGTTATCAAATATTCAATCAAAAGATCTATATGCCGGTTCGGATTTACGTCCACCAAACGCTGCTGGTGAGCCCGATACTTAAAAACCTATAGCAATAATCCCAAACTACTATTAGTTCAGGTGTTCTATTATTGGCTTCATAGAATAATATAAAATTGATTATTTCTTCTATTTAATCAGATACTCTCAACAGAGTAAAGTTAGGTGGTAGTTTGGGATAAACGTCGTAAGCTGCGTACGACGAGACGCTGTACGCGACCGATGAATGCTTATTATGAAAATATACATATACTAGGATATGGCCGCGACTTCGTCCACGCTTCACTTAAAATTCCCATAAAGTAAGTTTTAGTGTAAATTATGTCAGAATGAGCTAATTTTTATGCACCCACCCGAACAACAACAAAAATATAAAATCACACATTTTATCACATTAAATTTTTCTATCATGAATAAAAAAATCACTTTCTATTCGATATTTTTATTCTGGCCATTTTAAATCAATACAACAAAAATTCCCGGGATAAAAAGTACTGCATATTTTAAGTATAAGAATTTGCTGTCGATCAGCAAAAACCACATCGAAATCGGCTCAATAGTTTATACGTCAATCGCGAGCAAACAGACAAACTGGCAGGCAGATAAACCAGACTCCAACGTTTATATAGTGTACGCCAGTAACATTTTTTTTAAATAGCTTCAATATACACGGCATGTTTGGTTTATAATATATACATATAAAAGTAGACACGAGGTGGGTGTCCGCCGGGACTTCGTTAGCACTGATTATAGTTATAAGTTGGCCTCATCGTTTTTTTTTCAATATTGGCAACAGAATCGATTGGCATAAATCGTTTTGTGTAAAATGGACATATTCCTTCTAACTCTACATTTTTATGAAAATCAGTGAATGAGGATCACAATTCCACGAAAAATTATGGATAGTCTCGTTGAAACATTTTCGTGTAGCTGTAATGGTTAAGGTTCCCTTCCTGCCCGCTGAAAATGTTCACCCTGTAGAGGTACATCTCAAAGTGGCTGAAGTAGTATTTTATTTGTAAGTAAAACGCTATTATTATATATTAAAGTTGTGGTAACCCGCATCTCTGTCCAATGACGTGAATTCAAATTCTGATTGGCAGCAGTTATCGCTTGGGTAGATTTTCTTACATAATTTTATTAATGTTAGAATTCTCTTGTTTTGACGATCTAGGTTAATAAAATCCTAAAGAAACTTGAATATGGAATATTCCGGCTCCGTGATAATCCGCTTTAGACAATTATGCTACTCATAATTTCATATACTTATTCATGGTTTATTTTAGTTATACAATAAATAGTTCATAGACTGCGTCAGATGTAAAAGTGGATAGTCGCTATATTATACGCCCGCTACCTGAAATAATTAAGTATGCTATTGTTTTATACGTTTCACCGTCACAATACAAGGAACTTCAAATGAATGATTTCATTAACAGATGTAATATATATATCCCATGAAAAATTGTAAATACGCCAAATCTTTATATAAACGTGATGCTCTCGTACGTCGTAACACAGTGACCGCATGTTGTTTTGAAATCACGCCTCCGAAACTGGGAAGAAGTGGATTTCTATTAATAAATTAATCTCATTCACTGAACGCATTGTAGAGGAAATGCTTATAGTAAGTGACCTATGTAAATAATATTCACGGACGGTTATTATCTTGATCGCAGTTGTTGTAAAACCTTAGTTAACGCCATATACACATTGTTCTATAATCTATGTAATAAATGTGAATTCATTGCTTCATTAAAAATATTGAGTGCGGCACAATCTTTTCTTCAAAAAATATTTCCAACAGTCTTTAACAGCGCGAAAGCTATGTAAAATAAACTAAGCGTTCAATTTTTTATTTTAAACCCTTTCTAGCATTGTGATAATTGTGTAAAACGTATCTCAGTATCTCAAGTGTGGTGTTTGTTCCGGATTTAAACAAAAAATACATTTTTTTGTAAAGAAGCCACATAAAATGGCTCTTTAGTCCATTTTGATAAAAAAGATTTCATAGTTGTATCAGGAATTACTTTTTTTTAATTATTGTTTTTCACTTAGCGTTCAATGAATATTGTGAACGAGTCGACCAACACTCAATATCGAAAGTTTTTAATTCATTAAACTATTATTGTAAGTATCGATGATTATCCCACAGTTAAGCTCAGATTTCATGAACGCATGGTATGTCCGCCATGTTTGTATACCGATCGGCAAATTCACAAATCTATAAACCTCGTGTACAGATTTCCTCCAGTAGTTTCTCTCATCATCGACATGACATACCATTATTGCATATGTTCCTTACTATTATTATAATGGGTATGTTTACTTCGTATGTTATTACAAGGTTTTATTGGAGAGCCAAAATAGCATAAAATAACAAAGAGGCGCAAGTGACTAATGCGTTAGAATGGGTGTGCTGCAGTTCAGTGTATTCTTTTACCACGAATTACTTTCGGCTTTATACTTTTAAAATTGCCACCCTGGATCCTTCTTTCTAGTCTGCTCTCGCGACCTCCTCCACTCTATGGCAAACCGATAAGGCAAACAATGAGATAAGAAGCATCTTTTGGAAACCATGCGTAATCGGATATTAAAGAAATGCGACCATCTTAGGCTTCACCAGAAAGCCACCGTGCATGTGCCAAGTATGATGGTATGGCTGACACATCCTCAAAACATAATTCTTAGCGTTACCGTTAACTTTCCTACGAAATAAATATTAATTATAAATGAATAGAAATATATTTAATCATGTAACAATTTAATAATTAGCTTATATTTGAAATCACGATGTTTATTTACGCAATTTCTCCCAAACTCTCTTATATGAAATAGATTTCAGTTAAAGTATTACTAAATTACATAAACATTTTTATGTAAAAAATAATCCCTGATTTTACAATGTACAGTAACTGTCATGTTTTATTTGCCCAAGTAAACACAAAGGAAGTTGGCAGGTGTATTTATAGACATCCAACAATATTCCTTAAGGGATAGGAAGGAGCGTTGCCTTGACGACCGATCGTTTAATCACCTACGCAGAGCCAGGGGTCTAATTAACTCCGCATAATATGGTTGCGCAACATAATCTTTGACAATTTTGCGCCTTTTTATCCTGTTGAAATTGAATAGGTGCTTTTTATGGTCACTAAATTTTTTGATGTTAGCATTTTATCGAGGTCGCGTCCCTCAGACAGGTATTATTATTATTCACTTGCCTTAACATATGTGCTTTATCTAAACATTATTTTGTACCACCCCGTTGATTTAATGACTTTATGTCGACGTGAAAATAGTGATTTCTTTTAATATCGAGTGAATGGCGTTTTTACATAAATTACGTTTTAATGTTTTTAAGCACGGTATTTTATTTGTTTTTATATTCCGAGATAAGTACCGTAGGCGCCCATAGAGTATATAATAACCAATAACAAAAATTAAACAACAAGTTGGCAGTATTCTAAATAAATACTTTAACAATCATCATTCACAGTTGATTTATTTGTCTTCTGTGATCACAGCTACTGAAAGTAGCTAAAAGTGACCGAAACATCAGAATAAAAATCAAATGAAATACCACACTTGAAACCATTAAAAGCTACTAGTTACCAAAACGAAAAAAGACTATGTACCTATTATTTAAAAACCATCTATTCTCTATTGTGACACCTGATCTTAAAAAAAGCATCGCATCTCGGGTCGAACCGTGATATTACATACTAATTAAGATATAATAACGAGACTGTGCAAACTGAATATATTTTTTCTGGACTGGATTTTCTCTCTTCCAGACTAATAATTATTATGACTGGGGCTTGCCACGTGGTTTCGCTGCGGTTAATTTTTAATCTCT
This sequence comes from Dendrolimus punctatus, assembly GCA_012273795.1. Taxonomy (NCBI): domain Eukaryota; kingdom Metazoa; phylum Arthropoda; class Insecta; order Lepidoptera; family Lasiocampidae; genus Dendrolimus; species Dendrolimus punctatus. Next base: position 8,945,190 of record CM022533.1, on the reverse strand, counting down.
CTTTGGATACAAACTAAATTCAATATTGGATACAGATTAAATTATCCCATCCCATATCTTGGGATACTTTTTATCTCAATTGTTTTATCTCTGATCGGTGGCGTGAGTGCGTATGTCTGCTTATCCGGTGATAAAATGGTAAGGCTGGAACCAATACTAGTCATTCCGTGGCACGCTCCTCGAAGTGTATCCTATAGAATACAGACAAACTAGCGACTTTACGTCGATAAGTTAGGCTCTGAAGCCTGTCGTCGAACAGTCGGCTATTGCCTATCAATTTCCTATCTCGTTTCTCTATCTCTAACTGATATTTTGCTGAGCCATCCCAAAGATGAGAGCAGTATTCCATGCAAGACCGTACTTGTGCTTCATAAAGATTCAGCAACTATTCTCCATTACATACTCTGTCTGTCATTATATAGTCTAGGTATCTGGGATAGACCTCAGAGTAGTTTGTTGTATATTGCCCATAACACAAGTGTAACTTGTTTAATTTGGTTATATAAAATTTGTGTGTTTGTCTGCCGATTCAAAGAAATGTGGTAGTCAACCTTAAATATATTTTTGCATTTACACTGTAATTGTTTAGCGCCAAATAGAATAATACATCTTAATACTAAATTTTATCGATATTAATCTAAGTGTTCTAGAGACACGGCTGCTATATGACAAACAGTCAGACAAGACTATTTTATAAAAGTTCCGTCTCTGCACATAATTTCGACGTTCTAGAAACAAAGCAATAAATAATTGTGAAACGAAAATAAAGTCTTCTTATCTAACATTACTTGTGTAAATAATCAATACTCAGCCCTCCTACGCCGTAAAGCAGGGTATATCAAAAAGGTACAGATAATATGAAAATAATTTTATTTTTTGTTACCTTAATGATACATCTATAAATCAAGAAACCTATCTAAAAACATTACACAAACGCTTAGAAACAGCATAGTTACCAGTAATACATTTTCCTGCGGCCGGACGGCCTGTCGTAAGAGGTGTCAAAACAATCCACTGACAGGTGGTAGGGCATTTGCCCGACTGAATAGCTATACCACCCCTGGTCTAAAGTATGTCGCCATAACAACCTTGAGTTGTGCTCCGGCATTAGTGACCAGGTTCCAGTCTTCCTTAAGGGAGCAGCAGCGCATTTGTAGTACCATCGGTGTTGCTAATGTCCATAGGCGATGGTAACCGCTTTCCATCAAGTGGGCCGCCTGCCTGTCTGCTGCACTCCTGCAATAAAAAATAAATAAATAACATTGTCTTGATAGTAAATCCCATATGGAAAAATTGATATAATTGTCGTACTTTATTGTTATGGGTGACATAAAAGTGATGTTTTGTCAGTCATGTATCGCACAGACTATTAAACCATCGATACTAAGCGTAAATGAATCAAAAGTAATCGATTTCTCAATTTAAAATGTTCTACTTTACGTAAAAATATTACTGCAATTATTGTAAGTGCTTATAAAATGACTAATTTAATATATGTAAAATATTTTCATTGAAATGTACCCACATTTTAAAATAATATTATTACACGATATAGTATTTTGAGCAGAAACATAGATAAGTGAAACTGATCAAAAGTCAATTTCTATAACAAATGGAGTCGGTAACGCTAATGCGTTACCGACTACATTTAACGTAACGCTAATGCGTTACCGACTCTATCAAACGTAACGCTAATGCGTTACCGACTCCATTTAACGTAACGCTAATGCGTTACCGACTCCATTTAACGTAACGCTAATGCGTTACCGACTCCATTTAACGTAACGCTAATGCGTTACCGACTCCATTTACTAATGGATAATTACAAATTGATCTGCCATAGAGTTGTTTAAAAAATAAAATAAACGCTTGGAAAAGGTATAGCAACGCATTGTTTTGGATTTTTTCAGTGTTTTAATTTGTAAATTGTTTTTACGTAAAAGCTTACTTTTAGTCAATTACCTTATTCGATGATGTTTTAATATCTTTGCCAATTAAAGAAACATCTTGTTTTAAATTAAGCATCTAAATACAAAATTTTGTAAAGAAAAAAAAATACAGGTATTTTTTTTGCTTCGCTCACCAGATTTGTATTGATAATTTAATCAAGACCAAATTTGTTCATACCTTAATTACAAAAAAAAATCACAAACATAATCGCAGTCTTTACAGAAAACGCTTTTATTTTAGAAGAGGTAGTTTAAGAATTACTACTTATTACTGACTAACTATTACTAAAAAGATAAGTCTTATTATTATTTACTAATTATATTTATTGATCATAATTGACATTATCGACTATGGTAATACTTTATTTAATTATAATAATTTGATCACTGAGGGATTAATTTCCTTAATTCTATAAATAAAAGAATTAATTTGCATTTCACATAGGGCACTTATATGTAAGTTTATACTGCCACGTATAAAATCAAAATACAAACAGACTAAATACATACATACATATTATTACGCCTGTTTTCCATGAGGGTAGACAGAGACTATAGATCGCCACTTGCATCGGTGCTGACAAACAAGTTTCACTTCATTTACTTTAATTTCATTAACCTCTTCATATATGCACGTTGTGTAATAACGTGCATATATGTAGAGGTTAATGAAATTATTACACGACAAGAGGACACGTCAGTGGAGCGACTCGTAGTCCAGGACAAAATGGAGGGAACGTGGGCGCGTGGTAGATCACCAATGCGCTGGACCGATCAAGTCAAAACCGCACTAAATGGTCCACTCCATGAATGCACGAGGCAAGCTACAGTCCGAGAGGAATGGCGACGAATTGTGAAGCTTGCCACCACCCCTGTCATGAGGACCACGACCACTCTGCCAAGAGTGTGACGACGGAGAAGAAGAATATGCACGTTTAGTTGAGATCCTTTTTACCTGGCATATTTTAAACTAAATAACGCACCTTTATTAATTCACCTGGTATTAAAACATAAATCAACAAAGGCTCACAAAGTTGACAAACAAAGGCGAGTTCCTGATAATAATTAGCAAAAACCATCGACGCCTGTCGCTGGTATGTCCGCCAGAAAAACAATACAAAAGCATTTTAATTAACTCTCCCATTCGCTCTTTCCTTTGCAAATAAAGGTAATAATGAAATGCATTTGCCCTGCACCGAAAGCTCAAAAATATTCCGAAACGTTATATTTATAGAACACATAATAAACACAGGTGCTTGTAGTGATGTTTTTATGTCTTGTAATGTTTTTATGTCTTGTAATGTTTTTACGAGTATCAGGTTCTTTATTTGATCTTAAAATATAATATATCATAACTATAGTTGTATATAGCTTGGTATACCATATAAGCCAATTTTCGGTCTTACTGTTTATTCTTTATTTTCCCTTTGGTGAAACATTGTTATTACTTGTATGAAGTACCTATATGTCAAATTTTAACCAGTACCAAAGGAAATTAATCCATATATAAGATACAAGAAACGGCTAAAAGAAACGGCTACAGTAGGATATACGTAATAGGGTGACAAATATTATTATGTATACATCTAATATAGTCATAGACTTTGAAAATTGTTATATTGTACCAGCTTCATGCTAGTGTTAGTAGACGCTCAAAGGCAGATAGAGAAGACTGGCATAAAATTTTACAATTATCAAATTTAGTACTAATATAACACAATAATAGCGTATGTTTTTTTGTCATACTTATTTTCGAGTAACCACAAGAAAGTTATAAAGAGATAGGCTATTCAATAATAAATACAGATCTATGCAATTCGTTAGTAATAGAATAAATAGTCTTCTAGAACTAGAAGTAATTTCTTCGAAAGCTTTGTGCTAATTTTTAGCTTTACTCTCTTTTTAATGCTTTTCTTAGTTATTCGATATAAATTTGGATTAAATTTGATCAAAGATAAAGTATTTGAGGAATTAGAGTTGCCAACGTGATCTCATCTTATACCAGAAATAGAAATATTCTAACGGGGTACAAAACTTTGCACAGTAAATTTTCAGATTTAAACGGTGTTTTTAAATTTAGAATTTAGTGATTTTCCTTAATGTTTGCTTACTTCGTTCGTAGCTTTTTCCGTTAATGGCACTCAAATGTCAGCTCGGCGTACTTTTGTTGTCTTGCAAGCGAATCATAAGTTCCGCGAGGTATTTTGACTTTATTTAAAAATCAGATTTGACGCCGTTGGGTTTAAGTGCTGTCCAATATTAGTTAAGACATATTTGAAGTTTCACTTGTATTTGGTATATCAAAAATAATATGGATTCCCATTATTTTTTATAGTTGTGTGCAAAAACTAATCATAATATAATTGTAAATTAATTTAGTAATTGTCATTTATATTAATTGAAAAAAAAACAGATAGTGTATAGTGTATTCAAAAACACCTCTTTAATTGAACGAATCATCCATCCCAGGTGTCTAATTTCCGCTTGAGTATCGTTCTGGAACATTATGCTGCATGTTTCATTAATTTATTAAAATATGATGGGAATGCTTGAAATATGAAATTATAAATACACCAAGTCATTTAGGACGTAATAAATTACTATTCCTTGCCAAAATAGTCCAGCTGAATATTATTGTAGATGTAGTAATATTTATTAGAAAGTTATACAATTTATTCTATTCTAAATTCTAAGCGCTTAATCATTAGTGTAATGAAAATAGCCAGAAGCGTGTCATGAAATTGGCAAATATGAAAGTGACACAAGTGCTATGTGCATGGACATACCAATGTATGATTCAAAATTGGCTGTTTAAAGACCATTAATGGGCTCGTGTTAAGTCAGTCCAATGAATTTATATTTACGTATTTTTTATTGTTTTTACCCAGTTTTCACATCTTGTGCGTAGAAAAATTGGCTAATTTCATGCAGCGTAGGTAGTCCATGGTGCTGTAGAGGCAATGGTAAATTGTTTGCTTTTTGTCATTTCACATTTTTTCTTTCACCTTGTCCCAATCTATTGGAATCGGTAAAATGTTCTCAAGCATATGTTCTGTGTCACACTTCAAATTGATATGTCATCCTTCACACAATCCATCCATCTCTTTTGTGCTTTTGTGATCTTACATTTGACATCTTCCAGTTTAACATTCTTTTTGTCACATGACTTTCATCCCCCTCATTGCATGCCCATAACACTTAAGTTTTCTTAACACCCCCAATCCCCCCCGCTCCCCCCGATTTCTCCAGTCACAAATGCAACTTTAAAAGATCCTTTAATGTACTCATTTCTCATTTGACTGAAATCTTTTAGAACTTTCCACATCCTAGTTCAAAAGAAATAGGCGTCTTCGCCGCCCCTTTCCCCTTTATGCCTTTAGAAGTGAAAATCTTCCCTCTTAATGGCTCAAATAAAAGTCACTAAGGATGTCGTTATTTATGATTTTTCAGGATCTGTTTAACAATACCTTTACGCCTCTGTACGCTCAATTTTCAAATTCTTATTTACATGTATGATGGTTACCCCTAGTAAAAAATTATTTATTTCACAAATATTGTTGTTTAACAGTATAACATAACCTTCCTGACATACTCTAGAAGCATAGAAACCCCATCATTTAAAAAAAGGCGTGAGAATATATTATGTATGTGAAAGATGGCCAGACAAATATGATGAAATTATAACGGTTCTGTTTTTGGAATGAACTCTAAGAAGACATAATAACAACATAATCCGGTACCTATAAAAAAAATACAATTTCGGAATTTTAAATTATTGTGATGGAAATTTTATTTTCATATTTACCTAACTAAGCCCGGCCACGTTTTGATGAGGCTCGGTCTAAAAATAATTATCAAGGAAAAAATAAAAGTAGTAAATGCCGAGGAAATATATAATTCAATTTAATACCTTGTTTATTTTTGCCTATTTGCCTCTTTGGAATTAAAGGGAAGAAGGCAAAAATGTTTTTCACTGAACGTTGTTTTTTAATTTAAAGCAAGTCTTCTAATGACTGTTTTAAAAAAAATACATTATTTTGATCTTTAGCTCTTCTAATTAAAATATAACGTTTTGTAAAAGTCGGAAAGAAACGGATTAATTGACTTGAAGTCAATCCATCCACTGTTTTTCTGAGTTTTGCGAACACAATCGTACGGAAACTGAATTTTACCTTGTATAAAATTCTTCTAATATAGATTTCGCGAAATTTACTGTGACGAACATCACTGTATTCAAGAAACAACTAAGTAATATATATTAGAAGACTGCGTCATATCGTTATATTCCTTTGCCAATTGGTTTTTGGACGATAGCATTGCGGTCGTAAGGGTTTTATTACTCTACGTGCATGTTATATCAATACCGCCATTCGTTTTTAATGCAAGTCAACACAAATTGGAATAAAAAATTAAAAGATTTGTTTCAATAAATCGCCCTTTTTGGGATTCCGTGACTATTTGCCCAAAAACCAAATGTTTAATGGATCGGATTTCTGTATGTTACCGACCGATCATTTGCCTTACTAACGGTTATAATCTATACATATAATAAAATTGTAGAGGTCAAATTTCTGTACAATTAAAAAAATTGCTAAAAACCGAGTCAGGGGGGGGGTAAGAAGTGAAATAGAACTAATTTCGTTTTTTTTTCAAATTTTTTGTTACTCTATTTATCTGTTTGTCTGTCTGTTTGTACCGGCTAATCTCCGAAACGACTAGACCGATTTACATGAAATTTTGTATGGTGGTAGCTTATATCCCTGGTCAACATATAGGATACTTTTGATCCCGAAAACTTAAAGAGCTCCCGTGGGATAGTTAAAAAAACCGCACCACGCGGACGAAGTCGCTAGCAGAAGCTAGTTTGGCATAAACTTCAATGTCAATTATGCATCAGAGTGGTGAAATAATTAAAAAAATAATAAGATATAGGAACACCACAAAAATGACCATGTCTGTAGGTTCGTCTGATTATACCTATATATGTTACCGATATATTTATTTGAAGGTCTATAGGTCTATTCTGGTATTTCTATACGAGCTAAAAACAAGGGTGTAATGTAATGAAAAAGAACTATACACGATATCGTGTAACTTTGGAAACCCCATTCCTTTAAACATTTGAAATTATTTAAACTTCTAAGACAGTACAAGGTACAACTTTTGACTATTTTAAGTACCTGCGGTAACTTCAGAGGTTACTTATGAGAAAATATGATGAAAGTGCTGCTGTACACTGGTCGTGTATTTGTTCGACACCAAATATAAAATTCCAGAAAACCTATTTGAGATCCTAGCAATTGGTATTTTTTTTAAATTTCGGCAGCCTCTATAGTTAAGCGGGCTAAGTCTTAGGCGGCCGAACTTACTGGAACGCATAGGCTCCGAGTTCCATTCCTAGCATAGCCAATTTCGAGAGCGAACTTTTAGATATTTACTCTGGTCTGGGTGGCTGGGTTCGGCCCCAGAGTGGTCCGTTGTATATCGCCCATAACAGGTGTAACTTGCTTAGCTCGGGGGATATATACAATGTGTGTGTTTGTCTATATGTCCTTTATAGAATCGTAAACTATACATGTGATCATTTGATGATCTTTAACAAAGTTTTTGTGCATGAACCAAAGGTTTCTAAGTTGGTTTAAAATTGGACCCGATAAGTCGCGCTGCTGTCGGCATATCGATTGAAGCTTTTCCGGGAAGGATGATGTCTGCCGGGACAGCTAGTCTATAATAAAAATTACAAATATATTCAAACACTAATTCATACATTTGTCGTAGGTATTACCTACGTTGCAGTTTTTATAGCGTAGAAGAAAATTGTTGCGGTTGATCCATTTCACTTTTTATTCCAGATCACAATATTGAATGCTATTGAGTGCTGATTACATTTAGAAATAAAATTGGACGTTCTTATTTCCTGAAGTTAAGATAGCTAAAACTAATAACCCATCGATATAATAGGTATTTGGTGTAACCAAAAGCGATCTTATCACTAAATGCGAACTCTTCCAAACAACCTGACTGGAAAAAAAATCTTAAATTGTATTAATTATTATTAGTAACGGCGATAGAAAAATAATAGACACCTTACCATATAATAAGGTACTTGTAATTAACACGATCTGTACAATAATGACTTGAGTGAGTTAAATAAATAACCAATCGATGCAGCCCGCATAATGCTAACAAAGGCATAAACCAAAGGGCTTGAATGTGCAATATTGCAACAAACGTCTTCTGAATAAGTCTTTTGTCTATCACCAATGCTAGTTTAATTTAACGAAAGGCTTCCTATTTCAAAACGGACCCCTGTAATATAAATAGATTCACCCGTAGTGCACTTCCCCCGTCTAAACTCAATGAAGGTATTCACTATATTAGATTCCTGACTCCTTTGTTACGGGCGTCCTTTGAATCTCAGTATTTCATCGTCAAGGCAAATGTTATGATTAACATTTCCAATATAACGTTTAGGCAAGAAATAATGTACATTTTTAGGATTCTGAGAAACGGAGCTCTCATCGACCTACGCCCAAATCCTGCCCGGGGATTATACACCAATTAAGTAATTTTCCAAATCTAATGATGTACGTATTGTTACGTGATAATGATGAAGGAAAACATCTTATGTAAAAATAATATATAATAGTTCGTTAGGTATAATTATAATAACAATAATAATAGCCCGACTGCTTGGCTCGGCCTCCCATTATAAGGGCAACGGACAGTATACCAGCCATGCTTGTCCAAGGCGGCTTGGCAGGCTTGACACATCGGTTATCTCCATAAGCAGGTTGCATCACGATGTTTTCCTTCACCGTTGTCAGCACGTGGTAATTGTAACAATATGCAAATAAGATCAGGAAACTGTGTTCCGGCCAGGATCGAATGCGAGCCTAAATGCGAGCTTTCGTCTAAATCACGTCGAAGTTGTATTAAGAAGGGTTGTCTGGAAGAGATCGCTTCTTAGCGATAAGACCGCCCATTGTGCACACATAGAATATTTTAGGCTATAAATTCATCTGTGTTTTCTGTAATAGTATACAATAAAGTTATCTATCTAAGATAATTTGAATAATAAGACGAATAATATGAGTCATGCAGGTTTTTATTTATTTTTCCTCAAAGCTATGAAGAAATAAAGACAATATGACATTACTACCCTGCGCAGAAGGTTTGCCGATAGCCTCATGATGTTATGCATTAATGGTCAGTAGGGTTTCACAAAAAAGGGATCATAAATAGTTGCTGCAATAAATTTAATAATTTAATTTTGTATTGTATATATAATAGTTATAGCGTATATACAATAATAGTAATATAATACAGTAATAGTAAGTAGTTATCGGCAAACCTGGGCGCGGCTAATACCTATGAAATAAAAGTAATAAAGCTACAGTCTATTTCAAATTTATGACGGTATGAGAGAAATTACGTAAATATAGAAATTACCATCGTGATTCTAAATCAATATAAGATTATTATTAAACAGTAATAGGATTAAATATATTTTTGTATAATAATATAAATATTTATTTCGTAGGAAGTTCATTTCGTTTTATGCAAGTTTCACCAAGTCCCTCTTATTTGAAATAGACATTAAGATTATGGGTCTTTTTCTTTTTCTTTTTAAAGAGCATCTTCAAATCTGACATAAGTGAAGAAGATTGGTAGGAAAGAACAATTGGTAAATTCCCGGTCAAAAACAGATAAATTAAGTTTTAACGAGAACTTTTCTATATGTTTCTATACTAACGGCAGGCCGGGTCAAAAAGTTCTTTTATACGTTTGTTTGAGTCCCACTTTAGTAGAAAACTTAAATGTCGTCGAATATAATATTTTATTATAAATCTAGCAGTACCAGTGAAAGTTTGTTCGTGTTGCTATGACGACGACGTATCTTTTGGTGGATTCAATGACGCGCCAGTTCTTTAAGTAGAAGATGGAGGAGACGGTGAAGGTCGATATTCACACATCTAATAACCAGATGAGACATATAATATTTTTTTATGAAATCATATTGATTTATAAACGCCTACGATAGCTTGCCAATCGAAAAGTTTTCATGGCTATGTTGAATTATATTAATTTTAATCTTTTTTTTTCATAAGCTTTACTTTTAATAATTGAACAAATTTAGTTTCAACTGATAGTTTTAACCGAATAATATACCTTGATAGACTTGTTTACTTATTTCTGTTCACCGGGCAAGCAGGTATGAACACGAAAATCAATATAGGTACTATACGGTGCCGTTAACCAATAAAAATTGGTATTGTTATGAGTGCGGGACTCGAATTAAAATGCCGTTGGAATTACTATGGAACTTATTAGAACAACCAGTACAAATATGATTCACGATTTAACAACACGCGCAAAGTCCGTCACTATATATAGCTCATCGAATGTACAAACGTTTTGCTCGTATCGTAATCGTCGCTTGACTGCTTCATCCCTCCGTTCGGGCATTGTTTTATACTAAACCATACAACACACGACCGCGTGGACTGAATTTTCCAAGAATTACACCTGGCGAATGACCATCATAAAGGATTACAATACACAATAGGAGGGTTTTTTAATTACACATTTTAAACACAAAGTAAACAAAAGAAGTCCAAATGCCGAAAAGGTAATAAACTGTAGTTGTGCATTTACTTTTGTCGGCGTGTAACAATATTTAAAAAGTGAAAGTAAATAAAGTTTATTCTTTTTTTTGTGGAGTTTTAAAGCGTCTGGCAAAAGTTTTTGGCCCAAGCAAAATGTCTGACATTTATGATACTATTTTAGAATAATATTCTACAAAACATTATAAAAATCAAAAAAAGAAAGATAGATTTATAATTAAATATAAAAAAAACCGTGTAGGCTATTTGAATATATATTTTATTTAGCTTGTTATTTTTTATCGGGACGGCTTTGAATATGAATTAATATTCATGAAATAGTCTCCTTAATAACAACAACAAAGATATTGTTTATTTTTTCTTGAGCTATGTAATCGAACACTCCACTAATTACTAAGAAGAACTAAACAAAGATTAGATCAAAGGAAAAGTATTAGGTAACAGGCTTCATACAAGTGGCTTTTACATAGATTTTAGAGGTAATAAACTGTTTGTTTTCGTATGACTACTAATTTGTCACATTGCTAGCTCGGACCCACGCATACGGCAGTGTTGAGCTATGTTTATCGACATTTAGATTTACGCGCGCTTTTAATATTTTCCTGCCTGTATATATTATATATTATATAATACATCTTGCTTCAGTGAAGTAAATAACATTGTGTACTCAATTCGTATAAAATATAGATATTTAATAAATATACATAGTAATAACTCAAGAACGGCTTTACCGATTTGGCTGAAAATTGGTGGACTTAGAACCAGGCGACGGCCATAGGATATTTTTTATCCCGTTGGAACCGGTAAGTGGCGCTGAGATCGGGTTCTAGAATCTTCCTAATCACCTGGACCGATTTTGGTGATTTTTGTTTTTGTGTGTTTGAGTGGGTGGGTGTCCCCGGATCGTTTAAATCCACAAATGAAATCGGTAGGTGGTGCTGGGATTCGGTCCTAATTTTATTTTTTCACAGCAGGACTACTCCTTCCAGGGCCGCTAGTACTGTATAATATTTACTTTGTATATATATATTGCTTGGACTTGTTGTTTATCTTTAATTAGATTTATTTTGCTGAACTATATCTACTGTTTTCCAAAAAAAGTTGAAATCGACACACAACCATCAACTAATCGCGCTTCACTAAACGTAGACTTCCCCAAGTTTATTTCACGTTTTCCAATACTATGTAATGCAAACATATATTTCCAATGTGTCTTCATATGTTTTACGCGATAATTTTCTTACAATTCTCTTAAATTAGAGCCTTTAACAACACTAGTCCAGGCTCTAATTGTAACTAATTTGAGAGCGCTACGGTACAAAGTGCACATAAATCAGTAATCAAGAAGTTAAGGTCGAAACTAGAACATCTGTTGACGCAACGTCGCCCAAGGGAGTGGAATTGTGTTCACTAATTGTTGACGGTCACGAAACTGTATTCCTATCCGGGGACTGGGAAATCCCCTACATTATAATTATATCTAAACCTTAGAGCGCACTGAGTGGTTAGTCGCTTAAAACTCAACTGCCTACGATACTTAGGACACTTCCATAACGATAGCCTTTAAATAAAATTAGTTAATCATATTAAACTGCCTAAATACGTTTTACACAAAATGTATTGACAGTTCTTTAAACATATTGAGCGACAAATTTTGCGTTAAATGCGTATAGTGTTTCTTAAATACATTCAAGGACCGTTACGCAAGCGGCCTTTAAAATTAAAAATCAACATATTTTTTTGTTATCTCTGTAACTTTAGTTCGTAAGACAACAATTGTTAGCCCCCAAAAAAAAAATTGCGAAGTTGACAAACATACAAAGGATCCACCTAATGGATAGTAATTAATGGAACCTATAGGCGTTTGCAACACTTTGTATGAAGCCAAAACGTTACCATCTTTTAGGAATGGATGAAGAAAATGGAACAGGGGGATAGGATAGGGCAATAAAATAAGAGCAAGAGGAAGCGGGTCATCGGAACTCTCGCGCATCGTACGCAACACCGATTAACTCAAGGAACGTAAGAAAAAACATTTAGGTGGTCTTCACATAACATGACACAGGGCAATGAATTAAACGATGTAGGTATATACCAAAATCTTGTGATGGTAGCAAACAGGTGCAGTTCAGCATGTGTCAGGCAATAGGTACGTGATGCTGGTTTTCAACTGCACCCTAGAACGGACGGATGCTGCACTGTTACATATATATATAGTATGAATAATATTAAATTACATACATAGATTTACACATAATTACTATAAACATAATAATAATTAGTACTGAGCCAATAAGAAACGATAAGTCGTGGTAGCTTAATCGCTAGCGCACGCGTCCCAAGCTTAAAGGACGCGGGTTCGATACTGGCTGGGACGCATGTACCACTTAGTCAGTTTTCTGATCTAATATGCATATCGTTACAATTACCACTTGCTAATAACGGTGAAGGTACACATCGGGGTAACCGATGTGTCAAACCTGTCAAGCCGGCATGGACAAGCGTGGCGGGTATACTGTCCATTCCCCTATAATGGGAGGCCCGAGCCCAGCAGTGGGACATTTAGGGGCTGATATATTTTTTTCATTAAGAAACAAATATTGTAGGGATACTGATAAAATATTCAACAAAATGTTATAATTATTATTATATAACATTTTAATACATATTTCTAAACAGATTAGTGGTTGTAGAGGTTGAAGACAAAATCATAATAATATACAAGAAAGATTGATATTCATATTTTCCAGCTTTCGTTGTTCATCTAAGAGGTAGTTTTTAAGTGCTTGCGTAAAGTGATAATTGAGTGATTTAATTGTCTTAAAGGTATATTGTTCCTGTCTTAGATGCAGCATAACTATAAAGCATGCATGCAAGGCCAACCATATCACGATGATATTCTGTAAAGCCTTAGTATCACACTGATCGAGCTGACCCTGCGCGCTGTAATGAAGATAGGCTAATAAATGTTCGTAAACACAAATGTTCATTCAGAATATCATTAGTCGTTTAAATTTAATCATCGCTTTTACTTAGTGCGAAGGCCAACACAATAAAGCGCCAGGAAATATATATTTATTCCTTTGTCTTTGGGCGGATCCTTGCTTTTAAAACCATTAATCCGATATGGTAACGTCATTATTTGCATAAAGATGTGTAAGCGTCCTATTACGCAAAAGCGCCCGTTATACTTGGCGTGGCGACTGGCTTAGCGACTCTTCACCTGCAACGCCGTCGAGAGGGGGGCGTAGAGTGTTCCGCGCGCGCTCACTTCTCCTCCCGTGGGGCGACTTGCAGACCACCCCACGCCTAGAGAGCTCGAAGTTACTGGGGGACAAAAATAATCCCCCGGCAGTGGAAGTGGCCTCGTGGCCACGCCGGCCAGAGCTGTGAAGAGGCTAAGTCATATACCCGTAGCCCTGGCGTAAGGCGAAGGATGGAACACCCAGGGGTTTTTGTGGGGACTGCCAATAGCATGGCCAGATTTCACTGGGCATGCTAGTTCCACCCTCGATCTGGCGAATCCCACACTAGGTCGGGAATTATTAGGTCCTGCCCTTGTCGCGGCTTAGTCCTCAAACGGGTTTACCCTGGTAAAAAAAGGCCAGTCGTCTTCGCGACGGATCACGCAGTGCGTCGTATATCTTATGTATTATTCAAAGTACTGAGAAAGTAGAGAAAACTAAACTTTACCTACTGAGATTTCAATTTCAACTCAACGTGTTTGACTACCTTCACATGTAAAGGTTATTGTCTCTCAAAATATTTTCAAACAAGGAGTCTTCAACAGATTTATAAGTCTACTATGAAATGTCCGCGACTTTGTCCACGCTTGACTTGAAATTTCCGTTGAATTACTCGGATACAAAGTAATTTAAAAAATAATGTAAGCTATCATTTTAGTGAAAACTGTGTCGGAATAAGTTAGCTTTTCTTCACCCGAACCACTACAAATCGCTCCTGGCTTAATTGATGTGGGATTCCCGGGATGAAAAATATCATATCGAGGATGGTGATGTCAGGAGCCTTAAGAACAGACGAGCGTGCATGACAAGAGCTATGAATGTCAACGAAGCAAGTGAGATGTGTAAGAATGGGCCTGTATGGCACTCTGTTGTTCGTGCCTACCCCGCAAGGGACCTGGCGTGAAGTTATGTACGTATGTCTGTATATAAAAATATCATACACATTGTTACATATTTGCTATTGATCAGTGAAAAAATAGCATTGCAATTCGATTATTTTTTAATAATTCCCAGAAACTTCCCGCGGAATTCCCAGGCTACAATAGATTCCCAGATTTTAAGTCTCAAAATTTGCGGCCAATCAATGAAACCCGCATTGAAATCAACCCAGTTTACATGAATCCCGAACAAACAGACAGAAATTTTAAAAAATGCATCGCATTCTTTCTTTTTAATATAGTCCATTCCAGTAGATTTTTTAATGGCTTCAATATATAAACACGGCATGTCTAGAATATTATATATTACAAATATTCATGACTCTGAAATATGATATAAATGTATTTTAAATATTTGTGAAACTACGGAGTTCAACGTTTGATAGTTAAATTTAACCAGGATTTAAGCCGAGACACCGTTACCCACATGTCAAAAGAGTCAACGGATAGCCGGCCAGAAATAGCTAGGCAACCACTATAAAGATAATTGAACTGCCAATCTAAATGACATGAGATCGAATTGAAATAGAACGTTATTACAATCGGTAATCGACGCCACTCTCGGAAAGAAATGGAAAACATCTAAAAAATAGAACATTTTTGACAATATGGTTCGCTGTATTTTATAAACCGTACCTATGTTTAGAAAAATGTTGATAAATAAATATTGTTTTATAAATAGTTTTAAGACACTTGTGATCAATGGAAATTAATTAAAAGTAGTTTACCGGTTACCGGGTACCCATAGTTAGGTACCTCATTGATTTTTTTTTTAATAGTTAGGTATCTCATTGATTTTTTTTCTTTAAGATAATTTATTTTTATAATATGAAAATATTCGATGTTAAAGTCACTTTATATATGTATTTATCTTATAAATTTTGGAATCTTTATTTGTTCCTTTTACACGGACTTTGGTATGAATGGATCAATAAAATTTTGGGATATCAATGACGGTGTTAAGCACATAGTAATTATTTAATTTATCTGGTATAATAAGATAATTCACGTTTAATATTAATTTAAAACTACTCGAGCGAAGCCGTAAGGAAAGCTGGAAATACTATAAAATATAATTACTAATGTGTCTTATTTATCTTTTCCAGATCACAGAATCATTGAAACGCCTGAGAGCCGGCAAAAAGTCATCGCACTTCGCTGAGGATATTGATTTTGAGAACAGCGTCTCGAATTTGGAAAATAGAATGAGAATTTCGGACAAAATTCTGGAGAGTGTGGGAATCGGACATTCTGAGGTCAGTGGCGCTAGGCGAGCTCTTCAAGAGAACGAGGAGCGCACAGAAAAACGTATTGCTCGTAGACTTAACGCAAGCAACGAGCAAGATTCGACTTCACTTACCAAATGGACAGCGCTCAAGTCCGCGGATGATGAATCTGCCGCTGCTCAGAGGGCAAAAGTGTCAAGAGCACGTTTAAGTGATTTGGAGGATGAAATGGCAGAACTGACGGAGCGAAATGCCGCAAGAGAGAAGCGTGCCGCTCGCCTCAGAGCTCTGGTTGCCGACAGCGATTCGACTGAGACATTGACCACTGTTTCCGCCTCAAAGGTCACGATGCGATCGGAAAGGGAAAAGAAGCAGGTTACTTTCTAAACCAACATCTGTCTTCTAAGTGAACTGTACTCCCTGTTCTAAAATCATCTGTTTTAGAGCAAAGAGAGTTTTCAATACGAGATAGGTCAGTTTGCTAAATGTATGCACATTGTCGTGTCGATGTTTATTTTGTACTGGAATAGAATAAATTTATATGTATTTCCCTGTTTTATGTTCTTACTTATTTATTATATAAATAGACTGTTGGTATATAAATAATTTCATTTCTTCCATCCTTCTTTGTAAGGCGTCTGAAACGTAAACAACAGATAACATTCACTTTGTGGGCAACAGCGTGGAGGAGACAGATTCAAAGTTTATGCCTTTATGGAAAAATAAATTACGGGTAATTTCTTGAATATAAAGTATGATAAACGTGGAATAACCAGTCTATTGCCTCAAACTATATTACTATCCAAAGATATATTTTTAAAGTATTTGATATTACTTATAAATTAAATTAATAAAGTGTTACTAAGAACAGATTTTATATCATCGTACTTGGAGTTATTAAGCTATTTAAGTAATATACCTGACTGCTATCAATGAAAGGCCTTTGTGAAACTGAAGGGAGAAAATTATAGCAAACAAATTGCTACCTTTAACCGTGTATTAATATGTCTATTTTGCAAATAAATTTAATACGCGATGAAGGAGATTTGTTGACATTTTTCGTGGTCATACTTTTACTAAAATTGAACATTTTGTACTATTTTCAGACATTAAAATAAAGGCTATTCTGGAAAATAATTGTTAATTACCCTTATTATTCGTAAATATTTTATTTACTTTCAACTTTTCTGTTTGTTTGTAAACTAGCTTTTGCCTGCGGCTTCGTTCGCGGTAATAAAGATTTTGAATTAAATGACAAACGTGAATATTGCTGCAACTATTTATAAATATGACGAATGTCTAAAAAATTATAAAAAAACAGGTGCGTTTTTCTAGATACAAGTATCCCTTTCACTTTTCTGTATCCCTGACAACGTGTGTGCCAAATTTCATGAAGATCGGTTAAGTAGTTATGGCGTAAAAGCGCATACAAACAAACTCACATTCGCATTTATTATTGGTATGGATAATAAAACTTCAAGATGGGCGGTTCTACATAATCTAAAAAGATAGGAGCATAATTAGTGGATACAGTTGTAATACCTATGTAAAAATGTATGATTTATACTGCGGCTTAGCACCTATATGTTTGGAGTACCTATCACGATACTTCTATATTATTATTTCTAGACAGACAATATCGAATGTTTATTTAAAAAATATTGATGTAGAGGAAAAAACAAATCTCATAATACTTCGATCATTTGCAAGGCGGTAAAGAGGACATAAATAAGTATATGAACAAATAAAATCGAACAAACAAATCACAGCAAAAAATAACAAATTCCTATAACCTGGAAGTAGACTGAAGAAATGCACATGGAGTGAAAATTGCCCAGTAAATAATATGAAAGTAAGTATGGAATCACTATTTTTTATCCTAAAAATCCAAAAATCTTTTTTCGTCATATGTATTACATTATATTATTACACACATATTTCTTGGGAGATGCAACGGCCGCTTGTGAGAGACTTCATATGCGTAGACACTGACCCCGTCACATTTTCTAATTAATTGAGGGGCTGGCAACGCTGCTCAAAAGCTGGCTGTTTCTAACTCCGCAAATATGGAACTCTAAAAGGAAGTTCCATATTTGCGCTGTTTGAAGTTGATAGGTCCATAGTCCATCGGCAAAGGGTTTCCTAAAAAACTCTTTGATGCCACCCGTGATCAGAAGGATGGTTCGTATTTTGCATTACGCATTACTATTAAGCTTGGCAATGCAACCCGCCTGCTGGGCACGCTTTCCTCTGGCAGCAAATTGTTAGAATAAAATACAATAATAATATATTGTATAAACTGTCACAAACATAAAATTACAGAAGTGCTGTTTGGTTGGATAACAGTTTGTCCTTTTGGACGTACAATGCAGGCGATTTGTAATGGCATTATAGCATTAATTAATTAATATATTACCCAATGAAATTAATACAAGACAATGTCAAAGAGTTCTAAATTATTTTTAACGTCAGTCAACCAATTTCAAAATAATAACCATTTTACATTAAGTAAGTCTTTATTTATTACATACAATCTAATTATATCTGTGCAAGACATTTATTTACTGTATATTTTTTTTAATTAAAAATGTCTTCACCTTACGTTAAAATATATTAACTGTTGTTATATTCAAAAGCTCATCTGGTAGACGGTTGTACAATTTTGATGCCACAATATACTTTTATGTTTAGTGAACAACATATTCTATTCTTTCGGGCTGAACACCTCCGCTCCCACGGAATCGGGAAACCCACCAAACCCGGTATGGCTGAAACATAAATAGTCGCTTATCATATTCTAAAACCACCCGCCATCGCAGGTGGATAGACCGTTGCCTGCACGTACAACACGGCCCACTCGTCAAGGAAGTAGCCAGAAGAGCAGGCATTAATTACCTCACGGGCTACACAGGCTGCGTTCTGCGCGCCTGTAGCCCGTTCTCAATTACCACGGAGTCCCGGACTGCAGGCTGATTTTTTTTAGTTCTGCGTTAAGTATGTATTAGCATGAAGTATAATACTAGTTTTATATTTAGTAAAGTAGATGATCATATGACAGTTATAATGAAAACATGGATTAAAATTCAACCAAGCTAAGCCATGAGAACAGTTGCTTTGTAATATAGCCCATGGTCTTAATTAGTAATACAGCTACTAACGCCATCTCTGTTTTTCGACTAGATTTACAACGCAGGCAGAATTCGCAAGAAAAGTTCAGGATGCGCCTACACAACTTATAAATTTTCATTGTACTGTACTCAACGCACTAGATAGCACCTCTTGTATAATAACAGATTGTTTGATAATAAAATTCAAACACTCACTAAAATTTCTCAATAAATAATAAGGGCCTTGAATAAGGTTGGTTAAATTTATTTAAGAAACACAAAACATATTTTAACACCCTTAAATACAATTAACGTCTTGCACAACGCAAAATATGGCGCTAAATATGTTTAAAGAACTGTTAATACGTTTTGTATAAAACGTATTTAGGTACTTTAATGTGATTAAATAATTTTATTTATAGGCGATCGTTATGCAGGCGGCCCTAAATGTAGTACGTTACCTTGTATAGGGTTTTTATTGGCAAACCAGAATTCCAAAACAAATAGAAAATATCGTACAATTCCATATAAAATAATTTTAGGAAAACAATTTATATTCGTCCATGACATCTCAACTCATCATAACATCACTGACAGATTATTAAGTTGGACAGATTCTTAATTGATAATAAAATTATATCTTAAATACCGACTGTTAATTTTCTATCGGTATAAGATATGCCTAAGTATTCGCCTTCCCATCGGTTAAAATATCACATAATATCCATACAGGTAATGTCACATTTTCACTGATGGTAAGGTAAGGATAGAAGAATAGAAAGATATAGGACCCGGACGTTAAGCAGTACGCTGACTAAATGACACTGTCAACCAGAGTAAAGAATCCATAAATATGTATAATTAGCGTGCTTCGCCACAGTTATGGATAGTATTGTCCGTTTCACCATGGAAGAAGAATGAATACGTTTTTTGACGGGCCTACCTCTAAATTACAATGTAGGTATAATTATATATAATTTCAGCCCATAAATGTCCCACTGCTGGGCTCGGGCCTCCCATTATATGGGGAATGGACAGTATACCCGCCACGCTTGTCCAAGGCGGCTTGGCAGGTTTGACACATCGGTTATCTCGATGTGCAGGTTGCATCACGATGTTTTCCTTCACCGTTTTTAGCACGTGGTAATTGTAACAATATGCACATTAGATCAGAAAACTGACTAAGAGGTGCATGCGTTCCGGTCAGGATTGAACCCGCGCCCTTTGATCTAGGGGCGCGTTCGCTAACCATTACGCTACCACGACTTACAATGTAGGTATATTCGTTTAATCCAATAAAGACCTAAATAAAGCTGTTACAACAATAATATAAAAGAAATTCATTTAATTATTTATTTTCTCTCATTTTCAAATTTATTTTATAATGTAAAATGCTCCTTACCCCCGTTATATTGATATAAGCCCCAGGGGTTTCTCACGGTATATATAAATATAGAAATTATCTGTTACCATTTCTGTGCGGGGGGCCTTTTATGGGTCTAAATGTGAAAGGCAAAATTATGCCAAGTGCGAGTCAATCATTACATACATATTGTCACGCCTGTTTCCCGTTGGGGTAGGCAGAGACGATGGATCTCCACTTGTTACGATCTTGACAAACACTTTTCGCTTCATCAACTTTCATTAATCTTCTCATACATACACGCTTATTTAAACTACTGTTTATCTGACCTTTCTTCAAAATATCTTTAATTTGATCATGGTGAGTACGTCTTTTTTTTTTTTTTTTTTTTTTTTTTTTTTACATGGGGAAATGCGTTGCCGCACCGTCAGCCGCGCGGGGGATCATGCGCGGCCGGTGTGTGGGGCTCCCCGACGCCGGTTCAATACGACCGGCTGCCGGTATACCCACTAAAACCCCATGGGAGCCTTCCTTCCGCCTAGCGCCGGGGTCGCGGTACATGCGTGAGCTTAACCCGCAACCCCGGCAGCGGCCGGCCGCCTCGTAAACAGAGGCGGCCTCTCCTGTGTGCGAGCCGGGGAATGACGTTTCACCGGCCCTGAGAGGGACGCGCGGCTGCCTCTCGCGCCCTCTCGCGGCATTAGTGCGGGCGGAGGTCTATATTGATCCCCCAGACCTCGACGCCCGCTGCCGCCGGGAGGGGGAGGCTGCAAGGAATACTCCTGCGCCATCACCCCTCCCTCTCCTTCCTCCTCCCCCCGCCGCCTCGCGCACTCAGCAGCGTCAGCGGCGGGGGGGAGTGTCTTCGCGATGGGGGGGGGAGGGGGAGGCTGCGAAGGATTGCTCCTGCGCCAACACCCCTCCCCCCTCTTCTTCCACCCCGCCCGCCCCACCGCCTCGCGCAATCGGCAGCGTCAGCGGCGGGGGGGCCTCGCGATAGGAGGGAGGGGGAGGCCGCGAAGGATTTCTCCTGCGCCATCACCCCTCCCTCTCCTTTCTCCCCCTCCGCCGCCTCGCGCTCTAAGCAGCGTCAGCGGCGGGGGGGGGGCTTCGCGATGGGGGGAGGGGGAGGCTGCGAAGGATTGCTCCTGCGCCAACACCCCTCCCCCCTCTCCTTCCTCCCCTTTTCCCGTCGCCTCGCGCACACAGCAGCGTTGGCAGACGGGGTCGGGGAGGATAGGTCGCCTGTCAGGAGGGCGGTGGTGGGGTGGACATCACCACCGCCGTCCTTGACAGCCAGCGGAGAACACCTCGACGCTGGCGGTCGCATCGGAAAGGAGGGGTATTTGGGGAGGAGGTTTGGTAAGGAAGGGCAGGCATTGGGATTTGGAGGCGGAAAGGTGGGACACCACTATCACGGAGTGAAAAGGGGAATGTGACAGTGGCCGCTCGGGGCCCCGGGGACGCATCCCCTTGTGCCGCTACCTGGACGGGGGGGAGAAGTCCAGGGCGGCACCCCCTGGGGGAAACCTAACCTAACCTTTTTTTTTTTTTTTTTTTTTTTTTTTTTTTTTTTTTTTTTACATGGGGAAATGCGTTGCCGCACCGTCAGCCGCGCGGGGGATCATGCGCGGCCGGTGTGTGGGGCTCCCCGACGCCGGTTCAATACGACCGGCTGCCGGTATACCCACTAAAACCCCATGGGAGCCTTCCTTCCGCCTAGCGCCGGGGTCGCGGTACATGCGTGAGCTTAACCCGCAACCCTGGCAGCGGCCGGCCGCCTCGTAAACAGAGGCGGCCTCTCCTGTGTGCGGGCCGGGGGAGATGGTGGTCCCCGGCCCTGAGAGGGACGCGCGGCTACCTTTCGCGCCCTCTCGCGGCATTAGTGCGGGCGGAGGTCTATGTTGATCCCCCAGACCTCGACGCCCGCTGCCGCCGGGAGGGGGAGGCTGCAAGGAATACTCCTGCGCCATCACCCCTCCCTCTCCTTCCTCCTCCCCCCGCCGCCTCGCGCACTCAGCAGCGTCAGCGGCGGGGGGGTGTCTTCGCGATGGGGGGGGAGGGGGAGGCTGCGGAGGATTTCTCCTGCGCCATCACCCCTCCCTCTCCTTTCTCCCCCTCCGCCGCCTCGCGATCGTAGCAGCGTCAGCGGCGGCGGGGGGCTTCGCGATGGGGGGAGGGGGAGGCTGCGAAGGATTGCTCCTGCGCCAACACCCCTCCCCCCTCTTCTTCCACCCCGCCCCCCCCACCGCCTCGCGCAATCGGCAGCGTCAGCGGCGGGGGGGGCCTCGCGATAGGAGGGAGGGGGAGGCCGCGAAGGATTTCTCCTGCGCCATCACCCCTCCCTCTCCTTTCTCCCCTTTTCCCGTCGCCTCGCGCACACAGCAGCGTTGGCAGACGGGGTCGGGGAGGATAGGTCGCCTGTCAGGAGGGCGGTGGTGGGGTGGACATCACCACCGCCGTCCTTGACAGCCAGCGGAGAACACCTCGACGCTGGCGGTCGCATCGGAAAGGAGGGGCGTTTGGGGAGGAGGTTTGGTAAGGAAGGGCAGGCATTGGGATTTGGAGGCGGAAAGGTGGGACACCACTGTCACGGAGCGAAGGGGGGAATGTGACAGTGGCCGCTCGGGGCCCCGGGGACGCATCCCCTTGTACCGCTACCTGGTCGGAGAAGAGACCAGGGCGGCACCCCCTGGGGGGATGGTGAGTACGTCTTGGTCTACCGGCACCGACTCTTCCAGTCACATTGCTATCATATTGATTGAGACTTATCCCAGAAAACTATAACAGAATAATTAAGGTTTTTTTATTTCTAAATTTAACTACGACTGCTTTCCAGTAAACAAAGCGGGCCAATGCCTACCTAAAATATATACTACAGAAACGTAAAAACAAAGTTTTGAAGATCGTCGCCGTTCCCGGAAAAAATCCATAGAATTTCCAGAGTATTAGCTTATTTAGATTTTAGCTGTCTAATTCATATTGAGTTAGAGTAAGTTTGTAGGTATTACGTCACGTACATGGAGAGAAGAACCTTAAAGAAGCCTTCAAAATTAGGCTAATTCAATATGAATAAGACCGCTAAAATCTAAATTAGCTAATATCCTGGATATTCCATGGATTTCTTCAGGGAACCGCAGAGTTTTAGGGTGTATAAAAATTATTTCTATTTTCAGTAAAACGATAGATGACGCTCTTTTCTTAACACTCCGTTACTTTAGTATCCGGAAAATTCCAAAAACAACATAAATCTTATCACGCCATAATTTGATATAACAATATGATATTTTTCTCTATCGGAAGTTTTTGAAACTTTCCGGCATTTCCTAACTTCGAAACCTCTTTGATGCCAGGTACAATACAGTGTCTTGTGATTTGAAAACCACAAGACACTGTATTTATTAGCAATCCTTATGAAGTCGAGGGCAAATACTAGGTACGGTTATAAAAATAAGAGTTATTTCTTATCCTTCAATTTGGTATGAAATGATTCTAATATAATATTCAGAATTCAGAATAGGGTTATTATCTATATTTTTGAATACTTTGGTTGATCTCCTGTATTTGGCGTTGTTTGTGTTCCAATATTATATTTGGCTAAAAACAATTGGGGTGAAATCCACATTAATTTCACTTTTTTCTAAAATTAACAGTTACATTAAAATTACAGTAATTGTAGATAATATGTCAAGTAAAATAATAACAATTACCTTTGTTGTATCGACATTAATGGTCGCTTTCGATGTTCTTAAGTACCTTTTTGACCATGTTGGCTGTTTCTATATATATGATTCTGACTGTACATTGTACATAGAAACAAGAACTAGAACTTATTCTTATGTATGTACACACTATTTCCAATCAAAAATCTTATGCAGTGAAATAACGTTTGAAAATCAGTAATCTCTGGTATAGTATGAGTATTGTATTGTATTGTATTGTACTGATTTTATTTTGTAATATAGCTTATTTTATAAACCCACTCACTTCACTTCAAGCGGGTGACATGCCTAAAAGCTGGCTGCAGTGCCACGCTTTATGGCAATGCTTATTTGTTGAGCGAAATATGAGCGACGGGCTCTAATCACGGGTAGTGTCAGAGTTTTTTACAGATATCTGATAGTAGTTTGTTATGATCAAATGTAACTACTTACTTGAGATTGGCAGACGTGCAAACTACCTTAATGATTGATGCCAAGTTATTTGTTACTGAGACTGCAATAAATATTAATAGCATTAGTCACAGATCACATGTTAAATGGTATTGTTAATAACTAATTACAACCTATTATATTATATTTTATATATAGAGCATGGTTGATTATGTTTCCATAATAATACAACAAATTATGCAATTACAATTGTCTATTCTGTAGTTTTGGGAAATCAATTTCTAGTACAATCATGTGGTAGTTTTGGAAACCTGGAAAGTTTTCCGGAAGTTTCTAAAACGGGTAATTTTATAGATTTCGATGTGTTCTTTACGAATTTCAACTTTGCCAGCCCGTATCTCTCGCGCCGCCATAGTGGAAAAATAGCACCTAATAGCAGTTTTCTGACAATATCATATAATATAAAATATTTATCACAAAAATAAGCTAGAGTAAATTTTCTACAATTATAAGAACATTTTTTTTTGTAAATGCAATAGTTTTGGCGTACGAGCGACGCATACTACTTATCAGATTAAGCCGTCAAATGCTGAGTGAGCTTTTATTGTTAACGTAGGGTGACATTTCGTACCATACTGAGTCTCCTTTATTATGGGGGTGGGGTGTGGGCGCGTCGCGCAGCGTGCGCGAAGACTCTGGTAAAGAAGTTCCTGACTACTCCGCTAAACCAATAGCTGCGTCCCATAACCGTGCTTGTGTGGAAGAACAGAAGGTCATAAGCGAAGCTACTCTCCCATTATCAACTGCGCAACAAGCTTTGGACACTTCGGGAAGCAGAGTGACCAATTTCATCAACAGAGTTTAGACACACCGCAGCCTCATAATGCAGCGGACCCCTGCGATGGAATCATGGGAGGTTTCGTCACACTTACCTCTCCGGAGGCTAGTCTGACGACGGCGTCCGGAATTCTTATGCGCGTTGTAATTAGTCAACGATATTGTACAGCGCCATCTTAAGTACACTAAATAGAAATAATTTATAATTCTTTATTTCTCTCCCGTTGCCCGCCAAGTTCTTGTACGCAACATTAAACCTGATTTACATTTGCATTACTTAAGTCATTCGTTAGGGTAAGAATAAATTGACATAAATCAAATAAAAACAGTTACAATGAAATCATAAAATGTTTAATATAATGACCCGCAATTCAACTTGTTATACTATATAATTTTGAATTTAAATTTGAAAAGTTACTTAGTCTCCTCTTTTTAATTAAAAAAAAGTCAGTTTATAAGTGTGCAAGCTAGTGCAGACGCGAAATCACACCTGTAGATCCTGTTGTAAGATATGCATTTAGCTTGCCATCATTCAATGAACAAGTCTGCTCTGTCTGCAATAATTTCCTGCGCTTGATAGTCAATCGTCACAAGTATCAGGTTTGTATATGTTTTTGGGGACCGCGCACACTTGTGGCACTATACCATAACTTGCGAATAAGTCGTTACGTAACTAAAAATTTCGGTCCAAAGGAGGATATTTTTAACTCGTAGTTATATAGTTAACTAACTACATAACTAATACATCAAATGCACAAATATCAAATTGAGCTATATTCAGACACGTGTCTGTCTATTAAGACAAACATTTATTTTTTAACCAATAGATGTGACCGATATCAGTCACAAATATTAGTTTAACTTCAAATACATTATTGTTCGGTATAAGAATATCTCACATTAAAAATAGATATATCATTATCTATATATTATATATCTTATTAATATAATTTTTTTTTATTTTTCAGCTAAATTATTTTTAATGTACTACGTCATATACAAAAATAATATTTTTATTGATAATAAAATGAAAGCTGCAAGTTGAGTAAAGAATCAATTCTAAATCAAGAGACCTGCCTCAAACATCACATTCATGTAAAAATATAAATAAATCAATTAAATAAAACGTTCAACATTTCCTACAGTTAATGACATTTTGGCGCGTCTCCACCCAACTTTGTGTAGATTTATAATTTTGTTTTGTCTTTTCATCTGACAGTTCTAACAAACGGCTTCTGTACGATTAATAAGACATTTGTAACTTTATGTCATCATTATTACAATATTATTTTTAGTGCAATTTACTGATGTTGGCGTAATAAATTAAATTGTACGATTTGACACCATGTATTATTACTTTAATTATGGCATTGATGTATTACATTAAATTTGTTTTACTATATACGGTTAATGATAGTTACCTTCACATATGTAGATGTTTTACACATCAAAAAAAAAGAATGTACTATTTGGCCCTCTGGTGACATTGGTTAAGATTTTTTTCAATTCAATGCGCGGCCAACGTATTGACAGAACATCATTGGCAAGCCTAGACGCAAACGTCACGTTTGCAGAAACCAGGTGGGGTCGAAGGGAGATAAATCGGGAGGTTACCAACGCCGGCATAGGACAGAGCTGACTGACAGTCGTATACAATCGACCATCCGCTTCGCACGTTTCTCCAAACCCAGTTAGGTTCGTGGAACATAGTGTCGTGAACATAGTGATTATCTCGTGTACTATAACAGTGGTTGAATAAACAGTGATTTTTGACCGCAGAGTACCTTTGCGAGATGTGGGATGATGTAGAAGAGGAAACTCCTGCGCAGCCCGAGCCTGCGCCCGCAGAGGACGCAGCGCCATCTGGCGAACCTGCGCCAGAGGCTCCGCAAGAGGCCAAGCCTGAAGAGGCCGAAACTCCTGCACCACTGAACCCCATGGATTCCAACGAGTCTCGAAGGCTTGTCTTCAAACACTGGATAAGGTGATTTGATTTAACTAATTTCATTAATATAATTAATAATGACACAAAGGTGATATGATAAATATAAATATGATAAATACCACATAATTTAAAAAATTCTTTCAGGATTAATTAGTTATATTAATCGCAAATGTTAATGTTTACTTTTTATACTTTACGAGTGAGCTATTTATAGCTTATTTAAAGAAGATTATACAATTCTATTCATAATTATATGCAAAAGTTTTTCATTTCGCTGAATATAATAATGAAATATTTCATACCATTTTACAGCGAGTGGTTTTCATTTACAGACCAAAAACTTTTCAATACCATTACCTGTACGACTACCAAACCAACTACTATGACGACGTGATCCGCTACTTGGATCGGCGAAACTTGGGGCTGCCAGTGGAGAGGCCTCGCGCCCAGACATGGGGCGAACGTGCGCTCAGGACCTACCTCTCCAAATCGTCCTCCAACTATACGACTAGAACTAACAAGCAGGACACCAAGCTCCTCCACGAGATCTCGATAGGCGCTAAATTTCAGCGTTTCCACAGCAAGTCCCGCATCTCGAGGAAGTATTCCCATCTCGGTTTTAACACCATCTCCATTTAGCTTCGCTCTAACACTTAAGCTTTCCGTCGCTTCGTAGCCTCCGCCAGGACGCCGGCGTGACCTATTTGTCGATGTTACAGGATTTCGTTGGTGTAAGGCAGACAAAGTGTAATTCAAAACGGATACAAAAACCAATGAAGCTCTGACGGATACCGACCCCATTCCTACTTTAATATCTGTCTTATTTGGGTAAGACAATAAAATAATATTTAAGTAATGTGTTGTTTCATTTAATCATGCTCGCGATAGGCTTTAACTAATCCCTTTCAACCAAGTTCCAATTTATTATGTAGAGTACCTCTTTAATTAAATAAATTGTTGAGAAACAATTCGTAATAGAAATCGCGTATTGCTTACACAACTCAATGTTTATTATCTGAGAATTAATTGAGCATTGCGAGGGTCTATCTGACAAGCTTTGCGATTTGCACGTGTTTTTCTTACCCTAAACAAATTTACTAGATCAAACTTATCCACAGTTTATACAATATGTAAATTATGTGCAAAAAGTCAAAATTATTTATCATAACAACTTATATAATTATTGACCAATATAAACCCTATTTCATATTTATCAATTTAAAAGGGATTTTTGCTAAAGACAAACGGTCTTATTCATAGAGAGTTAGAATAAGTTCGAACACTTTTTAAGAACCATTATGAAGCGTTCAAACTTATACTAATTCTCTATCTAAAATAGCGTAAATAAATCCACATTCTTCATATGTCTATACTAAAACGTAATTGTCGAAATGACATTTTCTGATGAACGTTTTTTATATGTTCTTTCTTCACGAACTTGTGAATGGACCGATTATTATACACAATCAATAACGGAGATGAATATAGCATACATTTCATCCCGAAAAATTAGAAACTTTGCTCGTTACTGATGCAAAGTTAACGTGAGCGAAGTCGAATAGAATGCTCCAGTCCCCTGGACAAATGGCATTAGCGCTAAACGAATAAAATAGAAAATATATGGAAATGACTTATCGTTACGCTAAGTATTATGTCATTGCCATGATATTTTCATTCTATTAATTTAGCGCTAATGCCATTTGTCTAGGGAGCTAGTATATTACCAAACTATATTATATTGTCTTGAATCGTTAATGTGGCGATAAAAGGTTTAAAGTAGTCTTGAAAAAAAATTTACTTTTTTATTATTAAGTAAGTACTTGACGATTGATATCTAAAACTTGACATCTTCTAATTTTGGACATTTATAATTTAATCAATATTGTAGTTCACTTTTCTGAATATAATTGATAACACATATTTATATAAATATGTGATAGATATTATTTGATAAATAACGGTTCATAACTGCGTCAGCTTTAGGGTTTATAAGGCACATTCGACTAATTGCCAGATAAATGACCGTTATTAACTTCGCTTAGATTATAATAAGCCAGTCAGTAGATTAATTACAACCAGTGATTAATGGTTTTATAATGAAATAATTAAGCGACAAAATTTCATGTAAAAAATTAAATAAAATTTTACTTTTGGATATTTCGGAAGACACATTTTGACCTAATCATTCTATGAAACACATAAAGTGTATACACAAACATCATAGCTACTAATTGCATAATGAGTATATTAACCATCGAACTATGCACAATGAGTTCGAAACTGTAAACAAAAACTGTCAAAGATGACAGTCCTACAAAGCGCTTCACAAGTATGCTAAAAAATCACTTTTATACAATTTACCTAATGTTACAGCTGTGTGACACATCCACTCAACGACCGCGACTCATAATCTCAATGTCGAGATATCTAAAATAACTTATCTTTGACAGTTCAGTGAATGTAATCGTTTGGGTGTTGGCCAAAATTTTGGGCTACCTAGCAGGTAAAGTAGGCAATCAGCCAAATTGAAGATAATTAAATACGTTACAATGACCAAGAGAGCCCAGATATCGATTAGGCACTTGTACACAGTCAAGAATAGCTGATACTGATGCCTCTGTGACATCGATTGTACCGAGCATTTATAGCTTAAATGTATTTTGGCAATGTCGACCGTTTTAAGATTTTCTTCACAATTATTACTTACGTAGATAGATACTAAATATAAATGAAAATATTTTCTTAAATCCACTCCAATATAATAATTGTTGGAGATGTGGAAGTAATTTAATTTGATTATTTATATGTTATTAAAATTATTTTTAGATTATTTTTTTCTTGTTTGGTAATACAGTGTAGGTATTACCATTTGTTTGGTAATAAAGGGTAATAAATACACTACAAAAGAAAATTAACAATTAAATACTATATTATAACCATATATATTTACAAACAAATGAAAAATTTTGTACAGATCGCTGCCAGTGGGGAGCGTTCCCAAAATGCTGGCGGCATTCCCACATCGTCGCAACGCTAATCCGTTTCCCTAGATAGCATATAGACCAGCCCTTTGGTCGGGCAAGACTTCTTTCAATCGCCTCGGAAGGTCTCGATAAGGTTGACAAACCTCACGTCCCCATGGCCCCAAAGTCAACCCCGAAAGCCAAATACAAATATGTATCCATCACCGATGAATTTGCGGCGTTTCAGGGTTTCTTTAAATATGACAGCTCCTCCGGCAGTGACGGCTGTATTTGAAAGATGGGAAGCCGCTAACGTATCAACACACGTTGCGTCTCATATTAAGGGGTATCCTAATTTCCAAGGTACCAACGACAGTCCTTTCGGTTTAAGAACAGCTGGTACTTCGACGGTGACAAGATACCGGCGGATGATGTCGTTGATAGATTGCCGCATGCCGTGAAGTTCTACCGGCACACCTCAAACAAGACAAGCCATGATGACCTAGTCTATGAACTTTAAAATCCAATATATAAAGATATATATGACTAATTATCAAGTGCTTAAATAAAGGTGAAGGAAATATCGTGACGAAACCTATATATATCGAAATTATAGGCGTGGAAATCGGTCTATCTATTTCAAAGCAGATTTAATATATTATATTATAATCCATTCACTTGCCGACGAGTGGTAGTAAATTGACATTAATTATATGAAGTTCATGTAAATTTTTTGTCAGTAATAAGGCATAATTATGAACGGTAAATAAGATACAGGGACCTGATATTTGTCATGGAATATTATCCGTTTCCTGAAATCCGATTTGGGCCATTTATAGACCGATATTTGATTATTCTACAGGGGCTTCGGAAAGAACAATTATAATTAAATGTAAAATATATTATACTGCATTTTATCATAATCGTTCTTACTACCCATGCGCAGAAGGTTTACCGATAGCCTCATGAAGTCACACGTCGATGGTCAGTTCGGTTGACAAAAAGGATACATAAATGGCTGTTACAATAAATTTGTATTGTTATTGTGTATTGTTAAATGTATTTTTTTTCAAGACCACGGACCATAAAAATGGCCCGGGCATTTTGAGGGCTTGCGTGGGGCTATGGGGAGGCCAACACGTCGAGGCACATTGACAAATTTAATGTAAATATGGGGTGACACTGATTGGCGATTCTCCCTCTTTACACCGTATAAAAATGCACCCAAGGACAAGCCCCAGCCAGTGTAGGACTATCGTGGGAAATGAGGACAAAACGTACCGGGCTATTAGGATGAACTGCTAGTGGTACATGGAGTCTGGGCATATAGGAACTATGGCGTATTATTATCATTGTATTTATGTGTATATTGTTAAACGTATTATTATATTTTACACAAGTATATGCAATATTTTACTATTGTTACTTATACACATACAATAATAGTAAGTAGTCATCGGCAAACCTTCTGCGGACTTTTATATATCATACTTTTCACAACGAACATGGAAAGTATGTATTTTTTACGAAACAGAGAACTTATTCTCAAACGCCTTTCGTCGTTCATTTTTGTCCGATCAACCCGAAAGAGTCAATTTTACACAGTTTTACACAAACAAAAGAAAGATTTGTTCTATCGTTTTTCATAACTGCAACAATATTAGTCTATATAACACGAAAATAAATGGAACATTAAATGGAAATGCACTTAGATATAAAAGAACAAGCGAAAAAAGTTGTAAGACGTAAACGAACGACGAAAGACATTTAAGAGTCTTCAAAATCTATATCGCAGAATACAGACTGCAGTTACGTAATTGAAAAGCTAAACTTAGCAATTATTATCAAATTTCCTACATAGGAACTTTCAATACCGCAGCTAAACTCAGTATACAAATTTGGATCGAAAACGAATGTCCATTGTTTTTAAAATTTAACTACGGAACCTAAAGAAGCATTTAATCGAAAATACTACACATATTAAAGTTGCCAGATTCTTTTATTAGTTAAAAGAATCTAGCTCAAATCAATTTTCATTGAAAATTTTTTGGATTAGCCCTTCAGGCCAGGCGTGATTACTGACGTAGTCAAGGGCATTACATGGATCTTTTGGCTAGGTATTCTTAATTTTATATTCTTTACATTCATATCCCGTTCTGTTTAGAGATGGAAGTATTGTTTAAGCTTTACACTTTACATTTTTTAGAATTTTCCGCCCTATAATTCGAATGTTTCTCGCCCCCTTCAAAATAAGGGAGAAAGCATATTTTTGCGATTGTGGAAGAGAATGTCTTATTAATTATTGAGTACAAAATGTAACTAAGTTAACAATGGAAGTTTGTCTTATCTGCAGAATCCTTCGTTATTCGTATACCGACACGCATTTGGCCAATCTTTATTCAAGTTTAACCACGATCTCTGTACCTAAGATAGAGAACAGTATAGTAATTAGTCTATAAATATCCCACTGCTGGGCACATGCTTCTTACTTATAGCGGAATGGATAGTATACTTGCCAAGCTCGTCTTACAATAAGGGGGATTGGCGATTAACACATCGGTCATCCCAATGTGTAGATTTTATTGCTATAACTCCCTTCCCTGCTATCACGTAAAAATTGTAAGCTTATTATATGCAAATTACGTCAAAAAATACCTGGGTGGTGCATGCTTTCAGACTAGGAGTGAACCCGCATCCTTTAAGTGTGATGCGAGTGCACTAACCACTAAGCTACCACCGCTCTGTACAAGAAATACAGAGAGGGCACACTTGCGTAGAAAATACTTACGCAAGGTAGTTCTGAAGGACATAAGGACAATTTCGAATCTCAAACTCCCGTTTCAGAAGAGAGTTGTGTTCGACCGCTTGCTGATGGGGAAAGACAACACAGTGGTGAAATCTACGCATGGAAAATAGTTATTTCGTCCCTTTAAAGTAGCTTTTCCGTAATAAGTAAAAATTATATAATAAGTAGAAATTATCCCACTTGCTGAGATGAAAAGTATCATTGGTCGATTTTCGGTATTAAAACTTCATAAACAATTTTCTGATAAAATGGCCCAGTAGTGGTGTTTCTACAAAAGCATGACTTCAAAGAGACAATTTCTTTCGGATGCACGATATTAGTATAGGCGTAGAAAGTATGTAAAATGTTAGTCTGGACAAGGTTGATTAAAAATCTTCTGAAAACTAAAACAGTTCTTGTATTGATAGTATCCAGATGCACTAGAATTTAGTTATAATATGCAAACTTGGCTAAATAAAATGTTTACACATCCAACCAGTACACTTTATTATTCATTATAATACACAGTGGAAGATTTTATGATGTATATATTTTTTGACATGAAACAGTGCCAGTTAGTTTCCAACATAGAAACAAATGGTTGTAAATAACTCTCGGAAGCGTAGAATCTCTTGAACAAACCTAAAACACATGAGTTGTGTCACAATGCACAAGACGTGATATATTTATTATTAACATTCCCTCATTGTAGGCCAGTGTCTTGGGCGACTATTTTTAACTTATGCCTAGTGAAACAATTGCACACAACGATTTGGTCGATTGAAAAAGTTTCGAATCAGTGACGGTTATAAATTGATGTACATAAATTTTTCCCAATGTCCGGTCGGTGTTGGACGACTAAGATGGAATGAATCACAATAAGGAAACTCAAGATATAGCTCACTGTGCAAACTAAGTGAATTTCTTGTGCCCCTATCGTGGAAAGCTATTTAAGAATAAAAAATGGTTTTAGTGACGCGTCTCCACTGGACAACGAAGTAGTGCCTGGATTACAAAGATGGATATTCCCTCTTAAAAAGACTTCATAAATTAAGCCTATGTCCATTAAAATCATTTCAAGCAACTTTTATGACTGTATGTGCAATATTAGTTAAAACCTCGAAAGAAAAAAACGTACAATAAATATTATTCATTTATCTTTCTTTTTTTTCTTTTCTTTCTCTGTCTTTTTTACAATTATAATATTCTTTATATAATATACAGTTTATTAAATATTTACTTAAGCTAATATTTCTAATTTTAAATAAATAACTTGCATGTGGACAATCACATAACTATTTTTATATTATATTATATTTTTTATAGATATAAAAAATGTACAGTTACATTTTTATAATATTTAACATTTAACTACCCCTATAATTTATATTGTGCTGAAAAAAAGTTTAATAAAAAAATAATAATATCGGTATAGTAAAAGAAATATAAAAACGCCATAAAATAAATCGAAACTTGTTTTATAGAAACAATTATTATTTTACGCTGAGACGTAACCCACGTAATATCGCCAACTTTGTCATCCAACATCTGAAGGTAAACCAAAGTGACACAAAGTAATTAATTTGAAAACAATGGCAGACTTTCCGTGTTTAAAAATATTCATTGATCTTAGTTTACTTCTTCTAATATTAGGAGACACTTTAGCAAACAGTAAGGCAGCAGCTGTTGACATAGATCACGTTGCCACAGACGGTGAGCAGTTCGTTAAGAAAATCGTCCATGGACACAGTGAGTATTTCACTAATTTTACGGAAATATAAACACAATATAAATAGACGATTTCATTATTTGCCCTTGAACATGATTAAACTACTCTGCGTAGTTGTCATTCTTAACAATCCACTCGACTACTAGTCTGTAAAGCAAGTAAATAATGATTAATAAAAATTGTATGCTCTGTCTCTATTCCTATTTTATTTCCTGCAAGCTTATAGCTTCTACAGTGTACTCGTGATAGTCGGTGCTCGGATTACTAGGCTCATTCAATTCTGAAGTCTAATGTTCAATACTCAATAAGTTAATTTCTCAGATTAATTTATCATTGCGTACTCTAATCGGGGTATTACAACAGACTTATCAGCCGTAACTCGTTTAATGAATGCAGTAAATGCCATAAGTGGCAAATTTGTTTGTTGTCTTTTAGTGAAGCCATTCTTTAATTAATGAAGGCAAATTTATATTTTAGTGATATCAGAAAAACCTGGATACCTTATGTTTACCGCACCTTACAGGTTGTGTGAGGGTGGATGTAAAAGTGATAACAATAACTTTGTTATGGCGTTCCCCCTTTTCGTGGGAGCGAAGGGTAAAGCCGCATATAAGAGTTTATATAACAGGGACCACGGAAAAATTCACTCAGGAAAGCCAAATGCGCCGTTTAGAGAAAAAACAACCCGGGAACCCGTTACACCGTGCCCTACAAAGAAAATTAATAAAAATATCCCCATTTTACCCCACTTAATATACAAAGATACTTCCGAATCCTTGGAAAAAAATTCACCACAAGTTATTGTATTAGACGATTCTATAGAAAAAACAATTGAAACATCTGCTATTGTTGCGACCACTAAGGTATTAAATATTACTGAGAAAAGCCCACAATCTTCGGCGTCGCCATCAAGCATTAAGACTACAAATGTGAAAAAGTGTCCAAAAATGTTTCCACGACTGTGTATGAAAAAGAAACCAAAATACGTGTACAGTGATATCGCTGATGAAGCTGAACTTTATGAATCATTGAAGAACCAAACTAAATATTTTGAATATTCTTCAAATTATAATTAACTCACAAATTTGTTATAAGCAGTTGCCTACTGTACCTAATATTTAAATAGTATAGTTTAGTATACACATGTTATTTTCTGTTTCATATAAAATTTATTAAGTACCATTATATTGACATAGTCAAAATATTTAAAAATATAAACTTTATAATAAGTTAGTTATATGTTTAGTTATTTTAAAAACTATACAGAAAAAATAAAACTTAATAGAAAAGGAAATAATTGTAGGTAAAATATTGGTCCAAACCAAATCGTACTATATATGGTTTTAATATATTTTTTCAATCTTTTAAAACCAGTGGTCCGCCAGTGGTCGAAATTCAACCATAATTAATTTAAATTATAAGTTTGTAAATTAGTAAGGTTCTGTTGTCAAAGACTATATAATACTTCTATTATCACAGATTTCACTAAACTCCACTGTTAATTTGACTTTTACATTAAACAAAAGAGTATAATAATATATGCGTGTGTGTCAAATACATGACAGTGTGTGTAATGTTTTTTTATTGATTTAATAAAAGGGATAGGAGGGCAAAATGAGATATTTTTTTTAATTATCATTTTGCCCTCCTTCTCTATATAAACTATAAGTGTGCGAAATTTCATACTCCTCCGTCCGCGCAATTTTAGTAAAAAGGGGGTACCAAGTTTTTGCTTCACGTATTAATATATTGATAAGTACTTAAACATAATTTGTTATTATATTTGGTATAAACCTTTATACCTTTCTATAATAATATAATTTAAGTATCTGTCTGGGATTTTAGAATAAATGAAAAGATAGAAATCTAAACTGTTGCATAGCTTAAATTAATTAATTTTTATTATTAGATTTCTTTCTTTTTAGTCTGCAAGTTAGTCTTGGATAGGTTCGGGAACCGGCTAAACTAAAAGGGGCTAACTAAATAGGGATATCACTATATCGCTCACGCATAACCACATTTTTGAAAATATACATTTTCAAAATTTACTTATGACAATTTTGATTATGCAATTCTGGACAATAAGGACAAAAATATTAAGAATATTTAAAATCGTTTTACGATACAAGTAAACTCCACGCGAACAAAGTCTCTCAATAAATATTACCAATACCATCCAATACTAATATGTAAAAGTAACCTTACTTATATTGTTTGTTTATTCCCGTTTCAGGCCCTACAAAATTATTATTTTTTAATGTACTTTTGATAAATTGCAAATTTCATAATCACAAAACACTACTATATTACATATTTAAACTTTTTTCTGACAATTTATTACCCTATACTGTTATAAACTATACCTACATACAAAATATATTATTAATAATTACTTTAAGTTTTGTTTGTGTAATTTAGTGTTGGGCAATAAGCATGACGTTAGCATGCCTACCTTCGAGCTATGGACATTCATGGATCAGGGGTATTGAATCAGCACCCTATCAACAAAGTGGATACCATTTCAGAGCACATGATAAGTTGCCAATCCAAAAAGAAGAGCAATGCGAGTGCCCTCCTCACAAAGGTACCTATTTTGTTAGTCAGTATGCCCCTGACGGTATAAAGGAAAAGGCAAGAGGAAAAAAATTAAAACATTAGTACTGTTACGAGTTGCAGGATTCGAATTAAAATGCCGTTATAATTACTATAGGATTTATTAGAACTACACAAACACGTATAACACAGGTACAAATATAATAACACGCACAAAGTCCGTCACTAAATAAATTACCGAATGTAGTACACGCGTCTTGCTTCGTATGTACTTATCGTTTGACTCCTCACCCCTTTGTTGGGGCATTGCTTTATACTGATATACAATACAATATGTCTGAAATACAATATGTCTGCTCGACCGCGTGGACTGAATTTTCCAAGAATCACACTTAGCTCATGACTACCATAAAGATTGCAATACACAATGGGCTGTTTTTCCAGTCACAAATTTTAAACACAAAGTAAGGAAAAGAAGACATTCATAAGGAGTTTCAATGTTATTAGCTCAAACGCTGAAGGGTAATAAATGTGCTTTGTTTATATGCAGGTGGCCTAAATTGTAACTGTACTGATACTGGGTGGCAAATAGGGTTGCCAGACGTCCCGTAT
This sequence comes from Dendrolimus punctatus, assembly GCA_012273795.1. Taxonomy (NCBI): domain Eukaryota; kingdom Metazoa; phylum Arthropoda; class Insecta; order Lepidoptera; family Lasiocampidae; genus Dendrolimus; species Dendrolimus punctatus. Next base: position 8,907,199 of record CM022533.1, on the reverse strand, counting down.
TTCCCGGGACGTCCCGTATTTTAGGCTTAGTTTAAAATGTCCCGGCGGGACTGACTCTGTCCCGTATTCGAACCGTGCTTCGTTTTTTATTATTAAATCGATCGATCTACGCGAGACAAAAATACTCACGCATGCAATGTTCGCAACTTCACATACACATAAACTCGGATTAAGAAAGTTCGACAGAATTTATGGTTTAATTATACACTTTAATTGTTAATAATTTAAAAAAAAATGTCCGATAACTTATTTTCAAAATGTTCACACTACTTTCAATAGTAGCAATGAACATTTTATCAAAAAAAAAAACAAAGAATGTCACTATATAATTTTGTTTTTTATTTGTCCCGCGTAAAACACTAAATTCCCGTATTTTTTTGCCTATTTAAACATTTGCCCCTTATAAGCTGAAAAAAATCTGGCAACCCTAGTGGCAATACAGAGATAAATGTCTCAGTGCTTCACAATTCTAATAATGCTGGGGACTGTATGCATTTTTGGGGACATATATTTAAAAATTGATACTCGGCTGCAACGTAACCTACATTGGACAGTTATTAAAAGTCAAAGTAATTTCGCCAATAACTTTACATTGTATAAAGTAGTCGCTTTATGCACTTGTCCATCCGTCTGTATATCAGCTAACTTGTTCTAAACCACGCAACGGGTTGTTATGCGGTTTTTACAAGTTAGTTATTTTTTCACTAAAGGTTCATACTTATATAAAAAACGTAATTAAGGTTTTATGTAACTAAAATACAGCTACTTCGCGGGGCTTGTCTGGCGGCGTAGCTGCGAGGAAAACTAGTTTAAGATAAAAGGGTATTTCCAGCAGGGCGATGACTTTGTAGAACTTCATTTATTTAATTAAATGCATGCCTCCTGGAAATTCTCGTAAAACCCCAGTATAAGTATTGTTACTAAAGTCGTACACTATTACTGTTTTACTAAAGAATAAATAGATACAGAAAGTGTCGCAGCAAGTCGTAAATTACATGGCGACTTGAGAAAATCACATCAAAATCGATCTAGTAGTTACAAATTAGGATATCCCAGGAAGTTTCATAAACTCCCAGGATATTCAAGTACGTTTTTTTGTATTGTATATTGCTTTTTTTGTTTCGCCTGCACGGCTGCATCAACAGTCTGTTCAAGTCTATTTCAACAAGATGCTGCCCTTTCCAGAAACATTGGGCAGGAATAGTCTTTGATCTGAAATAAGTTGTTAAAGATTAAAATATGTGTTAAACATAATTATTTACTAAAATTACTAACTTTAATTTGTAAGACACTTGTTATTAACACACATGGAGCCTGGTCTAAAATAAAATTCCAAGTATTATTCTTGTATGTCCTAGAAGACCACGGGCAATAAAAGTTGGCCCGGACTTTTGGAAGGCTTGCTAGGTCCATGGAAAAGTCAACACGTAGAGGCCCCTTTAACAATTTTAAAGTAATTGTGGCGTGACGCTGCTATTATTATTATTCTAGGATTTGCCCGCGACTTGATGTATCAAGTCGCGGGCAAATCGTTGAACAGATTAAGCTAATTTATACGAATCATAATAACTTGAAACTACTCTCGGGAAAGAGCCGTGAAATTCCCAAAATATGAAGAATCACAGATTTTATGACAGAAAATATTATATCAATCGGCGAAAGCCGATTCAAAATCGGCTCGGTAGTTTGTAAGTAAATCCTGAAAAAGCTTGCAAAGTACACTTTTAATTTTTTATAATATTATAGATAATATATTACCAACGCATTCCACTATAAGAGAAACACGGTGATTTATAATGCTATTTTTAGCTGTGTAATGGATTCTTAGAAAAAGGAATTTAAAAAAAAATGTACACAAAGAAGTAAACATTTTTCTCTAACATTTTTGTACCTAATTTCATCTATAATGACCGAATAGTTTCTTCGGAAAACTGAGACTTACAGAGATAGGTAACAGACTTGCCGATGGACAAACGAAGTGAAAATGATAATTTCATAAGGGTTTTGTGCTGATCAAAACGGTTTCGGGACCCCATAACATGTATGTACACGGTTGTCTTTATGATTTCGCCAGAGCCAACCAAGATCATTTAACATAAGGTTTTAAAAAACTTACGAAAAGAACAGAAGAATCGAAAACCTCCTTTTTGAAGTGGGTTAAAAATAATTTAAATGGAAATAAATACTTATAACATATAGTTAAATACTAAAAATAAATTAACTTATAAATATAAACCTAAATATAAACTACAAACCATATTATGAATTAAATAAATAAAAACTGAAACTAAATAAAAAAGGAGGAAAAACGTCTAAAGATGAGTAAATGGTCCCAAACCACTGTCATTTACCGGGAACGTTCCCAAAAGGCTAGCGGCGTTACCACGTTGTATAGCAATACCTAGTCTTTGCGCAAAATGGACGCCAGCCTTCTGGTCACGTGTGACGTCTACCAGACGTTTGGCGACGTCTCGGTAGACCTTTAGGGCACTAGGACCCCACGAACCCAAAGTTTCCATCCCAAATGCCGCAAATATGTAACCATTTCCGATGTTGGCACATTTGCGACGCTTGAGGGCCTCCTGTTCGGCTGCAGCAGTACCGGGGGTGGTGCACGTACCTGAAAGATGGGACGCCGCCAGAGTGTCAACGCAAGTAGCATCCCACACTAAGGGGCGGCCCATCTTTTAGGTTTTAAAATAATAATTTGTAATCAATTTTCAGAATGCACAGAAAATTATCAAATAAATGAAGACATGGCTACCTTCCAAAATATTCGCGGTATAATAGATGAAAATAAAATGAAAGAATTAAACGAAGTCGTAAAAGAACAAAAGATAAGAAGAAACAATAAAGAAAATCAAGAAGAGTGCTGTTGTTCACCTCAAAATGTTCTGATGCCTGCCTTCATAACGGATGAAAAATTTGGTCGGGTAATAGAAAGATTAAGTAGTAAAGATGAAAAATAAATTAATATCGATTATTTGTTTTATAGTAAGGTGGTTTTATTAGGCAATAACAACCTCTAACAATGTACATAAAACACACACTGAAGCGTTTCATAGAAGTGTTGAACGTCCATACACTGTTTTTCTCATTTAGCTATAAAAGACTAACAAAAGTCATTCAATTGAACGTACGTAAGTAAAAAATTGAAAAAATTGTTCAAATAAATTTTCGTTCACGTTGGTTTAATTTGTCATTATTTTCTGCCACAACAAGTTGATATCACAAACTGACATAGCCTATGTATAATCTGGCATAACTGTCTAGAAATGGAAACGTTTTTCTTTTCTACTAGCAACATTTCTAACTAGTCTGTGATCCTGCTTTGACATATGATATAAACAAAAGTTGAGTGATCGAGTTTTAGATTCGAGGATAAAAATAGCAGTACTTCTGAATCCGAGCCTACCGAAGATGATGTTGTGGCCAACAAACGAAGACGTGAATATTTATGGAAATAAATTATAACTAAATAATACTTGTTTTTTTATATCCGGGAATTTTGAATAAAGTGAAAATGCACTTTAATGTCGAATAATATAAGAATAAAGATCTTTAGACAGTATTTTTGTAAGCTTTGTATTAAACCTTACTATAACGTCGCGAACATGAATTATTTTTTTGCCTTCTAGCAATATTCTATCCTACCTATAGTCAAAGCCAGTGAATCCAAGTCTAAAAATGTAATACGGATATATCAATGCTACGTTTCACACGAGAAGTCATTTTTATGGTTTACCAAGGATATCTGTCGGTATTTAAAGCAAAAATGTTTTCATAATATTTCCTTAAGTTTTCGCGACTTGTACACATAATAAAACTACGTTTTAACGGTTTTAAGCGCGGTAATTTATTTTATTTTGGTTTATCCGACGTTTCGGCTGCTTTTCAGTGGCCGTGGTCACGGAAGACAAAGATGACATTTGTCTAACGTGTATTGTCAAAGTTTTTATTCAGTCTACCGCCAACTTGTTCATTTTAATTATTTAGTTTTAATTTTGTTTATGGATATTATTTAGTCTATGGGAGCCTAATCTAATTTTACCACCGCTTCACAACATGTTGTGGCTGAAGAGAAGAAGCGGCGCAAGAAACTCTTCAGCAAACATGCCTAGTTCTAAAAATGTATATAATATTAATTCCTTCCACCCATTTAAAAAATGTTTACGTTATATTTTGACGATATTTACTAAAGAACAGCCGACATAGTGGGCTTTCAAGGTTCGTTTAGCTTATTTTAATAAAATAATTGTTCCATTAATTATCGCATGATATTAAACCTCTTGCTTACATAATTGGACCTACTTATGCAAAATAGAATCAACCCACATACAGACAGTTTTGGGAAAAGCCTTTTTGATTAAAATTTTGCAAAAAAATATTTAGAACATTATATATTCTATGTATGCAAAATTGTAATAAAAACGGCTTTTTCTCAAAACTGTCAGTATGTGAGTTGGTTCCATTTTGCATAAGTAGGTCCAATTATAGTAATTATTAATAAAATAAACATCATAGGTTATGTTGAAATAATGCACGCATGTCGTAAATAAAAGAGCCTGGTATTTGCATGACGTTTGACGTAGTACCTCCTCTGGGATAATGTTACAGATATACGCCGTTTCAGACAGGCCACAGATGTGGCGATGGGTGTAATACGTTGTTTGTGGTCTAATTGGGCCACAATCAATATCTTGGACATTATAGCAAGAATGTGGCCCCCAGCATAAAAATTGGAGTTGCGAAAGTTTACAGATTCTATTTCAATTTGTCACACTCTCATTCACACATTATATTTGCATAGTATCAAACGAAGGCGCTTTCCGCGTCTGTAGGTATATCCGACAACTCTTCCTATTCACCAAACGAATTATATTTATTCAAGTGATTTTTATCATCAGTTAGTTAATTTTTCACTGAAAGTTTTTATGTATAAGAAATCTAATTAAGTGTTTATGTAAGTAGAAAAAAACGATATTTTGCCACCGAGTCGCCGAAGCGCGCTTATATAAAAATGCAATGCAATGTAACCTGTGTGAAAGCTTGCTGGCTAAATAAATAATTGTTACGTACCAGGCTTTTGGCTCCATCGCGAGAAAATTTCAATAAATTGATTCTTTTATAACAATCGACTATTTATGAAGCGCGCAATGGAGGGGGCCTGTTCGTAGACATCGGAAAGTAACCACGGGATACAGTCGTAAATTACGCTAGCAGTGCCACTTCAAAAGTTCCACCTACTACGTAAATAAATACAAAATTCAAAGGTTACGAATGTGTTTTTGTTCCCCCGTCTTTTAAATGCATTTTTTTTATTCCATTTCGTACTTGTATAGAGAAATAAATAGAAAAGAATAGAAGACGAATATAAGCTACTTTCTTTTTGGAAAGTGTAATGCGTTTATTGTTTGTTTCACATTATGTCTATGTTCGTATATATTTTTATAACTATGTATTATAATACACGTATTATAATAATTTTATAATTGTACTTTCTTTGACGACCACGGGCCATGGCCCGGACATTTGGAGGGCTTTCGCGGGGCCATGGAAAGGCCAACACGTAGAGGCCCCTTGACAAATTTAATGTAAATGTGGCGTGACACTGACCGGCGATTAACCCTGTCTACACCATATAATAAGGTACCCAAGGACAAGCCCCGGCCAGTGTAGGACTATTGTGGGAAATGAGGACAAAAAGTACCGGGCTATTGGGGTGAACTACTAGTGGTCTGAGAATATGGGGACTATGGCGTCTGCCCGTCGCAATGTTTAGGGAACATGGAAAAATGGACAGACGGTGACTCGGCTCTCCCTGCAGGGGCCCTAAAAAATGCTATAGAAAGCAGGGGCAACATGGGTGTGAGTGTCTAAGGGGTGTAGAGAGGTGGGCTGCAGGTTCACCGAAACTACTTCTGACGTGATGCCATTTATCACTTCCACCCCTGGAGCTTGAGTCTTAGCTCTAGCGATCTCCACTCCGTGCCGGCTGGTTAAGGGAAGCACGGAGGTCCTTGGCCCCCGGAGTCAGGTACGAGGTGTCGCTTCTCAGCGGCTACTCACCTAGGGCTTCGCCACAAAGCCCACCTGCGGGTTTATTATAAACCATTAGGCGACAAAGTTAGCAAAGGTTGAACTTTTTTAAATTTATTTTCATGATGCAACAACTTATAATATTTATTAATATCTATTTCAACTGCACGCCAAAGCTATCTATGTAATAAGATTTTCTCCAACCAAAGGTTGCCTGAAAAGATTGCTTTTAGCAATAAGGCCGCCGAAACACTTACTTACTTAAATGTCCATTGTACTAGTTTTTACTTACTAAGTTTTTTGTGTATTTGTATTTTTTCTATGTAATATTGGTGTACAATAAAGAGTATTGTATTGTGTATTATAGACTCCATGCCAATAACGCGGGCGATGGCGCGTGGATAGTACTAGTAAGAAATAATATCGCTATACATATATTGAAACAATGTTTATCTTCAAACTTTATTGGTAATACCAAGGATTTATAGCGTAGACATTCTTTACTTATACCTTAGTAATACATAAAATATACTGACTATATAATGTGTATTGCATTTCTATTGCTCATTTTTATAGCAATCAACTGTTTACTTTTTGATTATAGTAGTGCAGAGTTGATCCAAACTCATAAAACAGACAAAGGTATTGTAAAAAATTTAATGAGAACAAACCATTAGGCGACAAAGTTACCAAAGGATGAACTTTTTTATATTTATTTTCATAATGCAACAACTTATCTAAGAAATTTTCCATCGTGAAACTGCTAAGCTGTTTGACGACAACGTTCTTGATGGATCACAAGTATCGCTATTGCCTTTTAGTTTTATATTTCTATACTAATATTATAAAGAGGAAAGATTTGTATTTTGTATGTTTGTGACGAATAAACTCAAAACTACTGGATTTATTTCAAAAATTCTTTCACCATTCGAATGCTACATTATCAGTGTTTAATATAGTCTGTATAAAAATCGGGCATCCGTACTAAAATTTCAATAATCAAACAAACTATCAATCTACATTAATACTTGGCGCTGGAATCGGGTTCTACGATTTTGTTGAAATTTTATGTGTTTGAGTGGGTGGTTTACATTCAGGCGAATTAAAAACCTCCGCCTTTTTAAAGTCGGTTAAGAAAGGTGATTCCCTTCGTTCAGGCCCTGATTATTCGATCTATATATAATTTTGGATACTCTATTTTACAGGAAATTGCGTTGATAAACCTCCAATCTTCATCTTACCGGTCTTCATAAAAATTTTAAGATATCCCAAACTTGATGATAAAATTTCTGAAGTGACGGAAGAATATTATACTCTTAACAGTATCCAATAGACTTATACTGTTTAGGTTATTTATACGAGTATAACTCGTACAATGCATTTGTTGCATAAGCATGCAGGTGGTCGATAACAAAGGCAAAGATTGACGTTGACAAATAGTGTACTGAGATAAAAAATTAAACAACGCGATAAGTAGGTGCTAATAAGATGCGAATGAAAGAAACTGACATTCAAAAATTGAACATGATTATGTCGGTGAGTATTTTGTTCTTTTTCTTTGATGTTTACATATAACTATAATTTATAGTAAGTAAAAGCTAGATTGTTATAATTAATAATTGTTTATTTTTGCCGCTTGTTATTTTAAACAAACATTAAGTATAACACACCAGTCCTAAAGCTAACTGATCGGATAGGACTGATGGGATTATAGACATGGAATAGGGGATATTGAATGGGGTAGAGGGAAGTGGACCATCATAACTCCCACTCATCTTACAAAACCTCATTTACTCAAGGCTAACCGTTTCACACCGGTATCCTGCGAGAGCGTGGCATCACAATAATTGATCTCACCCTAATTGTTGTAATCAAGATAATGATTCCCGCCTTGCTGTACCATGTACAGAATAGTACACTACACAAGTTATTTATAGTTTACTGCCAACGAAAAGTGTGACCAGAAGCAGTGGCGGATTTGCTGTCTTGGCCGCCCTAGGCCACAGGCCATATATTAAGTACCACCCACCCCTTTCTCAGCACCACTTAATCATACTGAGTAAATAATGAATTTACCTAAACGAAATAATTACTACACATTACATTATCTATATTTTATTTATAAAAAGTACAAAAGTGATTTAAGAAGATTATTGTTATTCGTTGCGGTGCAGTGCGGCCCACCATAATGTGCGCGAGCCTTTAAAATATTTAGTTACTGAGTTATTTCTTCTAATCATCAGTGAATTTTTTGTCACGATTGACCGCCTCTAATATCTGCCCGCCCTAGGCCCGGGCCTCCTGGGCCTTAGGGCAAATCCGCCACTGCCCAGAAGGCTATTTTGATAAGCGAGATCAATGATGATGACGTGTTGCCACTTCGAAGATGCCTGCAAGCATATCTGACCCCAGTTATGAGTTAGACATTAAGCGAGTGTGACGTATATCCGTGACGGGCGTAAAAACGTATTCAAAACGGTGAAATGTACAGTTAAAAGTTGTGTATTAAATTCCGAAAATGATAGTTAAGCAAGTGGCGTTAGCTTTCACAAGTAAGTAGCTTAGTTTTGATCGCATTATTTAAAATAACATTAAAAAACAAAATAATATATCGTGCATTGTTTTTGTCACCAGTGTTGCCAGTAAAACGAATTAAAATTTTAACGATTTTATTTTTAACATTTTTTTTGACACAGTTCATGAAAAAGACAATGATGGAAGTGTGCCCCAGTAAATTTTCTGTGCTTTAATGATAAAATTTCGGCAACGACTCTAATATACTTATTTTTTTTATGATAATTATTGACTATGTAAGTCAATAATTATCATAAAATAGTGTTAGGTTCAGTAGCAGTTAGAATGATCCTTATTTGTTTGTCTAAGTCAAAAGTGGCGCATTCTACTATCAGAGGGGGGGTCATTTTCGCAGATTTATATGACAAACTTGACAAGTATCGACATAAAGTGGAATCTTACACTATGTCTTACTTGTATATCTAAATACGTAGCGATTCTCCAAAGTAGACGATTTTAGGCCCTCAACTTTAATTGAACCTTTGCACATGTTTTATTAAAATGTTTTGTTATAGTAAGATATGAAGCAAGCCGTGAAAACCAAATCAAAACCCGTTAACTAAAAACATTTTTGATGTACTAAGTATATATTGTAAGTTTTATTTTTATAAAAAATAAATAAAAAAAACGTTCAATCTGGGGATATTTCTGACTACTGGCATCTCTGTCCGCTTTCACGAAACCAATGCCTTGTCTCATTTAACGTAATTGGTTGGACTAAGGAAGAAACGAGACAAACATAGTTTACTTTGGCATAATGCATCGGTTTCAAAGCTAGGTCTTTTGAACTCGCAAGTGGCTACGCATTTTAAAGAATTATTTGTAAGACGTTGCTACTCTAGTATATGTAAGCTCACCACAGAGTACTTTATATATACTGGAAGCTCACTGAGCGAGATGGTAACGCCAATTCGCTGACGGAAATGTGAATCTTACATATAACCCTTTGAGCGCAGGTAGCCTTAAAGAATTTCTTGCAGTTATTCTAAACCTAATACTTAACTCTGAACAATTCAGTCATGTAACTACTATAACAAATAAATAACCTTTTCACACAATTCACGTTGATTATGAAATGCAAATTGCTGGCAAAGCTTTATTAAATTAAATTTAATAACCACGAAAACGTAGTCATTAATTAGGTAATTACGTTCATTATCAACGACTACTTTCATTAGTTTTAAACGTTTATTTTAATTTACGCAATATTCTGATCATTACTGCAGTTAAATTTGAGTTGACCGCACTTTAGCTTCATGATTGTTAATCACATTAATTTACTACTTCGTCAAAAAAGTATCGGGAAAAGGTCAATAATACACAAAATATTACTTGTTCATTCGAATTTATTTTATCACCTTCAAAGTATGCTCTTTCAGAAACGATACACTTAGCCATCAAATAGTCCAATCATCAAAACATTTTTAAACGATTTTTCCGGAATTGAGTTTAGTTCTCGTCGGGAATTCTCCTTTATATGCGATGTGTAAAACGGGTACCACGAAGTGGTAATTTGAGTTTAGGAAAGAGAAAGAAGTCGGCTAGAGTCATATCTGACGAATATGGTGGTTGATCTATGGTATATGTTGTTTTTGGTGAAAAATTGGTTCACAATGACGGCCTTGTGCGTAGGCGCATTATCGTGGTGCAAAATCCTACAATTTTCTTTTCACAAATCTGGCCTTTTTCGTCTAATTTGCTCACTTAAACGCCGCATAACGCTCATATAATATACTTTTATGACAGTCAAAGAAAACAGTTAACATGACTTTGAATTTTGTCGACAATGGCGCGGTCTTTTCGGTTTCGGTTCAGTTGAAAGGCGCCACTCCGAAGCTTTTTTGACTAGTTTGCATGTAAAACTTGTAAACCCAAGTCTCGTCACCAGTAATAATGCGTTTCATGAATTTTTCGGTTGGAATTGACTAATTCTAGCATGTATTTAATCTAAATGACCGATGCAACTCTAACTCCGCGCGAGAATGAAAAACAGTTGTGGCAATCTAACAACAACAAAAAGACAAAAAAAATAAATTGGAGCCATAAACAAATCATCCATTCCCGATACTTTTTTGACAGAATGTAGTTTACATGTTACTGACAATTTACAAAATTAATGATTAGGATAAGATTTTCAAATATTTCCTTACTACTGTATTAAATAGAAACTCTAATATTGCACGCCACAGAAATTTACGAAGTGAAATCTAACTATATAAATTTATCTATCTACAATCTACGAATTTTAGTGTTTACTTGTACTAAAATTCATCATTCATCTATGGGCTTTTATTTTATATAAATTAAACCGCTCTGGTCCATCTTGTCATTTTTTATTTATTAGGGTCTCAGCGACTAAAGAAGTTTCTAATAGCCCTAATAACCGACGTTGATAAATACAGCCCCCTATAATATTTATTACATTTTAAACAGACCAATATGTTTTTGATGCTGACACCATATTTACATTTATGGTGGCTTTTTTTTTCAAATTAACTACATCACAGTCTGTGTATAATATATCCTACATCTACCAGTACCTCTTTCAATCATATATACGTATCAATTTCACTATACGATTCTCCAAAAGCTAAAAGCTCGCTTTAGGCCCCCGTGTACTAAATTTCAATATAATAATTGAAGATATAGAATATAACATTTAAGAAAATAAAGATCAATAAATTATCACCATAAAATATATATGTATATCTGTATATATAGTATAGTTATATATTTATTATTAAAATGTAAGTAATCGTACAATAATAATTATGTATACCACCATCATCACTCCTAATCAGCAATATTCTTGCCACGCGTTGTCTAGAAGACATCGCTTTTTAGCGATAAGACCGCCCTTTGTACCCAACTAGAATAACACTAGCTCGGAAGTTTTTCTGTAATGGTGTACAAGTGTTATCTATTTATCTAATGAAATAATTTAAAATGTGACTATAAATAGTTTATTAATTTCAGATTAATTATAGACTGCATATTATAATGCAACTACAGTTCTATTACGTGAGGTTCAGCACACAATCTATCGCCGGGGTAACTTATATGGACCACTTCGATTTCGAAGAGAGATACAGAGATGTATCAGAATGTGACCCAATGTATTGGCACCCTTTACATTTGCCTCCGCACTGTATGAACATGTTTATGAAATTAATAAGATCTCGAATAGCTAAGGACTTTCCTGTAAGAATAGTCGCAAAGAAAGAAGACGGTTTAATATACGGACTCAGTAATTCCGAATACTCCCAACCTATTTACCAGATTGTCACCGATGTTTCAAAAGAATATGAGAAATCTCAATCACCGTTTAGACAGGTGCTACATCTTTTGCAAAACGACGTTCAAAAGCAACCGATTGTGCCGAAAATGGAAGTACTACCGTATTTGGGCCTTTCAGCTGTATACAACCAACCGATATCGAGTAAAAGTGAAGCTTTGATGAAAGCTATAGCAGACACGTACGCTAAATACACAAAATCTGATGACGAATATTATCTTGGTAAAATTGAAATTAAGAAAGGACCAGAAAATGAGAACAATGGTCATAGAAATAATTTAAAATCCAGCGATTTGGAAGAGGCAAAAAAATTTATAATAGAAACTTCTGGCCAGCATCGACCTTTACACATTAAGAAAAAGATGAAAAATGGCGATACAATAATAATTACCAAAAAGGAAATCAATTCTTTTTAATTACATGTATATTATTGTTATAATATTTCATGTATGTATGTATGTATGTATATTTCATATATTATATGTCCATAGGCGATGGTAACCGCTTTCCATCAAGGGGGCCGTCTGCTTGTCTGTTGAACTCCTGCAATAAAAAAAATAAAAAAGTTATTACATTTTCACAAATAGTCTAAGAGTATAATAATATAAATAGTCTTTCTTTTAAATTACCCGAAACAAAGAACAAAGTACTGATTGATACTGATGACGCTGATTCCCTGGATGATGGGCCGTTGGTGTGGGATACTACTTGCTTTGGTACTCTGGCGACGTCCCATCTTTCAAGTCCGTGCTCTACCGCTGGATCTGCTGCAGCCGAACAGGAAGCTCTCAAACGCCGCGAATATGCTGCCATTGGAAATGGTTACACATTTGCGGCGTTTGGGGTGGACAATCTGGGTTCGAAGGGGGTTCTAACGCTCTAAACCGTAACACAGCCAAACGTTTAGTAGACATCACACGCGACCAGAAGGCTGGTCTACTTTGCTAAAATATTGAGCGTCCTTATACAACGTGGCAACGCCGCCAGCCTTTTGGAAACGTTCCTGGTAAGGGACAGTGGTATGGGTCAATATTTTTCTTTAGCTATTGTTCCCCTTTTTTATTTAGTTTTTATTTTTAACATAGTTTATTTTTGAATTTATATTGTACTATTAATTATTTTCTAATTCAATAAAGCTTAGATACAGAAGAAAAAAACTAAATACTTAGGTGTATAATATAAGAATATTCCAAAATATTTTTTCATTCTTCTGTATTACTGTTATGTATGATACCAAATACTAAATGAGTCATCTACTGCACTCGCTTCTACTTGTAATCAAGAAAAAATACCTTTCAGTAGCTATTGTATCCACTACTTAAAAACTTTATTTTTTCCCTTCATGTTACAACATGCACTATATTTTTGCTCGGAGTATCACGTTATTCTCACCTTAGTCTTACTTTGAAGTGGAAGCCGTCATGTATCGATGAGGGATAGGTAGTTACAACAATATGAACACCAATTTGAACGTAAGTATATTTTCTTTAATAGGCTTTATGTATGATCGGAACAATAAGAGATATTTTATCTAAATTTGAATAGATGATACAATATTGAGTTGTTAAAAGTATGAACTTTAAATTATTTTTTACATTTCGGAACGGAATCTCTGAAATATTTTTAAAATATAATACTCATCAGTTTACACACACACACACACACACATATATCGCAAAAAGCTCAAGTGGTTGTCAATCTCACTTCGCCGGAATGCTCATCTTCTCAACCTGCTGTATAGCATATTATTTATTCCTTCTACCCCTTCCTATCTTAAGGAGCGTTTTGATTTCCTCCATACATCTCACACCCTTAATTTGCGCTCTTCTCATAATCTTGCCTTAAAAACACCTGCACACGTTTCTACTTTCTACACCAAATCCTTTGCTGTGCAGGCTGTTCGGCTATGGAATTCATTGCCCGAAAATGTGAGACAGACAAAGTCACACGCCGTTTTTAAAAAACTGGTACGGGAATATTATCTCACTTTATAATAAATATTCAATACCATATTACATGTATGTTTATTTATTAGTTTATTTGTATTATATATATTAGTAGGTATATATAATATTAATATATTATGTATTAATACTATTATTAATATTGTATAGCTATTGCTGTTGCTATACACATATTAATGATGTATATATTAGTATATATATAATATTAATATGTGTTATTGTTTATTCCCTTTTTTTTCATTTTAGGTATATGTATTATGTGACATTTATATATCCTATTTATATGTATTGTGTATTTAATTAGCACACCACCGTCATACACTTGCGAATTTCCTGTTCATAAAATCCACAGCCCGGGTTGTCTGGAAGAGATCGCTCTAAAGCGATAAGGCCGCCCATTGCTCCTACTTTTACTCTTAAATGTAAATACTGTAAATTGTTTATTTTATGTGTATGTGGTGAACAATAAAGTGTTTTCTATTCTATTCTATTCTATTCTATAAATATATATATAACATATAGTCTGTATGTTTGTACACTATTATCTCAGGACATAGTAAAATTATATGTAGGTATAGCATAACACTATAACCTAAATCAAATGGCTGAAATGGCTGAATTAATTCTTATAATCATAGTTTTCAGGGTTGTATTCATATAGTTGGGCTTACAATTCATGAATCTTTCGACCATATATATAGGTATATACTGCACTGGGTCATCCCCCAAGATGATGTTGATCTTTGTAATTCATTTAACGTAATGTAAGTTGTGGGAATAAGCTAATCCATAATAAAATCTTCGGAAGGGTTTAATTAATCACTTTCCATAGAATCACGTGAGGAAAATGCAAGTGTAGTATATCGTAAAACATCTATCTTTAATTTACGTATCTCCTCCAAAAGTGATATCTATCAGATCACTGTTTCTTTCTTGTTTCAGCTTATAATAATTCTGTGGATACAACAAACAACAGGCACGTTGGTCGGAGTGAGCTACTTTGACGACCACAACTTCAATAAAAGTCAAAAGCTCAAACCAGGAGAGGATCCATGCAACCCTCTCTATTGGTATCCAAAGCCAATTCCAGAGCACTGCTTCATCAGCACACCAGCGCCGAAACCAGCAGCAGTGGTTGTCCCAACACCTGTGCCAATTCCTGTTCCTATACAGCCGCTGCCTGTTCATTTTATTCCTCCTATGCCAAAGATACCACCAATGCCAGTTCTCCCTCCAACTCCACCTTTGATACCGCCATTTCCTGCGCAGCCCTTACCACTAGTTCCATTGCCACGAATTCCATCAAACAACATCCAGTCACCAGAGCCTTTACCTTTTGGAGTACCTATGATTCCAGCTATGCCCATACCTCCTGTACCTAGGGCACCATACCCAGCTTATCCACCAAGTGCACCTTACGGGTATCCAAACATAGCATATGAAGTTTCTAACATAGCCTATGGAATACCAAATATTTACAAAGAAAGGCCACAAGTTGGCATGGTTCCAGGGTTACCAGGACTTGTATCTCCTGATGGAGGTATTAACATTTTACCATTCTCAGACGCTTATGCTGATATGTTTGAAAGGTATAAGCAAAAAATTATTACAAAAAAGCTGACGCAGAAGTTGGGCGATTTTAACAAACATCCCTGGGAATTATGGGCCCGAAGGCGCCGTAAACGACTCCATGGCTGATCCTGGAGTACATTCAATTTAAAGTCGCTGCTTCAATATAATAGAGGACCACAAATCAAAATAACACTTTTTGGAAGAGTATCTATCTATCAACGGTTTTAATTAGATATATTTTCAATCGCTCTGTAATTTTTTTAGAAACCAGTATTAACCTAGTTGGTTTTAATGTTAAGAAACACAAAACATAAATAATGATTGTGTGGCATAATTGTGATTTTTTTAAAATATGAAAGTTAAAGCTAAGGAAAAGTGATTTAGATTGTTTTCAATTTGTGGCACTCGTGTATGGAAACAACGTTGTTGTTGGAACTTAATCACGATTTATTGAAACACTATAAAAATAATAAAATATAATGTTTCTACTTTTTCACATAAAATGCTTATTTGATGAAAACAATCCTTTCTTGATTCTCCGAAGTATTTATCTAATCGAATTCTTATATGAAATAAACATATCTATGCTTCTACATAGATAAAATTTATATATACAATAAGTACCATATCTAATGTTAATAAAGTAAACCAGGACGGATTTTAATGATATTGACATATTAATATTTCGAACCAAGAAATATTTCTTGAACAGATTAAAACTGTTGTTGTTCAAGATGAGGTCGCAGCTAGAACTACAAATAAAGATAATTATACTTGGTTACTTGTTTTATTATAATATAAATTTAGAAACAAAAAACATTAACATTTTGATTATAAAACATGGTTAAGTGCACAAAACCTTCGCACTCGTATTTCAGAAACTAAGTGCAAACAAATCTGAAAATTAGGTATACATATAATAATTAAGTAATATCATCTAATATTAGTTTTGCATCTAAAACTTAATAATAATCTTAAAACTTTTCTAAGTTTCAATATTTACACTAAATTTTATTGGACGGAATACCTGAAGGCTATAAGTTGAATATACAGATCCTTATTTGTCAATTATTAGATACTATACTAATTTAATGGCATTAAACTACATAAACACTGACATGATCCAAAAAAATGAACGTTTATTAACATATATGCATTATTAATATGCAATGCTCTGATGAGCTGTTTGATTTGGAGCCTACGCCGCCATTCTATTATCACACTGGCGGTTGGTTCACCCACACTTCCTAGACCAGGGCTCGGCAACCTGCGACTCGCGAGCCACATGTGGCTCTTTGGATGTAAAGCTGCGGCTCTTTTGTCATATACGCACAAAAAAACAAGGCTTTCATTGAATTTGTTTGCCCAATTGTTTGTTGTTGAAGCAAAGTTAGTGTTGTAAGTTAATGTTTGTTTTCTTTTTTTAATTTAAGAATAATTAATTATCTAATAATATCACATGCATATTATCTTTTTATTGTGAAAAACACTACTTATCTATGAATAAATAGATTTGTTTGTTTTTATCAAGACAATTAAACTATGCAAGTAATATTTTATTGTTTGCAAGAAAAAAATTGTGGCTCTTTAAAATAAACTTCGTAAATTGTAATTTTTGACTCTGCCGACTGAATAGTTTGCCGACCCCTGTCCTTGACACTTAGAAGTCCTCCACAATACGTGGCGGACGCTCCTTCATGCCATATGTGTCCAAGTTATGGAATGAACTCACTTCCGCGGTTTTCCCAGAGCGCTACAATACGGGGCACTTCAAAAAGGGCGTGAACAGATACCTAAAGTGTTAACGAGGTAGGCAACGCGTCGGTTCCCCTAGTGTTGCAAATATCCATGGGCGACGGAAGCCACCTATCACCAGATGGTCCATCTGCCAGGTTGACTATCAGCAAACATTTTTTTTTAAATGCTCATAATTGGGAATCGGTAATATTTTATAATAGTGAAATTAAGTGTGTTTGTAGTAACTAGCGAACAAATATAACTCACGGCTTTTCCCATAAACTGTTTAAACAACTACAACACTCTTCAGAATGATAACTAAAAGTAAGTTATTATCCTGAGACTAAACTCCATGAAAGGACTATATGTGAGGTGATAGACGTAAATACTATGCATACCCGAAAAATTCTAAAACTTCACGCGTAGTAAAAGTGACCATTTTTATGTTACCTACTTGTCCACGTATTTGAATCAATTACCGTAAAATATTATATGTATTCACATAATTTTGATACTGGATGAAAATATGGTAATTGAAATCCCGACAAATGCAATAATTTCCTTGGGATACGAATGCAGTGTTTACTGGAGTGCAGTGAATTGCTTACGAAACGATTTTCATAAAATTTATTTATGCATTGTTTTTCGTAGATCATTTTGGTATAACGTACGATTTTCGCAACCAATTACAATATTTAGTTGGTAAAAGCTGATCCCTTCTATAGAAACTTGTAACGACCCCCGCAATAAAAATGTAAATAAACCATCTACCATGGTTTTATTTAATTTTATTTGATCATTTTAATTTATTATATATCCATGAAAGAAGGCAAGAATAATTATTATCCAGTAGAATACATTTTCTACTGGATAATAATTATTCTGAAAGCTTCCTACGTAATCAATGGTATCAGAGGCTAATCTTCTGTTGCTATATCACATTCTTACTTGTTTTATGAACTTATCTAAATCAGAAATTACACGAGTTAACTTCTGATATTCAATCTCGATAGACATCTCGGAAAAGAAATCAAAAAAGAATAAACCAACTAAACATTTGCAACAATCTTCACAGGCGACGTTGTAACTGCTTATTTTATAGTTAAAAAAGCAATGATTACCTTTATTTATAAGCATTAAAAAAAACGTCATTAATGACTTCTCTTGCCACAGTCTATGGAAATTGAAACACAGAAAAGAACTGTCAATTTTCGGACTCATACTTTAAACTTTGGTTAATTTCGTCAAAAAATGGGTTTCAAATATTTTGTTAAAAATAAAGTATTATTATTCATTCACATCGAATCGGAGTTACTAGAAATGATACCGAAAATCGTATTAAATGAAGAAAACAGTTGTACAATACATCTAAGGCTCCGCTGATATAGGTACTCGAAATTGGGCAAAGACTAAGATGATGATGATCTGCATTAACACCAATCTATATAGTTTAATGCCACTTACTTACAATATTTTAAATATAACATTTAAGTACTCTTGCTAAGTAATTAATTAAAATACACAGAATAAAACATGTATATTTAAGTAACAAAATTAACATTATTTTACCTAATACTAATGCTATAAGTTACCCTTCTTAATTATTTAAGTACACATGTGCTGCAAGAGTAAGTAGAGATTCCGGCTATCTTTAATAATTAAGTCTCGACCATTACTAAGGCCCATGGGAAAAATTACGCACATAGTATGTTATTACATTACCTATTTGATTGTAATATTAGTTTAATATAATATTAATTGAATATAATAACATAACTCCAACATATAGAATGCGCCCACGGCTGTGTCGTTTAATAGATTTAATCTCTAATGCATTGCGGTATAAACGCATACTTGTGGAGTTATGTAAGTTTACTTAAAATACGTTAAACACACTATGTGTTTTATAGTTAAACTATAATATTGGAATGTTTCGTATGGACTTAAAATATAAACGTCTGTAAATAGACAAACTAATGAGTAATTAGCTAATTTAAATTAATTATAACCAAATAAATTCACATTCGAACTCCTGTTTAATATAATTCATATAGTTTATATCTAAAGATTAAAATAGTCAAAAATCGAATACCTACTAACATAATATGACGTTCTGTTTTAAAGTATCACAAAGCGCACCAGCTATTGGGGTGTAAAAGACATGCTTCACGCCATAAAACACTTTAAGGGTACAGTTGCCCGGATCCCACAAAATATGCCTTGGAGTATTAAACAGAATTTCGTTTAGATCACTGAATATGAGCCCTATTTTCACTCAATATAGCCTAAGTTCACTGAATATAGCTCAAGAATCTTCACAAAGAATTACAAGACGAACATCAACTACAGTTTCTGAAGATACAGAAAAGTTGCAACTGTATTCCTCGAAATGATCACGTAAGCACTAAAGGCCAGAATGATGAATAAGATGTACATTGGAATTTTCCGAGACATACCGGTCATATACCACAAATTCGATGGCAGCATTTGGATCACGGTTAGCGATACCAAGCCCTTTGTTGTCATCGTTTGTATCAATCCATCCTTAACTTATTTCTATTCAACTAATACGCAAAGCCGTTGTAGCTTAGTCGCTAGTGCATGCGTCCGAAATTCAAAAGGCGTTGAATTAAATCGTAGCCAGAAAGCATGCACCACTTAGGCAATTTTCTGACCTAATGTGTATATTATCACGTGCTAACAGTGAAGGAAAACATCGTTACGAAACCTCTATATCGAAATAACCGATATTTCAAACCCGCCGTTGATAGTGATAGTCTGTCTTTGATAGTCATCACCACTTGATACTATCTTATTTAAGTAATGGCCTGGCATCAGGCACCCGTATCTATCCACAGGAGGCACAATCAGGTACTAGCGAAGTGTGGATTTGTCAAAACAAGTCCACTGAAAGCGCTAGTCATTAACTAAATATGATGGCAATCGGTTAGTTGGACTTTAAAGATTGCGCAATTTATATGCTTTTATATAGTTGGGAACGCGGCTAAGCGCACGAACCATTCCATTACTAGGGAACTATCGACCAGAACATCAAAACTATCAACAACAGTTTGGGTCAAGTAACTTCAGTCATCTGCTATTATGATAATTTGTTCCTCAAAATACTGATTATGTTGAGAAGAAGAAGCATAAAGATTTGTCCAATCATACGACATAATGATGATGATGTGTACCATTATGGAAGAAGAATATTATCTTTTTCCATGTTATCATCAAAATAAATATATTATACAGAATATATAGTTACGTGGAGAATCGCATCAAAACTAGTATTCGTTAGCGTCATTATGTGCGTACCATAAACGATAAACTACGTCAAATTATTTTATACCGGTAAAACAGCAGCCTTTCTTGGTTTTTCACTTTCTCTCGAACAATGAATACACCTAAGAAGTATGTTCAAAATAGAAAATCAAAACAATGGCTCCAAATTGGCAGCTTTGATGCTTAAGGCTCGAATTTAGTTTAAATATTAATAAGCTTCTGATCTAACTACAATCTCATGATATGAACAAAATGTGGGTATTTCACCTGACGAAATATGAAAATGTATTTCCAATAAATATCAGCAGTTTAGTGATGTAGATGAGTAGTCACAGAGAGTGGCTAAACCAAGGAGTACAAGGTGAAAAGTCACATCCTACTACATGTAACCCTGTCTTAGCAAAACACTACTAAACTAGACTAAGGAGCCTTTAAATACCATCTGAAGTACTGTGTTTACAGTATTTGCAGTGGATTGAGCTCACTTTCACTTCAACTTTCTAAATGATTGGTGCACTGGGAGTTGGTTCTTACATCAATGAGCCTCAGCCTATAGGAGAGCAAGGCACGGTCAGCAATTGCTGAGTATAATAGGGCATCGAGTTATAGGACAACTGTCATCTACTGGTACTAAGAATTGTATAAAGGGATATGGACACATGTACCGCCTACGATCATCTCTCGAGCAGGAAGGTGGCAAAAACATACTTGAATGAGTTCCAATAAGTCTAACAGTATCTTGACGTTAGCTATTGGACAATCCAATCGCATAGGGCTATAGAGAAGGAAGCTACCCAGCAGTTACTACATATCCCACACTACCCTACTGTCTCCGAAGCGGCGGGTTGCGCATAACACAGGTTTATCTCAAACAAATTTCTGTAGTAGTATTAAATAAAAGATTTTGACATACTTTTTCTTAGACCTATGTTTTAACATTTAATTTTAATATAGGTACCTAATATTTATGTCGATGTTTATCACTGTAAGTTAACAGTCAAAATATATAACTTAATTTTTAAACGGAAGTGATATAACAGTCGATTTGACTTTATCCCCTCTAACTTTAACCTTTCTTACTTAACCTTTCAGATTAGAAAGTGCTAATAAAGAACTAAAATATAGTTCCAGCTTACTTTCGTCCATTACATTTACAAAATCTGATAAATGTGAGAGACTATATATTTATACTTCAGTATATTAGTAAGGGTTGTGTCATCAAATGCTATAAACCTGGATAACTGATTGTGAGTGTAAAACATAGAATTTATAATACGAGCACGCAAAATGCAATATAAATTGCAACGCGGAAAACTCAAATCTATTTGAGGTATTGTTGTCGGTTTTGCATGCAACAGTATACATATTTTAAGCCCGACCCTTGACATAACTATGCTTCATACAAAACGAAATCTTAGACTAATCGCAATGTTACACATGTTATGTACATGTTATTCTTATAAAATTGTCACAAGACAATGGTCTTAAACGTTAATTAGTAAATCATTTCGATTAAACATTTACGTCATATTATGTAAATGAAATCCTAGAGAAAATAATTTGTATAGAATATTTATATATTTTAATTATACTTAAGCTATTCGTTAAGTTATTAAAATAATATCTACACTTTGAATGCAAATTGGACCAGCAGCTAAATTATAAAAGGCACCTAGTGGAATGCTTTGCTGATAAATTTATAATCAGCTATTCCTATTATTAATCTTAAAATTAACATAGAATATAACTACTGTTTACCTACAGTCTAAAGTCATATTATCTTATACAAAATAATAATAATTATCATTATTGCATTATATATATAATTGCATTTCAGTGCAATAGCAACTAGCTGAGCCGTATCAATATAAACACAAATGTAAAACAAAGCACAGACTAGGCCCCGAAGGACGTCAAAATCAAAGGGCAATAACTTCTGTTTGTTCATTGATAAACGCAATTTGCAGTTTATTGACTACAAAGGTTTTATAGCTTACTTCTTTTTACTTTATTTTGTAGTATTAAGTAATAAACTGGTTGTAAAGTTGAATATGTGGTACACCAAAATTATCAAGTGTTAATTTAGATAATCACTGTATACTTTTACAAAGTTATTTTTATATGCACACGATAAAACTCAAATTGATAGATATTGCAAACGTTGGTTTTAAACTGATTCCTTTGAGTTGAGTTCCGTGATTAATTAAAATTCTATTTTATATCTAACGCTTAGTTAAAAGTTTATTCATCAGAAATTGATATGACTCATCAATAATAATTATTCCAGAGCGAAGTGACAGTTACTGTAAACAATTATGTGAATCTAAGCTGGAATGCTTGCACTAACAGATATATTACCAAAACTACTTTTATTTTTTAAATATGATTAAAAATACACATAGTGGAAGAGACATTACAGAAAACAAGCAACATAAAATAACATACACAATATTCAAACAAAATAAAAAACTACCTCAGCCAAGCTGAAACATTTATTTCAACCCGAGTCGAACTCGAAAATACACAACAAGAGTATCCTATAACAATCTTTACTGCTCCCTATATAGTAAGATAGAATAATTTTATAGCAGGCATATAAGGTCCTAGACGCTAACGTGATTCTACTTTTAATTTCTATCTTTGAAATGAAATTTGTATAATACGTCTAACCCTTCTTCAATCAAATATGATCATAATCTTCAAACTTTCAATGTTTGTGTAATGATTATGATAATGACACTTGATCCTAATTTTAAAATAACAATTTCTTGGAATGCCCATACACCCTTCGGGTCTCTCAATATTGAGAAGCGGAGATGATGACACGGGCTTGAAATACCGTAGCTGTCTTGTAATTAGCAAACAAAGCCAGATGAATCTTCAAATGACGTTACATTTACTCTTAATCTTCAAAAAGTGCAATATTCAAAAATAATCTCTAAAAAATTATAACTCCTTCACACAAATGGTGGCAAAATAAAATACAAAGCAATTAAATTATATAAACATCTTTATAATATGACGTTCAAAATCTAATCAATTAAAACCTTATGCCTGCTTTAACTATAAATAGTTCAAGAAGATATGTGACTTTCTTAAAATTATTGCCATTCGAATACACGAAATCAAATATAATCATTACGAACATTTCATAGAAAAACGCATGAAATATTATTTTCCAAATATTCTAAGTTCTAACGCTCTAATATTTAAAAAAATACGAAACATTATTTTAAATTACCTTAAGGATAATAAATGTTCGTCAAAAATTGTCTAAAGGCGAAAAAGACTATACGAACCTTTAAAAAATATTACTCATTAGTTGATTTTTCGCGATATCAAGAAAAACCGTTAAACATATGATATACAACCACAAAATAATTTTCATTCGTTTCTAAAACATGTTATCGATTTAATACTTGCAATTATATTCAAATTAATGAAATCACATTGAATGTTATTCGGGGTCTTAATTATAATCCAAAAATATATGCTAAAAAGCACCTCACTGTTAAAAAAATAGTTATTTTAAAACTTATAAGAACATTTATTTGATAACGAAAGCATTAATTCAACGAAATAGTAAACGTTTTTAAAAATGTACCATGTTTTATATTTATGTCATATTCAACAGAACTGTGTTTTTTAAAATAACATCATCTATATTTTCATTTAATTTTAATCCATTTATTTGAATATAATTTATGTAATTAGATTAAAAACCTTAATTTTCGTAATAACGATACTACTGCTATTTATAAGAAATTATTTTATTTAAATATAGGTCATGAATTCTATACGGTATAAACAACTTAAAATTTTGTCAAGGTGGAAACAATAAACGAATATGCTCATGCGATGAAACGCTAGAAAACAGTTAATGATTGATAAAAATTAGTAGACAAATCCCTATTTACCATTTTACCATTGAGCCATTCAAACTGTAGAGGAGAATGCAAGTCTATGGACGAAAAATAATTCCAAAGCCTTAAGGCTACAACTATGCCTATCGCTAAAATATTTATTGATTAAATAACATTTAAAGATTTACCTATATTTTCGTTTAAGTGGCTCTTTTAGATAACAAATCCACTAATACCAAATATATACATATAAATTTGAAATTCTATATTGACTAAATAGTGATGTTTTGTATATTGCAATATACAAAGAAAATATAATGCTCAACCAAAATAGTATATTTCATTTATAATACGTATACTTTTAGACTACTTAAAGACTTGAGTAGCAAACTTTATTAAATAATAAAGAACCTACAAAAAACTAAAGATAAATTTCCTTTAAATATTGAGCTGCACATAAAGGGCTAAGTGATTATAGTAATAGTACTAATAACTACACAAGTACTTATATAATAATTTCATAGAAACATGTAGCTTTTTCTTTATATACAAATATAATTCAGCGTAATACAAATCTCAGTTGGCGTGAGGATGACTCAACTAGTTGGCTCAAACAGTGTTACGAGTTCAACATTATTTTTGCATTTCGTAATAGACAAAACTATGAGATGAAAAAAATATAGCGAAAATCTTTATCGAAATCGTTATCTATTTTCAATATGTGACCTTTATTGAAACGTCTTCCTACCGAAACTTACGATTCGACCTCAAAACTTGTGGCTTGCTGCGGGTTGTTCGGGCGGTGTAACATTCATTCCCATATTGTCGTACGAAAAATCGAGGGTCGTATCCTCAGCCGGGTGCCGATTACTCAAAGCTGTGCTGATCGTTTTCGGAGTCGTGGCTCCTTGACTTTTTTCTGTTTGCGAAGTTCTTTGTTCTAAATCTCTCACATTCAAAGGTTGATTTTGCCTTTTTGGGGGCTCAGGGTTTCGTATTTCCAGCTTCAGGTCGTGTTTTGGTTTTGGCAATTCGGCGTGTGGATTGTGGTGCGTCAAATCGTTCGGATATTGCTTGACACGATTCTGAAATTGGTCCAGATTACGTGCATTATTATAAAACATTTCTGACATTATAACTTATAATAATAGTATTTTAATTGTAGCGTATATATTCGTTACAAGTTTTGAAATGAAACTTCTTTAGAATCAATCAAAATAGAATTAAATAATGATACTGATAATGTACATACTCAAAATTCTAATGTACATATTCAAGAATTGTAAGAATAAAATATATGTTATAATCAATAAAAGATTTTAAAAAATAAATAACTTTTCTGTCGTATCATATTAATATACATAAAATTTAAGTAATAACAACAATATTAAATAGTTCAAATTAGATTAGTGTAAGTTATCAGTTCTGTAGGGCGTCCCGAGACGCACGCGTTTTTTTAACATATTTGCTATTAATTATTTTTATGCATCAATCTGCAGCCAGGGCTGGTAATTTTTTGTTTTCTGGAACTGGCTAGCTATGACCGCAATTATATCTACTATATCTTTCTCAACCTTCAATAAGAAATTATATGCATTTTCTACGGGCAGTACAAAACGTGTTCAATCTAGCTTTGAGAAACATACTTGAGGCAATACGGCATCTTTTAGAACCCATTAGGTACCGAAATATGTTGTTATATTAAACATGTAAGCCATCCAGAGAACGCCTTGCACATTTCGTCCAGGTCCTGTAGAAAAAGTGGCATTGACGTAAAATGAATACAACAGAAAACATTTTTGAATAATATGAATAATTTATCATTCTCCATTATTTATTATCATACGTTTTATTGGTTTAGCTCTAATGCCACTTTCCTAAAGGAGCAGGTCAGCATGTCTCAAAACGTCCTAAGCAGGATTTTAGTGTCATTATATAAAATGACTATATACACTTATATATATATATATATATATATATATATATATATATATATATATATATATATATATATATACACTAGCTGTCCCGGCAGACGTTGTCCTGCCCGGTAAAAAATAGGGGTTTATCGTAGAAGGGTGAAAATTGAGGATTGTATGTATTTTTGTATGTTGTATCATAAAAAAATAGAAATTAAAAATATTGTCTAAAAAATAAAATAAAAAATTTAGGGGTGGACTACCCCTAACATTTAGGGGGATGAAAAATAGATGTTGGCCGATTCTCAGACCTACCCAATATGCATACAAAATTTCATGAGAATCGGTCAAGCCGTTTCGGAGGAGTATGGCAACGAAAACTGTGACACGAGAATTTTATATATTAGATATATATATATATACTTATATATATATATATATATATATATATATATATATATATATATATATTAGGGTGATCCAAATAAAATTCTGTGAAAAGATGAGCCCTTAATATTAATATTAAGATTGTCCTCATTGCATTTTTTTAATTCTCATAAGAATAACACAGGCAATTTTTTTTTGCTTCTTCTGATTTTTGTACCGTTCAAACGACTGATTGACTGATAAATCGTTGTTCCAATCTTTATAGAGAACTGAACGTTCTACAAAAAAAGTCTGATAACATTTTTTGATTAATAATAATAATAATTGATTAATATATATATATATTAGGGTGGGTCAAATAAATCATAAAAAAATTTTTTTACAAGTGACACGGAAAAATGGGTTGCTAGACACCTTAAAAAAATTATCACCAAGCATGAGCTCTTAATTTTAATAGGAAGATCCTCCGCATCGCAGTTTTGTATTTTTTTCTCAGTCCAATAGAAGAAAATTCATACATCATCATTTATCGATTGAACAGAAAAATGTTCCGAGAGAATTTTTTAGGAAATTTAATGCTCTACAAAAAAGGTATCTCATATTTTTTCCGTAAACCTCACCATTTGAATGATATTAAGGATTTAATTTTGATTATTTTAAGACAAATTTCATTTTTGTTTATAAATTTTATAACTCGACAATGAATGACTTTTACAAAATGCGCAATACAAATTTTTGTTGGAAGTTAACTGCTCTATAAAAATGGTTTCTTATGTTTTGGCGACGAAATTAACCGTTCAAAAGATATTCATCATCAAACTTTCATGTGTACGGATTTTAAGTTTTTGATGAGATATTCGAAAAATTTCAATTTAATTTATAATTTTTGAGAAAATTTACACGAATTTTAGTTGTTATCAACTGAGAAACTTCAAAATATTTTTCAAGTTTTTCTCCATTTAAAAAATAAATTGGACTTTATTTATCGCTCAGTTAAATATTTATTAATAAATAAAGCAAAGTTTTCATTATCTAAGTAACTATAAGTTTTCATATTATCTGAAGTTTCAGATACATAAAGTGTCCTAGTCTGTGGGCTAAAAAGCAGTGCTAAAACTATATATAGTCCTGACATTCCTACGTGTAGACAAGTAAAATGCTCGTAGTTGCATTTAATTTTAATAATTTATGAAAGAAAGAAAAAAGAAACGACTTTGTTTGAATAAATAGCGACGTAATAACATTATTATATACAGAGCATATAATAATGTATAAGACGGTAAACACTTTCCATCGGATGGGCCATCTGCCTGTTGATCTGCTTCACGCAAATAAAAAAATATTTATGAGGACACAGACAGCCCGCCGTTGTCTACTGCTGTACTGCTTGCCCAAATTCGCGCCACATATCCCGGTCCTCTGCTTTTCTCATCCAGCCTTCACCGACAACAAGCGTATATCATCGCGACCGTCTAGTTCACCAGATTAATGGCGCGCGCGTTTGTCGGCACACGGATTATACTATATTAGCAATACAATCTTTATTATTAATTTAAATATCATTTAAAAAAATAACAATACTAATAAATGTATTAGAATTCTCCGCTGTTCGAGGCCCTCTTAGACCTGGGGTCTGATCATGCGATTGTGGACAGGTGGCATTTTGCTTGTCACGCCACCGTACTGTTAGGGCTTGCACAGACGATGCTTAGCAGTGCTACAACGTAGATACACTGCAGCAGCGTAACTACAGTAGTTAAAAGAACACTTTTTCCCGCCTCGTTTCCCGGAATACAAGTTCGATGCGCGTGCGGCGTGGCAACGGAATGCACCGTGTGACATAAAATGGTTATTATCGCCGCCGCCGGAATGCAACATGTATCTATCTAGGCCCTCACACAATTAATAAAAAGTATCATTTGTGATTAATAACAGATTCTAAGTCTGTATTCATCCAATTATAGATTCCTGTTTTATGAGACCAGAGAATGTATCAAGATAATTTCTGCAAAGTGAAGTGACGGGTTCGGGATAGTCTTAACGTGCATATTTTCTCAAGCTGTTAACTAACTACTTAAGTAGTGTAAAAATAAATCAGCCATTCGATCAATAATGAAATCGCTATCTGTCTTCGTAGATGACAGTTGGTTTTTCGAAATCTTCTAGGTTTATAGGGCTGGCATTTAAAATCACGGTGTATTATATGCCGTTACACAATGCCTCAGCAAACTTTAAAAATAATTAATGATTTGGAGTGCGCCATATCTAACTAAGAGTTGAAATGAAAATGAATGTACCTAGTTTAACTTAAAAACTTATACGGTTTTACATATAATAATCTCGCTAAGAAACGATTAGGCATCTCTTAGGGAAAAGAATCAGAATCAGACCCTGATCAATGAATATCTTTTTTACACTTATAAACGTGTATTACCTGTTGTTTACCTAAGAGGAGCACAGATAAATGAAATTTGAATGATTAACGTAGGCTGTACGCAAAGTATTTGACTAAAGAGGAGTTTATGGGTAAGATTTTCACTAATCAGTTGCTGAGCAGTTTCATTAAATTTAAGAAACGATTATAAGTTAGGGCCATAATGTCAAAATATTTATAATATTTATATGTAAGTCAATAAATGGGAGAATAACAAATAAGTATGTAATGTCGTAAAAATCATTACCTCCCTCTATTTTTTGTCTTGTGTGTACGTCTTACGTAGTAAATTCCGAAAAACCAAGATTGTAGTGGTTCCTAAATAATTTCAACAAAATTTAATTTGAACAACACTCGTTAAGTAGTTTTGAGATATACACCAAATTTCATTAAATGCCTCTTAAAGTTCTGAAGCCACACGCCGAAAGTTGACGTTCATCGCCTCTACGGAACCTCTTATGGTTTGTAGTCTACTACTGGCTACTTATCCCATGTTATTTAAACATAAATCAGTTTATTTTCTCGAAATATCTTACAAAATTACATTTATGTAAAATATGTCACTTATAATATTCTACTTACTAGCTTCTGCCCGCGACTTTGTCCGCGTGGATTTTTTTTCATAAAAAGTATCCTATGTTACTTCTAATACCTACCTCCAAGAATATGTGTAAAAAGTTTCATGATGATCGGATGAGTAGATTTCTCGTGAAAGCGTAACAAACAAACTTACATTCACATTTATTATTAGTAATTACATTTATATTAGTAGGGATAAAATAAATTTTAAAATCTGTTTGTTAGTCTATAAAATACAAAATTAAGTAAAATAACTATTACAAAACTTACCTTGGAAGGCTGAAACTTTTGCTTGAGATATCTCCAAGAAACCTTTCCACGGCATACAATTATCAAGATCAGCAACAAAACAGCCAGTGCAACCCCACTGACGATAAGCGCAGATTGAGCTTGACGTCTTAAACCTTTGAAACAAGAATATAAAGTTATGACTAAAATATTTAAAAATAGAGTAAGTTAAAATTAAGTTTAATGTTATACTTTAGTTTAATCAATATATTAAAAAATGTAAATTTGCCATCACCTATGAGGCTGATATCGTCACTGGTGACGAAAAATCTCAATAAAAATATAATATAAAGTTGTTTTTATAACGACAAATGTACAAATAGAAATTTTGGTAATATTCACAATACCTCACATAATTTTAAACATAATTATTATTGCACAATCACGAATCTTAATAAAATGAATACCTATAAATTAAATATAAATATGCATTTGGATATTTTAAAAACCCATAATACGAATACATAATATTAATTCGCCAAATATAGGTATGTTAAAATTGATGCTGAAAAATCACATAGTAGGTATGTATTTTTTAAGTGTTCGCGACTTGCAGCATATTAAAAGACTTTTACTTAATTCTACATTTAAATCCCTATACGTTTCGCCATTTTGCTTTTCAGCTGCCTAAAGATGTCCGGATTCAGAATTTAATGTTACAGTTTGTATTTTTAATCAAATTTGGTCAAAATTTGAAAATAAATTTAAAATATTAAATTTTTAATAATTGTTCTGTAAATATTATAGCGAGAAAAATACGTTACGCTATCTAGACATTGAATTTAGTTTTTAAGATTATCTTTATTTACTAGGCCATTACTCCTACTAGTATTCTTCTCCCATGCCTATTAGAACGGCACAAATCCTGATCCTTGGTTGTGATCCGGCACTAGTGGCTGGGTTCCAGTTTCCCTTTAGAGAGCGACAGCACTTTGTTAGAACTTTTGCTGTTACAAATGTCCATAGGCGATGGTAAACGCTTTCCATACGGTGGGCCGTCTGCCTGTTTGCTGAACTCATGCAAAAATAATAATAATAATAACAACCTCTCGTGTCAACAAAGAAAGAAAATCCCGCATCTGAGACTACCTTCATATGCATATCGGAAAAAGTAGCCTACGCTAGTCCCATGTCTTATAAAAACCGGGCAGTTATGTAGGAAACGCATGTTTTGCCATACCGCCCTCACTTGGCCACCCTCCGCCAGGTTCCGATGGTAAGGGTGGATCCGAAAAGTGACCATTAGGCGTCGTTAAGGTAGAAGTATGTACCAATGATCTCAAAATATGTTTATTTTATGATAAAGTCCGCCCGAAATGCAGAATAAAATTTCGAAAAGCGGACCAATTCTGTATCAAGACTATATTGATACAGAAGCAGCCTTTATTTGGAGGCATCCCGCATGTGTAACTCAAGTGTAAAACTCCCTTAAGATTTTACCTAATATGACGTTAATGGACATTTCTCAGAATCGGTTAAATTAAATATTTATTACATAAATGTTCATTTGCCTTAAAATTTGTTAATATTTGAAATAAACTCCAAACATCTAATGTCAAAATTCAACCAATAGTAGGGCAAGCAAAGTAATAGTAAGGTATAGGAAGCGGCCAAACAGTTCAATATTGTACAAAACGTTGCAGCTTCTAAATTTTCTAGAGGAAAGCTCTAGGAATTCTTATTTTTTAAATAACTTTTTTAGTTTACATAATTGATATATAATTCGCAAAAATGTATGCAAGTTGTTTTTGAATCGACAGTATTACATTTAAAACAAATTATAAATTGTCAAAATAGACTTATAAATAGAACGCAAAGCATTGATCAAAGACACTAACTTTTACATAATAGTGAATTTTGGAAACGACTAGAAAATCAGCCGTTAGAAGTCTCACTCACTCTCCGGTAACCTCTCGGGCCCAGAGATAGTGTGCAAATGCATTAACCAGCATTACGAAACAAAAAAAGGATATGTACCTATATCATGAAGTAGGTATGTTATAGTTTTTAGAAATGTGAAATTTAATTTACTTTACTTCAAAATACCCATACGTTATCTAGCAAAGTTAGAACTAACCATGAGTGCAACAGTTTAAAATTGCGCGTTGTTATTGTCGGCGGGGGTGCTAATTAAACGCGATCGGAGGGCCATCTGTTCAGCTATATTCGTCTATCTCTCTAGAACAGTGGTTCCCAACGTGGGCGACAACGCCCCCTTGTGGGCGCTGCAGGCCTAAAAGGGGGAGTTAGAGTTCCAGAAGAAAAATAGGCATCGGCAGATATAGCCCATAAGAGTTAACTTGAGGCCTCAGCGCCGTTGTGTAGTACTACCTATGCGCTTAGGTCTCAAGTTAACTCTTGCGGGCTATAGTAAAAGTCTCGTTTAGAATTAATGTTTCTTCGCTTATGTAACTCTCAATAATCAGTTAATTTAATTTGCCGTTATAGTGTTTTTAAGAAGGTGAAAAAAATGGGGGCGCTAAAAAATAATTTATTCTCAAAGTGGGCGGTATACAAAATAAGTTTGGGAACCACTGCTCTAGAACAATGCTTTTTTTAAATATACTAAAGGTATCTTATACCCCTGACAACGTGTATGCCAAATTTCGAGACTATCTGTTACTTAATTAAAGTATAAAAACATCGAAAACAACAAATTCCAGTTCTCATTTATAATATTAAAGATTGCAAATACAATTAACACATAATACTCTTGAACTATATATAGATGTCAGAAAAAATACTATATAATTATAAAACAACACAGGTCTTTTAATAATTCAGAAACTTGTTCCAAACATTACTTTTAAAGAATACCCCGTTTTCCCATTAAATACATAAATTATGTATGTAATCAAATAGTTGAAAGACAATTTTACGGCACCAACTGACATCTGAAAGGACTGACATCTGAGAAAGGACTGACATCTGACAAAGAAAATTGAAATAATTTCTGAATATCAATTATTCGTAATTGCAACACTAGAGTAAACGAAATTAAATATTCATCCCCGTTATGATTATCGAAAGTACATTAACGTGTAAGAATAATACTAAGAATAACAATCACCTAGTTAAACCTTACTCACAAAACCTTCTAACTCCTACATGACTAGGCAAAGGGGTAAAATAAAGAATTCTGAAAACTGGGTGAATTGAATAAGAATAAGAAAGACCCGGGCTCTGAACACAACCGGGCTTTAACGCTAGCTAGGATGATTTTTATGTCAGATTCAAAATATACACAAGTAAAGCTGGGTAGCAAACTATAATTAATAATAACTACTATAAACTATAATAAATAATGGAAACAAATTATAAGGAAGAATATTAATGTACCTATTAAAATGATATACTCATGTAATGTTATTTTACGACAAATACCACAAAGCAATTATAAAATTTCTTTAAAGAACAAGCTCTATGTACAAAATGTTTTAAAATATAAAACTTTGAACAATATTAATGTTAGATATGAAATTCGCTGCACTAGCACTTCATAGAAAAAGTATATAAAATATACGGCCATAGCACGTTCTGCATAATAATTTTGGTGTATGAACAGATAAATAATTTCGCTTAGCAACATACAAAATAATATAAAATCAATTCGCAAAGTAAAAAGATTTTATTAATTGTCAGCCTAAAATACAACGACACCATTTATCATTTAACTTAACACGTGTTCGCCACATGTTAAATGAAACAGGAATGGCGATCCAATTTTCTATCTAGCATTTCCAGTGCAATTATTATAAAGAAATAACATTAAAAATATTATAATTAGATCCACCACTCAAAAAACGTACTAGATAAATATAAAAATAGTGGCGCAAACACTTAAAGACGCTTATTGAAAAAAAATGTGAATACACTTACTGCTTAAATCTGTTTGAGGGGATGCTTCTTCCGACCTCCGCATATACCGTAGATCCAAAAGATATCCTGAAAGAAACAAAAAATATTTACTTAATACAATTTCATATTACTGTTTGTCCGCTTGAAAATAACTCAAAAAGCGTACTGATGTGAAATATAGATTTGTACTAAGTATTTGGAATACAGTGTCAAATTTTCATTACATCAGCGTATTTATAAGCTATAGTATAGTATAGTATACATGTATGGTTGAAAATACGACGGAGATTTCTCGGGAATGTTAGTTAATTTGCCGAAAGTTTTAGTATTTAGGTATAAAATAAATAAAAATATTCATATATACTACAATAAATCTGTAAATAGTTCGACTGTGTACAATGCGTTAAAAATGTGAAAAAAATAGGGAGGTTAATCCGGACCAGCCAATTTTGAAAAAATAATTTTTAGATTTTTGTGACTGTTTGTGTGACTTTCGGTCTATCGGCTAGAGCATCCCGTGAAAACTACAGAACTGATTTAAATGAAATTCGACATAGAGCTAGCTTATATTCCACGACGTAACTGAGAATAATTTTCATCCCTATTCTCCTCCCATATTTTCTCGGCTGCCTCCTTCTGGGACATTACCTCGTCACAGAAGAAGGCCACCGCTAGCGATTCGACTTGCTGTGCAGCAATCTGGTCAACTAAGCTGCACAGTGCAAGATTCCTGCTGATGATAGACATCAGATCACATCGCGGGGGTCCCCATTATAATCAAGGTAATGGGCTCCAGCCTGGCTTTACGACGTCTAAAACTTTTTTAAACCTTTCCATTACGTAAAACATCCTGTTACATCATAATCATTTGTTTTAATCCAATAATGTTTACTACTTAAAGTAGGCATGTACAATTTTGCTCTGTTTTCTTTATCTAAATTCTAACCACTGCCGGCGTCCTTGCACATGTCGTCAATCCAACCCATAATAGTATTACGTGCGAGCGGGGGTACGCAATTAGTATCGGAAGAAAACACCAGTTATTAACTAATTCTACTACTATACTAATTCTAGAACATTCGTTCATCGTCTATCCCTTTCTGAAATATATCCGTCCTTGTCTTTTCCTTCCAGAACCTTCTACCTTTTTCCAAAAGTCGACCGGTTTTCGCTGCCGGAAAGTTCTACCCTTGGTCGCCACAATAGATTATAGTTAAAAAAAGATTTTGAACAATTTTTGGTCAGTCCATAAATGTCAACATAAAAATCCTATGTGACATTGATCATATAACCTAAGTGTGATCACCGTTCTAGAATATGGCTGTATTTAAATTACTGATCAGAACGACGACCAGCACTCTTTGTATTTACAAAATATTGTATGAGAACTCTCAGTGATGCACATACAGTTAAACGATATTATCAATGGAATCCCAAATTTACATAACAATATCAACTTTGAGAAAAAGTATAGTATAAGCAAATACGAGTGTACACTGTATGCAGGTAGTTTTATAACAGGTGCATTATGATATCTGACACATCCGAATGAAATTTAGCTATTGAGTTGAAAAGGTATGAATGAACAGGTCACATAAAATCACCGGTTTCGATAAAAGGGCCACACGATAGACAGGTGTCTTTATTATTCTAGCTATGAACGATTTCTTACTAAGTGTAGAAGAAGAAGTAGGAAAGCGAAAGTTATCTAATCAGTAAAGAATTAAATGGTAATAAATTCAATGATTTAAAAACAAAAAAATATTCTACATCTAATAAACAACTTTTACGTATATAAACGATTTCTACAAAAAAATACTTATTTAG
Organism: Dendrolimus punctatus; assembly: GCA_012273795.1. Taxonomy (NCBI): domain Eukaryota; kingdom Metazoa; phylum Arthropoda; class Insecta; order Lepidoptera; family Lasiocampidae; genus Dendrolimus; species Dendrolimus punctatus. Next base: position 8,871,578 of record CM022533.1, on the reverse strand, counting down.
GAACTTATCTTATTTCTTATTTCATATAATTATAAATCAAAAGAAATAATTATTTTTGTTGGTTGGTAGCCTTCGGCAAGAAAGTTGCTATAATTAATATATTTAACACTTTTAATTAAACTCTAAAATTAATGAAGAAATAATAATTTATTTAACTTACAAAATATTGATATAATGCAGTTCAGAAAATTTGCCCATTACAAGATGACTGCGGTAGACAAACTTTTTCGTATAAAAGATATTGTGTAATTTAACTTATCCAAATCGTTATTCACTGTAAATTACTAACACATAAATTACTAAAGCATTTAGTCGAAAAGACATCACTATTTTCGATTAAATGCTTTCTTATGTTTCCGCTGCTACATATATGACCAAAACATTTTACATTCGTCGTCTATTCAAATGGTCATAGTCGTGAACTGCACTAAGCCTGATATTATTTATAAAAAAATATACGTTATTCCGAATGAAATTAATAGATATAATAATGCGGACAAACGTATATGACGAGATTCCCAAAATAATCATTCTTAAAAACTTGATTTAATATACACAAGAATTAAAAGTTTCAAGATAACCAATGAAAAATATATTGGCATGGTTGCGACCAGGCTGCGATCGACATGATTCCAACCAACACGTCCCTCACTATCGTATTCACTGATGACTTCGCGCTCGTGGCTTACGCGCAGTTGAGGTTTTGTATTCCACAACATGATTAACTCGCTTTTTTGAAATATCTAACTTGCTTTTAACTAATTACAATATCAAATCTCAGTATTAGCAGGAATATTTATCAGTTTTTGTCGAACGTATTGAGACTGCTGTTGTGTCAACTGTACTGTAATGACAATGCTGTACTGCTGCGAAATTGCTGTCACGAATGTGAATTGTTGGCACTACAAATTTGGCACGAATATTATTTATATCATGTACATTGTAACTATAAAAAAAATAACTGGTATACACTATATAAACGATGGAGAACACGATGCATTTTTTTTAGATTTCTTGTCTGTTTGTTTGGGTTCACGTAAAAACTTCTAAACCGATTTCGATTCGGTTTTAGTCGGTCAACAACAAATTAAAAATTTAAACTTAAAATCTGCGCTTCATGTTATCTTGGAAATAAATCCCTTAGAAAATTTTCTGGGAATTATTTAAAATGCCAGATCAAAAGAAAATTCGAATTCCAATATGATTATCAGTAGCAAATTTTATGTAATAAAATGTATGGATATTTTTTATCTCGGAAATCCCACGAGAATCCCGAGAGCCGTTTGTAGTTGTTCAGGTGGATAAAATTAGCCTATTCCGATAGTTTTCACTAAACTGATAGCTTACATTCTTTTTTAAATTCTGAGGTGCTTTGTGCCACGATGATCGCCCAGGAATTTCAAGTCAAGCTTGGAGGAATTCGCGGGCATATGCTAGTTATTAATATTGACGTCTCTAATAGGGCTGCGGCTATTTCCTGAGCTTTTGAGCGATCTCTTCCAGACAAGCCAGGTTTACAGCATAAATGTGTGTTACAGTGGTTGACATATGAAGTTCTGCTGGCGACTAAAATATATTATTTCCATTTTTTTATGTTTATGGCTTGGCAACTAGGCCTTCAAGCCATGCGCAATTGTATTGTAGGCTACAATCGACGCTATTCAACGGAGTTCTTGTGAAAACTCGAAAGGCCACATTTGGCTATACAGTTCACATTTCTCACCAAAACACATAATTTCCTACAACTATTGTTCATTATAGAGTAATTTTACACATTTTTAGAAAATAAAACTGCACAGCATAACGTTTCCTTTCAGTTCCCGCCAAAAACTCCATATTATTTTCATAGTTAAGTATTTAAACTAGATTTCGGTTCTCTCAGGTACTTTTTACAACATTACTTCTTAGCATTACTTCCCTAACAAGTAGACACTCAGGATTGTTTATCGCATCGCAATATGTGCGACCGGATCACAGATGAGCATCACACTTGGTCGATTTTATAAACAAAGAACCACCTGTAGCTGCACACAGTGATACTTAAATAACACCGGTAACAGATAATGATATAGTCTATGAATGTGTGAGTTCACTGTAGTAGTGAGCGTAGTTAACCTGTTAGAGTCAACAGACCTTAACGATCGCTGTATTGTTGAACCCAATGCCTATAACACAATTCTACTATAAATTTATACAATCACCAGTAATCGTGTTAAGATAACATATTGAAAAATAATAATCAGTCCATAACAATCCCACTCTCAGGCTGGAGCCACTCCGCTTTTAGTAAAATAAATTTGAACAATATACGTTTATTGATAGTCTACTTACACCAATATAATATAACCTATCCCTTGAGAATTAATAGATAGTAACAAATCGGCATAGGATAGTATACACTCTCGATAAGGGCGATAGACAGGGTAGTATTTATCCCGAAAAGTAATTACATTTCGTAAATACTAACAAGAGTAAAACCACGAGAGAAACAACTAAACTTATGAGCGTCTTTAAAAACGTAACAATAAAATCCATCAATCTGATTTAAAATAAATATGCAATTATATTTGAAAAAATATTCAGACATTCAAATAGTGTCTGTTTACGGTTATAATTAACAACGTATGAATGAGTTCTGTCATCAAACACCTTGTTATTCATGAAAAACCTATTTAAATATTGTATATTTTTTATAGATTTATAGGTTTGCCATTGATCCTGATGTTGAGTAATGACGCAGTCTAGGATGGAGCACGCTTACCTACAAGATACCTATTCCCTCGTGACTTGAAGAATTCGAGATTGTATTTGTCAGGAAAAACAGACTCCGGAAAACTATTATATATATATAGAAAGAAAAAGAGAGATAACACTGTATTGCACACCAAAATATACAATTGAGAAAACAGACTATATTTAGAAAAATATCTAGGCAATACAATAAGTGACCTTATCGCTCAAAGCAATCTCTTCCAGGCAACCTAAATAAAAGAGATTTGGATCGGGTGATATATATAGGTGGTGCAGGAAAAAAGCAATAAATGCATGAATACTCAAATTACTTTAAGAAATAAATATACAAATACATACATATGTACATAGTCATATATATCTAAAATATATATTTATTCTATAATTTTAAGTGGCATCAATATCATGAAATTATATGAAGATATTCCTTAAAGTCAAAAATAACACGGAGACTATAAGAAATAAATCAGTATGAAGCTAAACAAGTTACGCTTGAGTTGTACGTAATATACAAAGAACATCTCTAGGGCCAATCCGAAACATCAACGTAGTAACTGAAATTTAGCTTTTGTATTCTAATGAACTATGTAGTCGAACCCCTGAACCAATACATACACCATAGAAGCTAACGTTGAAACGAATAAAACCTTCGATTTATGCGCAGGATTCGCACGAAGTTTCAAGGACACAAAGAATGTAAAAAGAACTTGTAAGAACCTTCCGGCTAGTAGTTATATCCGAATACGCGTCAATGCTTTTAGATTACTCTTTGCTATAGTTAATCATAAACACACTAACAGACTAGGTATTATAAATGTTATCATTTACTACTAAGAATTCTTAAATATTTACGCTACGAGTCACAAAAAGGTCAATCATCACAAATCTACAATATAATATTTATATTATAATGTATGTCTTTGACGACTTTGAAATATTTATATTTATTAGTCCGCGTGAAACCTTTCTCATACAAGAAACGTCCTGAAATTTCCACATTCTTTCTTGTGTGTGAGTGAAAAAGTAAAACATGTTAGAGGAGCTCAGAAACACCGTAGGTGGTTTGCGGTCACGAAACTGGTTGTACGGGTTTTCGTTGTATTATATATAAGCAGCTTTATAACAGAGGCCATAAAGTCAAGTATTGAATGAGTTTACGAGGAAAATGATTATTGTTATTTGTACGACGTTAGTCATCGGCTAGGCTTCAAGGATTTGTATCTAAATGAAAATTGCGTTAAGGAATGTTTTCGTTGTAGTTTTGGTGTTTTAGATATCAATGATTGCTCCATGCATTATAATAATGCTTTCGAAAATCATTTTAATCTGTCCAAGAATGGAGATTTTTTACAGCGGGGCGCGGCCTGTCTTATGGTGCCAGAACCACCCCGGGACTCACTCAAGCACATAAAATATCATCAAAATCGTAGAGCCCGATTACGACGCTAAGTTTTTTAAATTAATGGGTTGTTGCCGAAGTAAAAATTTATAAAAAAGGCTATATTATTTAGGGATAATGTATGTGAAATCGTATGGTGAAAGAATGTTTGAAATCGGTTTAGTAGTTTTTGAGTTTATTTGTTTCAATTAAAATACAAATCTTTCCTCTTTATAATATTAGTATAGATACAGATGAACATTCTAATCTAGTTAAAAAGTATTGAATTTAAATAAAACCTCAAATAGAAGTGTTTTTGAAATTGAGATAAATCAAGCTTTTCCGAGAGGTATTAATGAAATAGAAAAGGATTTTTTAATCTTAAGGTTACGTTATTTTGCATTTCGATATCTTGCAGGGTTCTAACGATAGGTATATTAGATATATTGCGCTATAAAAGTCACAGTTAGCTTATGATAGTAGTAGTCCACATATTTATAATTTACTTAGTAAGGATGAGAACATACTTGCCAACAAATTTATATAGAACTAGAGTTTGTATTGATTTCTATATATTTAAGTTTCCAATTACATTTTTATAGAAAGCTTTTAGACCGGTTACCTATGTACAAGTTTGATGGCGTTTCATGTGTACATAATCGTTCAATGTTATTGAATATTATCGTACCATTTAGTTCAGTTCTGCGTATTTCAACCAAATTGATTCAATGTGGTTTACTTGTCCAAGACTAGTGGCATCATAAATCGTATAAAATTGACGTCACATATATTATGACAATTTTAATGAATTTGTGTCGAATTTTAACGACTAGCATGAAAAAAGAATCATGCCATTAGTAACGCAAGTGTCTGCAATTAATTGGTTACAAAGTCCCTATTAATTAATTATTTCATGAACACTCGTTTTATTTTAATGGGAATAGATGTCAATTAATTAATACGTTATTTTGTTTATCTAGGACCTAGTACCGAGGCTATTAGTGTAGAAAAAATTTTTTTTGTTCCGTATTACCTTTGCGTCTCAACTCACACTGGAAGCTTAAATCGGCAGCTTTCCCAGATATGTATTAAGAATAAGACTTTTATTGAAATAAAGTAGTATCTAGTCATTTTAAGTTCCCTAGTAACAGTTCCAGAATTCGCGCCCAAGATCATCATTCTGTAAAGCCAGATTGACCTTCGGGTGTAAATCAGCGAATGAGATCATAGGAGAATATGACATGAGAATCACCTATTACAATTCTCTCTTATAATGGGCTTAGCCTTACTGACTTGACTAGATGCCATCAAAGATAATTCAGCTCTTGTTTTTTAGCATTTTCTAGCATGTTTAGAATTTGGGAGTTACGGCTATCTACTAGTCGATTGTTACTCATACTCCTTTTAGAATACCGAAATTTTGCGAATGCTCGTGTGTGACATGTACAAGCAACTACACTGTTTTACTTATCTATAACATTCTCAATCATCATTATTCAATGGCGTTCTAGAGCCGAACTCTTGTGTACAATTTAATATTTGATTTACTGGCACAATTTGTAGCAAGAGTCATTAAATTGCACTTACTTTAAGAAGGTAAGGGCAATATTCCTTATATGTCATCTAGTCGTCTTATGTACTGTAGACGGTAATTATGTTACTGACATGGTTATACACCGTTAAACGATCCCAAGTAGTGAAATATTGTTAGAGCTGCTATTTGTTTGCTTGCATAGGACGTTTTGAATTTCACACATAATGTTCGACGAGGTATTAAAACGTATACTATATTGACAGTTATATCATACATATATGAAGCCCGAAGGGAAGTACCGCAAGGGATTTCTTACTGCAGAAATGAGTTTAAATGTAGTCATCGTTGCCGAAATCGGCCGGGAGAGATCTTAACAAATGAATTGCTAGACTGAGATTGTGACTCACGTTTTTTTAATGATAATTGTATCATTTATAAATATCGTATTTTAATACTTATTATCATATTTCGGGCGAAGACAATTCCAAAAACACAAAAATCATAAAAACAGGTGCAGCCCTTCTTGAGTCTGTTCTTTCAAGTTGGATCAAACTGCACATTGTCTGCAAATTTGATTGAAATCGGTTATGTAGTTTAAGAGTCCATCGCGGACTAATAACGTGATACGTAATTTATATATGTTAAGATAGATTACAGCTGTGCACGAGTTCGGCATAAGATTCGTGTGTACAAAGTACGCAGCTACCCATTTACCTCGTCTTCGAAGCTAATTAACTCTGGTAAACTCCTTTGTGATAAGGAGAATTTTTAATACAAAGTGAGCCTCGTAATTACCTTGAGAAATAACTAAGTTGAAGATCGGGCGAAGTGCTGCGTACTGAATCAAATGTGCCAGACGGAATTAATAATTACTTGGCCTTCGGATGTACTGATACCCTATATACTTACTTACATGTAGATCGATGTAAGTATAAGTAAGTATATAAGGGCCACTAAGAAAAATCCCTAGGTACTATTAGTGTAATCGATACAACGAAGACGAGAAAAATAATGAATGGATACATTAAGCCCTGATAAGGTCAGACATATTAAAGGCACCGTGGCGTCGGTTATAAATAGATCGCAGCCAAGAGGTTGAGTCTGATAGGTAAGGACGTTCGCAACAACCCTAATAATACTATCTAAACCTTTTACAATTAGAACCATCCTATTATAAAAATATTAGAGCCCTGATTTACGTACGAGTCGAACATTATTAGCTTATACATGCAATCTATTATAGACAGGAATATCAGATTACACTTGATAAGTCAAAGGGCCACATATATATGACATTCATTCCCTTTTCTTTAAAGCTCTGGAAATTTTGCTTTATTGACTGTGAGTTAAGGTCACAATTAGTTATGTATTAATCGTAATTAAGTAAGTTCCTATTATCATTATGACAATAAGTACCAAAATGAGCAAAACATACCTAGCTATACATTGCTCGCAAAATTTACTAGCTGGAGTGGCAATGGGCTGATGATAACAAAAGAAGCAGATTAACCCTAAACTGAAAAACCGCATCTAGGTAAATATAGGGTCGGACGTCTTCAATCCCAGTAGCAGTAGTCCGTGGTCTGCACAATACAAGTGAGTAAGTCTGGATGGATACGAACTTAAGACCTGCATTCATCGCATTATTAATGGATAAACAACCAACATCAATTTGGATACCGATCCGACAACAAGTCTCAATTCACATCGGGAAAGCAGCGGGTTGTCGAGTGTGATGTGAAATAATTTCATACTTTATGTACAGAATTAAAATAACAGTATCACCTGAAAAGCTCGAAAACGTCACACGCGTCTTATCACCCGTTCTGCCCACAGCCCCGCGCTCCCCGCATAAGTATAGATACCGAGGAGAAGCTAATTACTATGGTAAATCGCTGTCGGCGACGTGAGCCTACCGTGGCCGTGGCCTCCGGCCTCGTCGCCTCGCTGCCGACCGCGCCCAACCTATGACGTTCCGGTGTGAGTTGGCCCTAACTGCAACCTTAGATAGGACTACAGACTTACATCCACACGCATTCAAGTGCAGTATGGCAAATACATTAAAAGTGTACTAAATAAATTTAGTTTAACAGATCAGTATGCTCCAAAGTCGGCTGCACAGGTCGCTAATAAAAGCTGGACGAGAAAAATAGCAGTCCAGGGACTGTGAAGCAAACTTGGGAATGCTTACGTCCAGCAATAGACCACGATTCAGTGACCGTGGCTTGGGAGTTTATAATATACACTTACCTTGGCAATCCTTGACACAAAGCCCCGCATCGTAATTGTGATGTGTCTTATTGCACACTGATTCGCAAGGTGCACATCGATTGGTGTCGGGTGAACAATACTCATTAAGATGACACGTGAACTGCCCACATCGCACGCCGTCCAGGGTTATTTGGGCTGATGCTGCACCAGCCACTGCCAGGAGGCAAGCTAGTCGCGACATTTTGAATCTGAAACATTAAAATCAGATATAGTTAAACGTATTTACATTTTATTATTCACATTATATGTAGACATTTAATATGATAGGAATTTTTTAATGTTGTTAATATACATGTATAAAACATAACGTTACAATTATCACGTGCTTAGCGTAAAGGAAAACATTGAGATAACCGATGTGTGAAACTCGTCAATCTGTTTTGGACATGGGGTGTGAATATAGAATTAAAATAATTTAAAAAAACACTACACACACTACCATGTATTAGACACACACGTATATTATATATAATATACTCTTTTGTTTATTGTTAAAATTAAATTAACTGTAGCCTTGGCAAAATCTGCGATTATTGAAGTATACAGTCTTTGACATCAGAAGCTTAATAATGTTCAAATTTATAATTTAAATCAACTATCATGGTCAAATTTCGATCACTTGACGTCTTGGTCTTTCGTGATCACAGAAAAGTTACCGAAATCAGTGTCAACAGTTTTATTGGGTATTTAATTGTTAAGCGATCGTCCCAAACCGGTTTATGGTTTGGGACGATCGGTTTATGACGCGCACTAAGTAAAGCAACAAACAATTTTGCAGTCGCAAACGAATACATGTTGAGAAAGATCGAATAATACTTCCTATTCTCGCGGAGAACTGGTTAATTCAGTTAAATAGAACACTCATTTTAAGGTTTACACTCTGAACAAAATAGTTTGCTAAAACCGGTTATAAACAATTAAAACCTTTTTTTATTTTAAACCGATGCGAAGCCATGGCCGAAATGTCAAAATAAAATTCCGCGTTAAAAACCGTTAAAACGTATATAGTTCAAATTATTCTAATCATTTTCTAATTTTCCGGTTGTGAAGAAAAAATATTCATCTTGAAAACTTACATCTATAGTTATGAAATCGACTTGGCAAAGAAGAGTCGTCTTCAACGAGTTTTAACGATGTCTACTTCTCAATGCTTTTTATTTAAAAAGTCTGTGGAATGCGTCCACGGAGCTGAGACGTGGACACCGTCGATCGGAATGGAACATAAACTTAAAATTGCTTAGCGAGTTGAAGCGTAACATGTGCGGAATCTCGTTTACAGATAAACTAAATCTTTCCGTGCTCGTGTAGGTATCCCATTTTTAAGTTAAAAATTATCAGCATCATAAATATTTATCCCAGTTATAAAGAAAATATCTTAAATAAATTTCTTTTTAATCAGTTTATAGTTTTGATTACTTTAACTTGACAGCACTATTTTCCGAGAAATAAAGAAATTTTTCATGATATAAAGTGCCCTATATTAATTCCTGGCGACGCTGGTTCATTTCCTAGACTTTGGAGAAGGAACTATAGATGATCACTTTGAAGCAAAGACAATATCAGAAATTAAGTAAGAGACAGAGCGCAAAGAATTGGCATGTTATGTAATATGTCTGTCGCAATAGCTACATAAACAGACGAGACTTTGGCGCTTATCTTTCTGTGTTATGTCTTGTGTCAAAGCTGTGTTTATCCGACTATTTATGTTATCTTTTTAAAAGTTAAATGGATATTATTATTAATTATCCCTGTAGGACCGGAGAAAGAATACACTTTCCTGCCGTAGACTGTCGTAAGAGGTGACACAACAACCCACAGCCAGTAGTAGGGCAGTCGCCCGTTTGGATGGCTACAATCCCAGGTCTAGAGTATACCACCAATAGCAACCTTGAGTTTTGTTCCGACATTAGTGGCCAGATTCCAGTTCCCTAAGAGAGGGGTAGGGCATTGGTAGCACCTTTGGTGTTACGAATGTCCACAGACAATGGTAATCGCTTTCCATCGGATAGACCGTCTGCCTGTCTGCCGAACTTGTGCAAAAAAATAATTAAAAAATTAGTACAATAATTACAATTGTCTTACATAATATGTATAAATGAATAAATTCTTTTATTTCTTGCTTCCTGTTTGGTTATATCATTGGTGTTGAAGTTAGAATGGATAAAGAATACTAATTCCTGCGCCCGAGCCGCCTGTCGTAAGACGAGACAAAACAACCCATAGCCAAGTGGTAGGGCATATTATGCCCGACTGGATGGCTACCACCTCCGGTCTAGAGTGTATTGCCTTAATAACTTTGAGTTATGTTCCAGCATCTGCGGCCAGGTTCCAGTTTCTCCTTCAAAGCCGGCAGCATACTGGCAGAACCTCTGATATTGCTAATGTTCATAGGCGACGGTAACTACTTTCCATCACAAGTGGGCCGTCAGCCTGCTGTGCTTCAACAATAAAAAAAAACTTTCTTTCTTTCCTTTTCAACTCCGATTATTAATGGCTATGATTCTCGAATACGAGATCTTTACTTTTTTATTAAAAATGGTATTAAATAAATCAGTACGGGATCTTAGAACGTAGATTTTCGGAGCATAGAGATGAGTATTGGAAATTAATTTAAAGATTTAAATAATTTTATGCAATTATTAATATGATAAACATTGCATAAAGGTATTACCTATCTTAGAAGTTAACACATGTTAGATGCAGTAACAGCCAACATTTGTCTTTACTTCTAACTTATTAGTTGTAAACTTCCGCTTACAATATAAATAAGAACATTTACACACGCTTTCAAACATCCGTTTGCCGTGGATGACTCATGCAACTTATATTGTGGGGTAATTAAACTAATCGGAATTTGAAGTATAATTAATTTACGTAAGTTTAGCTGATAAGCATACTTGCAGGTGGTCTATGCATGGTATGATGGTAAGTGGATACCGTCGCTTATGGACATCTGGAAAACCAAGAGAAGTCTGCAGCGTTGCGAGCTTAAAATTTTGTTTACGCCTATTTTAAAGACTTTAATATTATAGTGCTCAAAAAATGCTGCAATGTTAGAAAAAGTAATTCAGGGTATTATATCTTTTAATATTTACAAAAATTTTTTTTTTTTTTTTTTTTTTTCTTCTGACAGCTATAAATTTTATTAAATAAAAAACTTGGTATACCTGTCCGCGTGTGGCAAAAGTTATAATCATACATCCACTTTAAGGAAAATGTAAAACACAGACCCTTGTAGTTTTATTATCAGTAGTATTTTTCGAAACGTTAAAAGAACTCCGCATCAGTGAACCATGACATAATAAGCAAATTAAAAAAAAGGTGGAATAAGCGAGTTGGGTTTGGTGATACCTACAACCGGGCGTCAGCGTCGTATGTTACGCAGACGACACGCTGATCGCCGCGCGCGGGAGGACCCATAGGCAGGCGTGTCTTTTAGGCACGGCTGGGGTGTCAACGATAGTAGGCAGGATCCGGCGTCTTGGTCTGGAGGTGGCGTTGCAGAAGACCGAGGCCGTGATGTTTCACGGTCCTCGTAACCGCCCACCTCCAGACAGTAGCATCGTTGTAGGAGGCATCCGCATCGGCATCGGGCAGACCATGAAGTATCTGGGATTGGTCCTCGATGGCCGATGGGATTTTTCGGCACACTTTCGGCAGCTGCTCCCCAGACTCAAGGGGGCAGCCGGTGCGCTGTCGCGCTTGCTCCCAAATGTCGGGGGGCCTAACGCCACGTGCCGAAAACTCTTCGAAGGCATCGTACGTTCGATGGCCCTGTATGGGGCCCCGATTTGGTCGGACCGCCTGACGGCCAAAAAAGCGGCGCTGTTGCGTCAAGCGCAACGCATATTGGCCGTCAGAGCAATAAGAGGATACCGAACGGTGTCCTTCGAAGTGGCCTCGCTACTCGCCGGATCCCCCCCATGGGACCTGGAAGCCAGGGTCCTGGCGTCACTGTACGTGTGGCGCAAAGATGCCCTGGCCAGGGGCACCAGACCCGCGCCTCGCGAGATCGAGGCGTGCAAGTCGGAGCTCCGCCAGGTAGCCGTGGGGGTCTGGGAAGATCGCCTACGACGCCCCAGCGCGGGCCCCGCCACCATTGAGGCGGTGCGGCCCGTCCTGCAAGATTGGCTTGAACGAAGTCACGGCACCCTGACCTTCAGGCTGACACAGGTCCTGACGGGGCATGGTTGCTTCGGAAGGTACCTGTGTCGCATCGGCCGCGAGGCAACGTCAGGGTGCCATCACTGTGACACGGGCGACGAGGACACGGCGCTGCACACACTCCAGGAGTGTCCAGCGTGGACAGAGCAGCGCCGAGAACTCGTCGCCCATACCGGATTTGACACCTCGCTCCCGGCCGTGGTACGTACCATGGTCGGGAGCTCCACCGGATGGGACGCCGTCTCCTCCTTCTGCGAGCAAGTCATGTTTGCGAAGGAGGAGGCGGAACGGGAGCGTGAGCGTAATTCCCTGCTCCGCTCCCGACAAAGGAGGACGCGTCGGCGCCGGAGGTCTGATCTAGACCTTCGGCCACCGTAAGCGGGCGGCGCGGGTGGGGCCTCTAGGGGTATAGAGGTTCTCACTCACCCGCACATGCCGTCGAGATGAGAGCGCGAGTGTTCCGCGCGCGCTCATCTCTCTTCCCGTGGGGCGCGTTACAAACCGCCCCACGCCGAAAAGACCCAGTCGTCGCCGGGGGAGTAGCTCCCCCGGCATTGGAAGAGGCCCAGTGAGCGGGGCCCACGCCTGTCAGGGCAGCGGAGTTGGGAAAACCGCATACACGTAGCCCTGGCATAAGGCGCAGGACGGAACACCCAGGGGTTTTAGTGGGTATCCCTAAGTGGGGAGTGGCAATAGCGTGGCACCGGTTCTGACCGGGCACGCTAGTGCCACCCCCGATCTGGCGAATCCCACACTGTCTCACCGGGTCGCGAGCATCCCCCAGGCTTCTGTGCCTGTCGCGGCTTAGTCCTCAATCGGATTTCCCCTGGCCAAAAAAAAAAAAAAAAAATGGTGATACCTACAATAAAAATGTTTCATTCTAAGACTTCCACGCCAAACTCCTCTAACATTTCTAATATAGGGTAAAAGTTCTAAAAATACGCAACATAAAAATATTTATTGATCATACTGATAAATTTAATGTCAACAATATCTCGCCTACGGAACATACAATGGTCCAACATACATACTCTAAAATTGGTCGTTAAAGTAATAAAACAAATTACTTTAAGATTCGCTTGCATAGCGATCAACTTTAAATAAAATTAGTTAATCATATTAAACTGCCTAAATACGGTTTGCACAAAACGTTTTGGCAGTTCTTTAAATATATTTAGCGGCAAATTTTGCGTTGTACAAGACGCTAATTGTATTTAAGGGTGTTAAATACGTTTTATGTTTCTTAAAATAATTTGAGCAACCTCATGCAAGCGACCCTAAAAGTATCAAATAGTTTACACATTATTTTAAATGACTCTTTTTAAGAAAAACAATAAAATGTCCATAATTCGTTATTTTAACATAAACTGTCATAACTTCTAAACTAATTTGAAACCTTAATATAACAGGTAAAAAGTATATAATACAATATTTTCTTTGACGATTGGAACCGTTAGCGCTCAAAGTGTTAGCACAATAAAAATACTTTTGGGATACAAGCCGCACTTTCGCTGCATTGCAAGTAGAATGACTCATAGCAGGCTGGCTATTCTGCTCACCTAATGGTTGACAAGAAACTATTTCTTTATTAATGAACCCATACGTTTTTTGTGTGAATTGTAAGATGAGCAGTTGTGCACTATATGCACACTCAAAGGTGGCAGCTACCTGACTATAGGTGATGTTGTTGGTCATGTACAACTGATCCCTTATTCGATATTCATTCTCGTACACCAGTAATAAAATATGCATATTATATACAAGTTACCAAATAACGAGCTTATGATACGAGATACTTTCCACGAATATTTTCTCTAACGCAGGCGAAGGAACATCATTAATACGCTCTACTTCACAGGATCACGAGTACTTTGAATAATCGGTAATATTATAACATTGTATCATGTTTTATATGTATACTGAAGTTATTTAAAAAACGCTTACGTGGGCGAATTATGGAACGTCGTACGAAAGGACGGAAGGACAAATTGGCACCGAAATAAGACCATTGCAATATTTTACCTTCATGGGCAAGTTAGATTTATACAATTGTTACACTAATTTATTTCTTTGTGTGTGTGTGCGTGTGTGTGTGTGTGTGTGTGTGTGTGTGTGTGTGTGTGTGTGTGTGTGTGTGTGTGTGTGTGTGTGTGTGTGTGTGTGAGTGCGTGTGCGTGTGCGTGTGCGTGTGCGTGTGCGTGTGCGTGTGCGTGTGCGTGTGCGTGTGCGTGTGCGTGTGCGTGTGCGTGTGCTTGCGCGTACGCGTGCGCGTGCGTGCGTGCGTGCGTGCGTGCGTGCGTGTGTGTGTGTGTGTGTGTGTGTGTGTGTGTGTGTGTGTGTGTGTGTGTTTATTTACGATAAACAAAACCCACATAAATGTAAATTATTAAATACTTATCTAAACAAATTACATGTACGAGTTCAAATTAAAAGTTAAAAATTAACTATATAGTAGAAACAAATTCTTTTTTGTTTTTTTTGGGTAGAAAGTACATAACCGCTTTAGTATATTTATTTCTGAAATTTTCCAATTTAAAATCATGGTAAGTATATTTATAAAAGACTTTAAAAAGGGAGGTTAGGAAGAAAAGGGGGTTCTCAATTCTTTTGTGTATTTTATTTTGTATGTTCGTTACTTAATTCAATTTCCAAATTTTTCTTTTTATCGATAGCTTACACTGCCGAATTAGTCTTATTTTGACCATATCATGATCTGATGAGTTGATTCCAAAAAATTAGAGACACTCACGAAAATTGTTAGCCAACTTCTTCGTCAATTCTAAACCGATTTTCATTTTTTTTCCTTACACGAAAGTCCCGAGGTAATACCATGGTTAGCAAGTTACGATCTGGTTAGTGAATTCCAAGGAAATTAAATGTAGCTATTACTTATTAAAGGATGCCGTACATCTAAATTCTTGGTAAAAATCTTATATACGCGTATAGCTATTACATTTTCTACAGGCGCTTAATTGTTATATGCATATTACTCGATTTTTTCATCAATTGTGAATAGATTTTGATTTTGATTTTTTGATGTCTTAATAAAGTAAGGAACTTTTTGTAACGAGTATCATACTTATTTATACATAAAGTAATGAACGGTCTTTAGTTGCTTAATATGTTTTGATTTAAATGCTTCGTCATTTTAGTCCAGAATATTTCCGCATTATTCTTTGCAAATCGATCGTCGTTATCGTCTTTTTGTGTTAATCTGCTTTGATAGTCGTGATCGCTAACCACCCCTGCAGCGTCATTGCCATTCCTAGTGTTATATTTTATGCTAAAAAATACTAAAGCC
Organism: Dendrolimus punctatus; assembly: GCA_012273795.1. Taxonomy (NCBI): domain Eukaryota; kingdom Metazoa; phylum Arthropoda; class Insecta; order Lepidoptera; family Lasiocampidae; genus Dendrolimus; species Dendrolimus punctatus. Next base: position 8,856,179 of record CM022533.1, on the reverse strand, counting down.
TAACGCGCTTTAAATCTACAGGATGCAATCTCATGCGGAATTAATTCCGCGGCGCTCGCACTTCTATAGGTTTCCATAGATATCAACAGATTTTGCGAAATAACCAAATTGACCAAAATCAAAAAAACCCTGTCCTAGATTCTGGACTAAACATAAGTCATTTACATAAATCTTATGTAAAGTTTCTAATAGCTCTATTATCTACATAGTGCCCATAATAGCAACAGATAATATACCGAGGAAGTTTTTACGGCAATTCAAACATGCAAAAGTACCTGCCGAAAACATCACAGTAGGCATCCTAACAGAACTAGTAAAGTGCAAGAATTTATTTAATTTTAAAACCTCTCGATTTTTTGTGTTGATATTTTGTTACAAAGTTTAAAACTATAACCATAGATGTTTTCTGTCACCATCTGTGAAAGCTTTGTCATTTTTTTTATATATAATATAAAACACTTCTTACTTCTTAGGCCGTGATAGACATAGCTAATTCTACTGTAAAATGATACGTAGGAATTAGGTCAAATTAGTCATCTTCTTTTAGTATGATTTTTGAAGCCCAAGACACGTCCATACACACATACGTATTAAATATTAGACTTACCAGTGTTTAATGAAGAATAACAAATGCGGAATTTGTCACGGAGGATACATTGGTTCGAATATAGAGTTACAAACCATTATTAAAATTGTAAATATCATCGAGAGTACGGTGTAAAGCAAAGCCACAAAGTTTTAAATACGGTTGCTAGGCAACAAGTGGTTACAAAACCTATCAAAATATAAAATACGAGAGTATGTTTGAATATTATTATAACCACTTCTTCTTGTTATTCCTATTTATATACATATATATATATGTAGTAATTTTATTTAAGAAACACAAAACGCATGTAACACCTTTAAATAGAATTAGCGTCTTTCACAACGCAAAATTTGCCGCTAAATATGTTTAAAGAACTGTCAATACGTTTTGTGTAAAACGTATTTAGGCAGTTGAATGTAATTTGTCTTACGACAGGTTAAACCTCTCGTAAGACAAATTAATACTTATTGAGGCGTAGAACCGGCTAAAGGTGAATTAAAATATTTGGCTTAAACAAACGTGACAAGTGAGGCATGTGTGATCTAATGCGCGCGGATCACCTTGAGTTCGTAGCGCATACACACGTTCAGGGCGGTCGGCGTCGCAAACAATTCGAAGACTACTAGCACGTACTTACAGAAAATAATTATCGAATAATAATGTAAAATTAGCGTAAAATATGTCACTATCGCGTCTTTGCATGTTTTTCAATAATTTTTAATATGAAAACAAAATAACTACTCTACATTTTTCGAATTGTATATGTGTAGACTCGTTTTGGTACTTTAATAATTATAACATCCTTTATTCGCTACACTACAACAGTATCTCAATTTTTCGTGGTATTTTTATTAATCGTAGTTAAAATTCCATCTGAAAGTGTGTAAGGTCATCCAAAGCCTTAAACACAAAAATATAACGATGTTACGATGCCAAGTCAGCTAAGTCACCAAGAGGAAAGACTCATACATAACTAAGAATAACAATAGCTAGTATTGTTTCCAATGATTTTGTATGCAAGAAGCATCATAGGCCGTAGCAGCGTTCGTAAATATTTTATAATAAAATAAACAGGAGCCTATGTCTATTGGTAATACTTTTGAACATATAAAAATGATAGAAAATAGTAATAAAAATCCCAGGATTGACCAACACCCAGTAAAAAGCCTGACTCTAAAAAGCTCCCATATCCGGCACGACTAGATGACACAACTCGTTTTGGAAGATTTGTTATGTAAAATATATTCTTGGTCTAAATAAGTTAGAATGTAAAATCCTTATCTCTAAAAAAAGTAGCAACAGCTGGGTGTTTCTTCTCCATTTCTGACGTATTTGGTATAAACAATAATAAAGCGCGAAAAAGAGATAACAATGACATGTGATGTCATATCACCTAGTCTTAAAATTTAAGACTTTTTCAGGGTATTCTTTTCTAATATAGTACACACCTTAAGCTAAGCCGAGTGCTACTCACACGCACTCGTGCATTACATTCTCGAACATCTGGCAGATGAAGAATTTTATCAAAATGATCTGGCTTATCAGTTAATTAGGTTATATAGTGCTTTTAACTCTCTTTTTAAAAATGCTATCCGACAGACTATCTCGTATCACATGAGGGATATTATTTAAGTCTATATTACTCTCCCAAAAGCTCAAGGAACCTCAGGAACATTTTCTGAAATTGTTTGAAATATCACCCAGACTATCTGACCAATTAATCTGGCTTTATTTTTCAATTCCTTAAATATCTAACTTAAAGATACAAAAACTTGAAAATGCCTCAAAAACATTTTTTAAGGCATTCGCCAGAGCCTGAGGGATTAGCCGAGTCATGGACCCGTGTCCTTGGAATAAAGCGATCCAAAGAACAGCAGGATGTTTTATCTTTTTATTGTATACTAGCTGCACCCTGCGGTCTCATACGCGTGGTGATGGAAAATGGTTATATTTTGGATAATTCACACATGTTTATAAATAATAGCCCATGTGTTATTCTGATGCGTACGCTATATTATTGTAAAGCTTCATCAAAATACATTCAGTAGTTTTTGCGTGAAAGAGTAGCAAACATACGTCCTTTTTTTTATTGCAGAAGTTCAGCAGACAGGCACACTGCCCACTTGATAGACAGCGGTTACTATCGCCTATGGACATTTGGTGTTGCAAAGGTGCTACAAATGTGCTGATGCTCTCTGAAGGGAGACTGGAACCTAATCCTTACATTCTTACAAACTTTCGCGTTTATAATATTAGTAGAATTATATTAGGAAGCTTGCAAACAAGCAGACGTCACTGCTAATGGAAAGTTGTTGCCAGTGCCGAACATATTCAACACCAGGTGCGAAACCAACTAGTTTCTAGCCCTAATATGGGATATCGGAGATAGGATAGGGAAGTTGGGTTATGAGGAGAGGGAAGTGGCTTTAGTGGTTTTTTAGTTAAGATGAGGAAAGACGGGAAAGCCTAACTCACTCTAACCGACTTGTCCTACATTCCCCAATCTAATCTCCAAGCGCTAGGCAGTAAACACGTAAATAAGCTTTCACCTAGACAAAAGAATATGTCATTTCGAGTATCTGTCTTCCATACTTATGTAACTGGTTATATTGAATAGGAAGTTATTGTGCATGTGTTATTTAGTCCGACATGGAACACATATTTGCGGTTTACTCTGGCGTAGAGACTAAGCCATGGAGCCCTGGGGCAAACAAGCTCTATCAAATTATCTGCAAACGTATGGTAGACGTGTCATGTGACCAAAACAGCCTGGCTTAGGGTTGCTGCATATCAAGGTGAATGTTTTGAAAATGATATCGATTTAATATTAATTTATTATTAAGTAGAGTTTTCTGTAGTTACAGTCAAATCCTAATAAGAAGCTCTAGTTTATTTAAAAAAACTTAATTAGGTTATTTTATCGCGAGCGAAAGGACTAGAATATATATAAACCTTCCTTGAGAAATTATCTAAGTGATGGTGCAAAGAGCTTACTAATCTAGCGTCAGCGTGGTTTTGGAGAACATAGCGGATATTCCGACAGACAGACACGGAAACCAACTTTGTTTTAGGTATGCTCTGTATGATTAAAGTTATTCGACTCGTCAAGTAATCAGGTACAGGATCAGTGCTGGTGCATACCTGTGACGCATCAGTATAGCCATCGAGCAAGCCAGCTTTTTGCTCTGCTTGCCAATAGAAGAGGATGACCTAGGTTCAGTATTTTACTTATAGTCTTAAGGGATTGTAGGTACATTACAATACAACTACTATAAATAATTTCATTTTATTTAAAGTATTTATAATACATGTATGTCTCTACAGACCATGGGGTATAGAAATGGCCTGAACTTTTGGAGGTAAGGGAGAAGGAGGCCAACACGAAGAGACCCACCCCTGACTTTAATCTAAATGTGGCATGATACTGACCAGTGATTATACCTGTCTACACCATATAAAAATGCACCTGAGGACAAGCCCCGGTCAGTGTAGTATTGTTGCAGGAAATGAGAACAAAAAGTACCCGGGTTATTGTGAAGAACTGTTAGTGGAAGTAGGGATCTGGGATATGAGGACTATGCAGACTAATACATCATAATGTTCGGGGAACATGGAAAAATGTACATATGGTGACTAGCCACTCGCTGCATGGGCCCCAAAAAAATGCCGTACATATTGGCAAAGAGCAATAGTAGCAAAGTGGTGTGGTGAGATGGGCTGCAGCTTCACTGAACCTACTTCCGACGTTAGGTCATTCATCAGTTCCACACATGGAGTTTGGGTCTCAGCTCTAGCGGTATCTGCGGGTAATATTAGTTTATTGCATGAGTTCAACTGACCAGCAAAGGGCGTACTTGATGGAAAGTGGTTATCATCGCCTAAGGACAATTTGTAACACTAAAGGTGCTATATATATTTGATACAATGTGCTACCGTTTTTTAAAGGGGGACTGGAACCTAGCCATTATACCTTAATACCAGAACGAAACTCGAGGTTGTTGTGGCGGCATACTAATATACGGCATACTAACACTAATGTGGGGTGTTAGCCACCCAGATGGGCAAATACCCTACAACCTAGCTGTGGGTTGTTTTGTCACCTATTAAGACAAGCCGCCTGACGGTAAGAATTCGTATTCTTTCTTCTTTAATGTTTAGCCTATTTTAACTTTTAACGTATGCATAGAAGTGAGAATCAAGTATCACTAATGTTAAATTTGGATTAGAGGTAGCTAAAACAAAAACCATGCTTGGAGCGAGTAAAGGAATTTGAGGACATACATGACCACTACACTCATTATTCAACTACAATCATTGTAATGGTATTTAGTGCTATTTAAATTTACATTTCTCGAAAATCAGAGCTTGAATATACTCACAGTATTATTAGTTCAGGACTACATCTGTGATTATTATCCGATGCTTTTTACAAAACCAAATCAATTTACTGGCCTAAGACTCTATAATAATGGTAGTTCATTGGTTCCTGCACTAGGACTCTGCTATCTGGCTCGACACCAATTATGTGTAGTACTGATATATAGAGGTGATTTTTCTATTGTATAGGTTCAAGTGTGACAGAGAGAGCGAGGTGTAAATCATACATCTCTGTCTATACTGAAAGTTATGAAGAAATATCTAAATCCATGTTTTAACATATTTTTAGTGGATAATTATGATCATTTTTTTTGGACGACGACGGGACGACGACATCCGCGCCGTCGCGGGCCCAAGGTGGCTCGCAGTGGCCGCGGACAGACACCACTGGGCGCGACTGGAGGAGGCCTTTACCCGGACGGGGGGTCCAAAAGTAGAACACTAAAAATAATAAATCGACGAATAAAATAATAATAAATTTAAATATATAATAATAATAATAAATTGACGAAAAATAATATGACATTTTTAAAAATTATTGTATAGTGTAATGTTATTATGGACCAAATAAAAAGGCTTTTTATTTTTATTTTATTTAATTATGATCATTAGAAACAAAATTTAATGTTATAGTCATTCGTTTGCAATTACAAAACGATTCCGAGCAAAGCTCAAACAAGCGGATTTCAGCAATATAACAGCGTAGCTGGTACAAGCGACCGGATATGATTGGGACATACTGTTCTGCACCGGATATTACGCCGAGCGGTTTCAGATACTATTCGATGTTTGCCCACCTTTACCGTCGGATGATGGAATTTAGTTCACTATTTTGAATGCAAAACTGCCTTCCAGCAATAAATTAGAACCTACATTGCTTTTCATACAAATATCTCATTTGACATAAATTGAGTGAGAAATATTTTGATACATGTAATTCATAATGATAATCTTTCAGGTTACAAATACAAATAGCAAAGGGAAGTTCTTGCAAAAATGATACACTTATAACTGGCTGTATGTCACAGTATTTTAAACCGATAACACGAATGATACTTGACAAAAAATATGTATACGACTGATAATCGTCTATTAATCGCTAATATAAATGTAAACCAGGCCTCACAAGTTTCTTGCGAACTTTCCTGAAAAAATTCTTTGTCCCGGACATAACGTTTCCACTCCAAAACGCATAAATATGTAACCTCTTTCTAAAATTCCATATTTAGGTCGCTCGATGACTTCTGGTGATGAAGCCTTCAAATAGCTATGTTATTTTTGAAATTATTGTTTCTACTGTCCCTGCTCCATCTGGGATAATTTTAGTGTTTGTTAATGAATAGCTACTAGCTTGTGTAGTGTTGTCAATGTATTAACAACTGTTCACAATTGTTAATGAACAATGTCAAATCACAAATAACGCATTAAGCCCAAGGACATACATATTTGCGTGGAACGGCCATTCACACAAACATCATCCTAGATGGAGCAGGGACGTAACTAGATTTCAATATACCATGAATCCCTTTTGAAATAAAGTGCTGAGAGATGACGGAAATAACTACGAGGTTAGTAGTAAGTCTTCTCAGACACAAATTAAACTTTCCAGACAATAATTTCAAGTCAAGTGATGCGCATATTGGCATCACCAACTTGGTGGGGTTATTATATGTTTGTGCCGTTTGCTGTTGAAATGCTTGGACTGTGGGGTCTTGAGGCCATGATCCTCTACAAAGATATTTCAAAAGGACTCATTAACGCTTTGGAAGATTAGAGGACTGGTTCCTACCTCAGACAACGGATCAGTCGATCTAGGGAGGTAACGTATCCAGCGTTCTAGCAACCTTACCCATTGACTTCGATGACCTAAGCTCCGTATTCTAATTATAGTCTTAAGGGATTAAAGGTAAAATACAATATATATATTCCGTCATTGTAATTTCATTATTATTTGTATTAATTATATTAAGTTGTCCCTGCAAAACATTATAAATTATTTTTAAAGTCGTATATTAGTCGAACAGCCAACTGCAGGGCTCAAGCCTCTCTATTTTAGAGGGAAGGACGGTATATTTGCCATGCTTATTCAAGATTGATTAGCAGGTTTTACATCAACCCGTGTAGAAAAGTGGCATTAGCGCTAAACGAATAGAATGAAAATGTATGCATATGACATAATACTTAACGTAAAGATATGTCATTCCCATACATTTGCCTTTCTACTAGTTTAGCGGAAATGCCATTTATTTCAGGGCCAGTTACATTGACGTGCAGGTTTTTTCAACGTCAAGACGTGGTTATTACAAAATTATGCATAGGTATTATAAGGTCCGCTAGTTTACCTGTTCACATCTTAGAAATGATACTATACGAATATGTTCTATAGAGTGCTAGTATAGCCTATAGCTATATAGCTATGAAGATTTACATCTTAATTTATCCTGGATACATTCAACCTAGGATAAGATTTTATTTGTAAAGTGCTTTCGGTACGAAGCATTCTTAACAGATATATTTATGTAAAATTTATATACAAATATTGTTTGTATAAAAATATTCTTGGACCGTCTTCGAAGAAATAGAACTGGAAGTGGGGGAGAAAGTTAATCGAGTCTGGCGATAGCTACTCAATTAAATTTCACGCTTTATTACTTTGCTGTATATTTCTCGCCACGCAAATTTATATAAAGTTGTGAACTTTAATTTTTAAAATGAAGGTAATAATAAAAATAATTGTCTTTTGTTAGTTCTATATCTGGCCACCATCATCAAGAAAACTGGTGTATCTTGAAAAAATACAGAAAGATATAAATAGATATATTTTTTGTATTTTTTCTATCTATGTACAAATACATATTAACAAAACCGGAACCACTAATTTATCTCTGTCCGTCTGCTTATGAAATTACAGAAGTACTCACAAGAAGTACTACACTGAAATTGACAAAAAGGAGATAATATATATACTCGTATGTCGTTATTACTTTTATCCGAATTAGACAGAGATGGTTATCAAAAACGTAAACGAGGGATGTACTTTTCGAGAGGAATTTTCAACCACCACTTAATTTACTTATAGAATAAAATATAGCATGGAAAAACTAAAAATGTCAGTTTTATAAACAACAGTTAAATGATTTTACTTTTCAATTCATTCAAGTTATCAATTTATTCGTCTGATAACTTTTGTCTAATCATTTAAAAATCAGCAATTACTGTTATATAATATACAGTAATTGGCTTATGGCTACTTTTTATGCTGGAACAATTTATAATGGTCAGATTTGAAAAAATCTAATTCCAACGTGATTTTTTTACTGATCGCTAGCAAATTTTATTTAATAAAATGTGTGTGTGATATTTTATCCCTCGGGGTTTTCCTGGAAGCTATTTGTAGTTGCTTGCGTGCATAAAAATTAGCTTATTTCGACACAATTTTCACTACACTGATAGCTTACATTCTGTTTTAAATGCTGCGGTACTTTGTATCCTGGGAATCCAGAGAGAATTTCCAAGCGTGGACGAAGACCTGGGCATATCCTAGTAATTATATAGGTTCTTAAAGTGTTCTCTGTTTTGTATATAGTAGGAATATCTGCATTACACCTTTATGCGTATGTTTTTTTTGTAATTACATTTTAATGTAAGGGTAGGAACGGAACTATTAGGAGAAGGCGCAAAAGTTTACAGTTAAGTTAAAAGCGGAACATTACAAGAAAGAGCAGAATCAGCAGAATTGATCATATATAATTATACGCAGAGTAGATTTGTTCCGCGAAGTATGTTTTATTTATCTTATAAGCTCCATTGTTCGCCGTTCAGACTAGAATACTGAAGGTGCTGCCCTTCTTTGAAGAATCCGTATAATGCCACCATATAATGTGGCGGTTAGGCTTTGGCAACGAGTGACAATACCTATTTATAGTGACGTCAGTTACAACAAGGCTTTAGGAGTTAAAACTATTTGGTTTTATCCGTTCTTTTAAGACCCTTCGTGGTTGCTTTAGGTAAACAGAACGCAATAAGATGGAAAAACGTAAGTCACAATTTACGCCTAAATCACGTGATAATTATGGAGGTACTTGTTTAAAGGCACTTATTTAAACAGTCACCAGTTTCCTTCTAGTGATCTTTAATGCTTTAAAAGTAGCAATGTAAACATGCCTTTAGCGTTTCCCTGAGATGGAATTTTCTAATAGTATGAAATTAACTATGATTCAACTTGTGATAAGAACAACTACGAGATGACTTATCACTACATCAATAATGTTATTCATGGTAAAAGTAAATTAAACTTACCCTTTATAGAACTGCCAACATTTCCTCTAGTATAATCGACCAAGCAGTACACAACACTCGTATAACTTTCTAAATTTAAAATTTGGAACGTGGTTCGAAGCCTTCGCAGGCTCGACGGCCAATCGCGGAGGTGGGTGACGGAATGCGACTCTTGCGCAGCGCAGGTAGAGCCGCCGTGTGGTGTTTTTATTGGTGTGTGTAACTGTAATTACATTGTATCTACATTACATTCGTTTGTGAGTGTATGATGCAGGTAAAATATTAATAAGGGGCGTTCCTAAAACCAACGGTTTGTTTGCTGTTTCGCCTCGTCTAAGGAACATAGTTTTAAAAGTTTTATTATTCTCACAATTAGTTAATAATTAGGGTTGTTGCGACTAATCATTTATATACACAACGTTGACAAAGATTACGTAATGTTCAAATGTATCAAATATGGACTTGTAATAATTTTTGCCCATAAACGTCCCACTGGCAGTCACAAACTGAAATAGAAATTTCAGATGAGCTAAACTGATATACCTACTCGTATTTACTTAAAAGTTACTTTTCTAATCATGTATATTAATGGAACGTAGTTGATGCAGTTAAACTTATTTGTATAAAAAATGATACATTACGCTTATATTTTCCTAAGAACCCATAGACACAAACAATACATCAATGCGGAAATACAGCTAAAACTTTAATCTTTAATCATTCAAAAGTAACATTTTGTAGGTTGGATCCTTTTTGCGTAACTACGTCCATTATGTATCCATTAAAATTAAATTTCTTTAGTCAGGGTGCCTTCATTGTGACACCGATGACGAAGATACGGCACTGCACAACCTCCTGCTTGTCCTGTCTGGACGGAGCAGCGCCGGGATCTCGTCGCCGTTACCGAGCTGAGCCATGATTCGCGCATGGTCGGGAGCCCTACTCCGTACCACTCCGACGCCGTCTCCTCCTTATGTCAGCGTGTCATGCTTGCAAAGGAGGTGACGGAATGCGCGGAGCGCGTTACAGACCGCCCCACGTAATGAGAACATAATGTCACCAGGGGCCTAAAATAGTTCCCTGACAATGGATAAGGCCGATGGGCCACCACCTGTCAGGGTCAGCAGAGAGGCTAGGTCATTAACTTGGCCCTAGCATTAAAGACGAAGGACGGAGGGCTTTTAGTGGGTATCCTTAACTGTGGTGTGGCAATAGCCCTTTTAGTTCTAACAACAAGTGCTAGTGCCATCCTACCTGGCGAATCCCCTACATCAGCCACGATTTCCCCAGTTATCTGCGCGGCTGGTGGTCCTCAATCGTGTTTCCCCTCGTAAAAAGAATTAATTCATTTACAATGCCCTCGGTATGAGCCCTGGTATTGTCCTGCACAAAAATAAATTGTTCGCCAAGAAAATAGGCATAAGGTAGACTGCAGACACTTTTCCATATAACGCGACCTACTTAATGGCGGTAAGTGAGGTCCAGATACAAAAGCAAGTTCAGTTTTTCCATTGGAGCTTTTGCCTTCCAAACCTTCCATGACCCACCACCGTAACTAACTTTCATTAATAGAGCACTGTGCAAAACGCTCGCCCTCTCTTCAATACATCTTTTTCCGTCGGTAGCATACTACATGATCTTATTCTCGTCAGAAAAGAGACCTTTGCTCGGCACAAGTCTGTGCTTTTGTCATTTAATTTTAAATGCCGAAGCTGGCTTCTGCATATAAATTTAAATGACCACTAACTAACAGTCCAGCGGTAGTAATATAGATTAGTGGTTTTAGACCAGATATAGCAACAATTAACATAATAATGCTGAAGCTCCAGTCCAGCAGTAGGATGTTCATTGAATAATAATATAAATTTCAAACAGGTAATAATATAATTGCCAAATGAATAATTGGTAAATAAAAATCTTTAAAAATTAAATCAATATATTTATTTCATTTATTTTTTACACATTCATAAAAAAATCTATAACAAATTTTATAATTAAAGTCTATGCAATTCTTTTATGTTATTACAGATATTTTCAGGTGAACATATTTATCAAGTTTCTTTAACTATTTTTTAAATGTAAAATTACAAATTAATACATGGCGATTTTTTTACTATAAGTTGAGAGTACAAGGCATGAAAAAATATTTTTGTTGTACATCCCGGATGACAGCCGATTAAAAAAAATTTAATACGACTTAAATATTATTTTACCAGGTATTAGAAAATCATTATCATTATACAATCATTTTTTAAGAATAGGTATGCGTTTTACAATTATTTTTACTTGTGACAACATTATGTTTAAACGAACTCATGTTTTTTTGACTATTAACTCAAAATACACACCTCGTTCAAACGACGTTAATATAATGACTTTCTATACTTTTGTACAAAAAGTGATACATTACAAATTATATATTTTTTATATATGATTAAGAATATACATTTACCCTCTGTAAAGGGGTTTAGTTTGTAGAATGAATTTATATAGTAGTACAATCAGAGAGGCTAATTTGCACCAACAGATTATGTAAACACATTTTTTTAAAGCCGTCCCTTCTAGCACCTGGTGAAAAGTAAACAGAGGCCTTACTCTCAAGTCTTTCGTTGTTCATTTTCGTCCAATCAGCCCGAAAGAATAAATGCTACTTTAGATAAAAAAAAGAAAGAACAAAGGTTTGTTAAAAAAATATAATAATAAAGTCTATAAAACACTAAAATAAATGAAACATACAATGCAAAATGCACTTAAATATATATAAAAAAACAAGAAAAGAAATTTTAAAGCGTAAACAAATGACGACAGATGTTTGAAGATAAGCTATCTGATATTTCGTCGTTATGGAAACACATGCAAGTGATTAATATAATCTTACATCACAGCAGTTTGAATATTAGTTCTAATTTGTGTATATTCGAAATAATAAGTATATTGCCAATAGCTATTCATACTTTCAGTTACTGGACACTCTAATTATAAAGTTTGCGATCGACAATATTAAAATCAACTATTTCATATCCATTGTCCATTGTTTTAGGCAATGTTTAAAATTCACATTTTCTTCACTAGACAAATTTGTTCCATTTTTTTTCACCCAAAAAGTAAGGTGTATAAAATATTAAATTATTTCTTACACCAAATTTAATTTACAAACATAGAGTCAAGCTTTAAAAATTAATAAAAAATCATTCAATTATATCGACATTTTATAAGGCCAAAAAGCCACATTTTTAATTAATGTATCATCACATCACATCACATCAAAAATTATAGTGAAATGTGACCAAACTTCGGTAGCGCTATTTGGTCCGAATGTAACGAGTTCCTTTGTACCAAAAACTCGGCCGTTAGTAATCAACAGCACATAAATAACACATCAAAAACATTTTTACAACATAAATATAATGACGTCTACTAATACACCCAATTTAAAAGACAAGAAAATTATCTCCAAATATTTAAAAGCGAATAATTAATTAAATATATTTTATATTTAATTATAATAATGTAAAAACGTTATATGACATTACAATATTTAAGATAATTTATGTAATTATCATAAAACAGGACTGTATATGAATATATATCAATAATTGACTCTCAATTTAATACGCATTTCCTGTTTTCATGTAAAAGTATGAAAGTATATTTAAATGCAAAATTTGAGGCAGAGGTAATAGGGTCTGGTACTCAAGAGGAACACGTGCAGACGATCGCCAAATTTCGATCATAGTGCAAAATATATGTTATTTCAACCCAGCTACTTTAGGGCTTGACTAAATATCTTTTCGAAATTTATATTTTAATACCATAAATATTCTTTCGAGATATAACCGAGATTAAAGTTAACAAGTACCAATTCATTAATGCAAAAATAAAATAATACAGAAATATCCATACACATCCTTGTAAAATTAACTATTTAAATATTTGCAACTGTCAATAATTGGTCATTTTAAAACAATTTATTTATTTCTAGCATTTGCTAGAATAAATACATAATAAAATTTATATCGTCAACAATAAACAAAAATATAATCAATAAATTGTTCTTTCACTGGATCACATTTTGCAATGAATCCAAACACTAAAGATGGGATTCATTTGAATAGAATGTCAATACAAAGTTTTTGAAATAAGCAACCAATACTTTACAAAAAAACATAAATTAGTGTAATCATTGTTATTCAAAAAAGTAAGTTTTCTGCTCCACCTACATCGCCAGATTATTTATGAATTTCTTTTAGGTAGGTTGTCGGTATCGCTTTTAGCGATAAGGACGCCTGTTGTTTTGGCAAAATGTATTGTAATTATGCATTTTATTTTTGATTATTTTTGTAAGCAATAAAGTGTTATCTATCTCCTTTGAATACTAAATAGAAACTTGTAAAATATTACACCGTTACTTGTTAATAAAAAAACAAAATGTACCCTCAGCTATTCTGAGGCTAGTGTTATCAATATATAAACTGCTATATGAGTATAATACTATATATGCTATACATGTAATATGTAACAATCTTGAAAAAAAAATGTAAAAAAATTGATTAAAGATCCTACACTGACGCCGACGATATATGTCTCGCAAAACGATTTCAGTGACAAGTCATTATATATTTTCAGTCAAAACAAACGCTTCGTAGAAACACCGTATGTGCATTGTATTCATAATAATCTGAGGGTACATCTTATTTATTAATAACGCCATATTATAAAAATTTCACTAGGAGGTATAAGTATTTTTGTTTTCCCATTTCTTAAGATACCGCCGCGCACTAGGCAGCCAAAATATTGAGCAGCTAGATTACTATAACGTTCTGATGCTGCTAATGATCACAAATCGGAATGGCCGCCGCAGCTAACTTGTGTAGTCCGCGATCTGACTAAGTATTTGCCGACATTACGTGTTGTGCATCTATTCATCTTAGGAAGTCTTATAAACTGTTACCTATATATCAAAATTATATAGTTGCACAAGGTGTTACTATTAAAAAGTAAACCACATTCAGTAAAATTTTGTGAAGTACTTACCAGTTACTATACAAATATAAAACAATTAGAACACATTATTTTGAGAAAACATAACGCAATAGACGAACATGAGCGTTGATTCGTAAAATGGAGGTCTTGGCTCTGGACATTAGCTCAAGTATCATATGCAAGGAAAGCTAATTAAAAACTAAGATGCACCTTTCTTAGGTTTTCAAATGATATCAAATAAACTGATATCATTTCAAAAACGAATATAATAATGTGTTACAACATGTACTGGTGTCGATTTAAAACTATATTTTCTTATACTGCTGAATAAGGTTGATTACACCATAGGACAAACACAAAAGGTATGTATGACAACAAAAAAAAAATTATTTTATACTTTGGCCGCTGCGCAGAGAGCAATTGTACAATGAAGAATTATTACTAAAAATAATAATAAAATCGACAGTATATATATATATATATCATCAAATCAAAATAGAATAAGCTTCCTTGAGCCCTTAAGTGCGCTTTTATTTCTAATAGAGATGGTAAGCTTTTACATAGTGAACGAACGAAGCAATCTATTAAGTAGCTATCCAAATGGAGTCCGCTATCTCGCTACAAACAGAATATACTTACAACAAATCTGTATTACGTAAATCTTACCAACAAAATTACGAATATTTCGAAACAAAATTTATTTGATTCAGACAAGATCTTACACATTAAAATAAATCAAAGAAAATACTTTTCATACATAGAAATGTACCTACACGAAATCAAATTTTTTTTCAAACATTTCTAGTTTTATTGTTAAGATTTGTCTTAAGTAAATGCTGTCAATTTATATCTTCAAAGACGTGGTAATGCACAAGCGAAAAGCGTACTCCATTGAGGTAGCCCCTTAAACAGACTGTCGTACTTTCAACGATTACTTAACTTGTTCACTCGCATACAATACATTGCCGTCTCGTTCGCACATTGGTAAATAAGGAACTGGAGCCCAAATCTGCTTTTACTATCTCGTCAAAATCCCGGAACCCTGTTGTCTCAATTGCAGGTTTGTCTGATTTCGGTATGCTGTTAACTCGAATGGCGTGTCGGTGGCACGCCACTCTATTTTTGCTTATGTTTATAAAGATAAAACGTGAAACAGTTATATACAAATTTGGTAGATTATCAATATTCATTTCGACTAACACAGTTTTTTCTACTATTATTCCGACCCGACGATTTCGAGAAGACCCTATGGATTTAGTAGAATACGAATCTTCGGCACTGTCGCAATGGAGTCGTACTTTCAATATCTTCACAAGGCCTATTACATATTGAAATACCAGAATTGAGCCCCTCAACGGTACTACAATTATACACGAGCGAAAGAAATATCACATCTCCCTGCGTCGTAACCAAAATATAAATTACTTGGGTAAATCTCCGGAGCACAACACTATCCGCAAATTCGTTTTTTTAAAGTCTTACCTACATTATAACTACTTCTTCAAGTGCTTTGCTAATAAATAATAAAGTATTATTGTAGCGAAAAATTAATGATCTAGCACGACTTTAAAAAAAGTGGTTGCACGCAATTATGCGCTTAAGGGTATATACCCATCAAATAGATTTTGTAAGTAGTACCATAAGCATTTTAAAGTATTTAATAAAGCAGTATAAAAATATATTGTTCTAGTCTTTAATTCAAACTGAGAATTTGGAGTCAAACAATTCATTCTAACCTTATTCTTTTAACAGTACAGCCATTTCAAAGTCATGCCATTTTTAAATACAGTTCTCAATCACATGCCCAATTTATATGGGTTATAAAATTCCACAAATAGAAAACTGTTTAGTAGACGAGAACGACACTAGCCTTGTCACACGTTTAATTTTTTCAAATTATCACAGCCAGCAATGATTTATTAGCGAATGGGCTTCCGGCGCACCAAATATGCGATCAACAGTGGTGTTGTTGCCCATGATATTAAAATGGTTTCGAATAATTTTATGCCAATAATTACTAAAACTATAAATTATTGACATATTGACTCGAGATTTTTTAAAACTATTTTATATTACACTGAATATCAGTAACAATGAAATACATGACAATGGGGTATTTAGCACGCTTCCTTGATTCTTTACGGGTGTACTGCGTGGTGACGTCATAATACTAACGAGTCGAATGAATTATTGATTAAAATCCATATAATTAAAATTATTTCTATCATGAAACTAAAAGTAGCGTGGTGACAAGGTTTAATTATGCACGCACTTTTTATGAACACACTTTTTAAATTATTGTAATTTATTTCAAATTCCCAAACATATACATTAATATCTAACATTATATTGATAAATATTACTACCCGTTTTGTCTTAATGTTTAATTAATGGACATGACGTTTAGAGGAAAATGCAAAGCTTTGCAAAGCTCGACAGCAATCTGTCATTAAGCAACGACCTCTTTACTCCGATACCTTTCCACCATAACCTTAAGATTTTAATGAAAGCGCTCTTCCCATTTCAGACTAAAATCTAAGGCTATCAGCTAAATGTAGGGAAAGAGCAATTTAATTTTTATATTCACTAAAAATCATAAAAACCAGAGTCAATTGAGTAATTTCATAAATATATTTGGAAACTATGTACTTTAAAATATGGCTGTTAAAATACTGAGGTTAACATTTTTTTGTTCAGCTGTATGTACAGATTTCAGTACTTTTATTAATATAATGATTTGGCCTCATAACGACCATAGTTTTGTTAAACAAAATAACTATGTATCGTCCATTTACCAATGAGGCCACAACTTAATTGCTACTTAATTAATAATAATTAATATTGTCAAAATGTTGTATAGATACTTTACCATCGCGCTTAATTATCTAATAATAATTCTTAACGATTTAAGCAATAATCTGTTAAATGCATGTAACATAGTCGCGGGTTCCGGAGCTCTAAATGAACGTCAAATATATGTACATCTTGTTAAAATTATAACCTATAACATCATTGTTTTCTAAGAACATTGTCCCTTTATGTTTTAGCTATAGTTAGCACACATTCACTGTATACTCTATACTAAAATTGTTCTCGTAAGTTGTTATAGACAAGTCGATATAGATTATATCAAAAACTTGTTAAAGCATTATAACACCGGAACCCTAAAACAAAAAGACCGATATTACTTTCATCAATCAAATTAAAACTCATAAAAAGCGTGAAACTTCTATTGAGGACATCCATAAGTTACGTCACACTTTAAGATGGGGGGCGACGAGGTATGGTCCTAAACTTCGTGACGTCACATTTCTACGAAATTTGAACTATTAACGAAAACTTTCAAAATATTTCCAACTCTATCTGTACGAGCATGTCTAAGTTATTAAAACTTAATTTAAATAGATATAAAACTAATAAGGATACGGAACTGCTGTTTTAAATTAATAATTTCTTGATGTGAAATTGCAAAATAAGTTATGGCACATTTTGGACGTAGAAGTCTCACGTATGTGGCCAACTGTGACAAGACCGTGGGAGAGGTCAAAAAATCATGAAATTCGTGCGACGTAATATATGGAAGCCACCTAGATAAAACACCTCTTATACCTCCATGTGAATACTACGATCGTAGTATAATTTTAATGCAGCGTTTGAACGCCGCAAAAATATTGCACTGTCCCAAGAATGTTGTGTGTTAAGAATCTAAGAGTTGGACAGAGCTGAGCTCGATCTCGGCGCAAGGAGCTCGCCTTGCGAAGGCAACGGCATTGGCGCGTCCTCATCGTATATCATTACTAACTTATTTTGATTACGTTTTTTACGAGGTTCCTGTAAACAATAGAAAATAATGTCAGTCGTAAGACTAAACGTTAAAAGTGAAGATGTGCCTTATGAAGGTTCCACTTAAATAAATGTAGAAACTATTACATCAAGCAGTCCCCTGAAAAAGTGTCGAATTAGTTACGTAGTAACAAGCTAATTCGTAATACAAGTAACTCAGATAATTTTCATGGTATTCCAGCAAAATGATTGATTTTCAGAAATAAATCCGGGATTCCCGGAATATAAAATATGGATGATATACGTAGAAACTGAAGTGTCGGAATTTTCTTTTCTTTTGATGGAGACTTTATATAAAGTTTATACGACATGTGACACGCGTCTATGATGCATATTGGACGAGCTTAGCAAATATCGTCCGCTGCCTTGAAATGAAAAGTTCCGAGCCCAGTAATGGAAAACCAGGATTATGCGTTGGATTTCGTGCAATGTACAGAAATTCAAAGATAAATTTATCACACTTAAAAAGTAGGGGATACACAATGCATACCTTAGTAGACTTTGAAATAGTTTCGTCACTAGAACTGCTTGAGCTAGTGATACCTTCCTCGAGAGTAAGCCGCGCTGCTACACCTTCCAAATGAAGATCCAAATACAATTGCTCCAACTGCTCATTCACTAAAGAAGGCTGTAACCAAAACCGTTAAAAACCTAATTGATTATTTGTTAAAATGTTTCGAGGTATCTGTGACAGCGGCTGTCACAACCATTAATGAAATCGACCATTACAGGATAATAATGTATACAGAATTCTTTAATCTACAGTTTAAATTGACTTTAAATGTTGTACAAAATATTTTTTTTTTTTTTTAGAAACCGACTTCAAGAGTACTTGAAGTTGATTTCTTTTTTGGTAGAAATTTGTATATCTTAATTAATTTTTTAGGTTTTTGTATTCATTTTTGCAAGAACAAAATCTTTATACAATCGTCAAGTCCGTTTATGTTGCCGGTTTTTATTAAAATAGGATCTTTGATCAAAAAGCTAGGCTTCTGATCAAGGCCCGGAAGGAGCGGGTACAACTTAATGTAATCATTAAAAAATATAGCTTTTTTTATACATGCGAAATGCATTGCTGCACCATCAGCCTCATGGGTAATTTTATCGTAGCCGGTGTACAGGGCTCTCCCACCAACGAGGTGCGTTGGCACAATCGGAGACCCCAGCATACCCACTAAAACTCCATGGATGCCTCCTTCCGCCTGAGTGCCGGGTCACGGTTAGCCTTTATCCGCAACCCCGACGGGCAGAAGGCCCATCTCTGTACTTGGGTGGGCTCTGAGGTCGCGAAGGTACCCGCCCTCTCGCGGCGAACGGACGCCTGTCAAGTCCCCGAGGCCTAAATGCCCGCTGCCGCTTGCCCTTGGCTACTTTTGACACGGGACAGTTTTTTAAAACCTGAACTTGTTTAGCTTAATAACCTATAAGTTTCCAACGCGATCGATTTTAAAATAATTACAATAATTAAATCTATTTATTATCGTTAACTTTTTTTTATTTATTTTTATTGCAGGAGTTCAGCAGACAAGCAGACGGCCCACTTGATGGACAGCGGTTACCATCGCCTATGGACATTTGCAACACCAAAGGTACTACAAATGCGCTGCTGCTCTCTTTAGGGAGCCTGGAACCTGGTCACTAATGCCGGAACACAACACAAGGTTGTTATGGCGACATACTCTAGACCAGGGGTGGTAGCCATCCAGTCGGGCAACTGCCCTACCACCTGGCTGTGGGTTGTTTTGTCGCCTCTTACGACAGGCCGCCGGGCCGCAGGAAATTGTATTCTTTCTCCGTTCCTGCACGGATGAAAACTATTTTGTTTGAAGAAATCACAAGGCATATTGAATTTTAACACAATTTTACTATCTTCATCTGTATGTGTGTATGAAATTTTGATATTACGAATCAACCAAATTGAATTAATTTGGATAGATTTGGTTGATACATACTGAATTGAAACACAGAAGTAATCTGTAAAAAAATTACGTTTTAAGTGTTTGTGTGTTAAATTTTAATTTTAGCCTACCGCCACCTTCTTCTTTTAAATTATTTCATTTCAATTTATCGTTATTATTTACTCTATAAGAGCCTAATCTATTTTACCACCGCTTTGCAAGAAATAATTGGTCTAAAGAAAACATTCAACGGCATTTTCACCTAGTCCCAGACGTTTGCAATTTGCACACGTAACAAGGACCGAAGACAACACACTAATTCCATAACTTTGTCCTGGAGTCCCGACCGGGATCATCAGGGTATTAGAATTTTTCACACTAAACCGATTTTCACCATCTGTACTTCGATTTATACGTTTATTCACCCTTTCCATTTTCACAACGCCCTAACGATATTATGTATCATAATTTTACCGTAATAAAGCACCCCACATTTTCTTCTTTTTAGTTCGGTTTACTATTAAAGGATGTTCCTTTGGTTGTTTTCTATGCAAACTTTTAATTTATAATTTTAATTTAGCTATTCGCTAATACATTTTATATTAAGGATGACAGCATATTCATGAGTTTGACATTATTTTGCCTGTTTGGCGTGCGAATTTACAGTAAACTAGCGGGTCCATTAGAAGTTGTCTTGCCCTAAAAAATATAATTTAGAACCCAATTGCAGCGTCCAGGTTAAATAATGAATCTAAACCATCCCTGAACCAATTTGAACAAACACAAAAAACAATTAGCAAAATCGGTCCAACCGATTCAGAGAAGTTCAGTGACATACACACGAGCAGAAAATATATTTTATATTTAAAATATAGTTTAACAAATAAAGTAGTATCTTTTAAAACACCTTGTAGATTGACAGTAAAAAGAATATTTTGTTCGATACAATTTCTTGAAGGTTAATAAAAAAAATTAAATAACTCTTTCCTAATACTTACTTAATTTTTCAAGATAATACATTATTGAAGTAAAGAGGCGATATAATAAAGGAACCAACTATTTAATTAGCAGGAATCGAGATATACCTGTTGAAACGCCATCATTTTCTTTCTGTCTTCCTTCAGAACCTCATCCAGTGGTTTCTCACTAAGTTGATACTTGTAAATAAGCTCTGACGTTAGACACACCTGGAAACATGAAATATAACAAAAATATGTTACTATTACAATAGTGTAGATGATGTTAATTTTAGATATAAATATTAAATTATGTACCTAATAAAAAAAATTACAAATCTTTAATCAAGTCTCAAAACGCTGTCCACATTCCTGCATTGGATGGAAACAGAATATAATATTTATTTATACTAAATATTATATTGCATTCCATTGCCCACCACGAGAAGTTACTTGTTTGGCGTTAGGCAAAGACCTTACAATTTCCCTGCGGATAATGGTTTGAAGGATAAACACATATAGATATAGTCATCAATAAATAAATATTAATAATTTTGCATTTATACTATATATAATGTATATCACTATGTAGTGGTATATAAAGTGACCCTTCCCGTCAATACTTCAGCCATATAGACCTATATAACATACAAAGATGGACTTGAATGATGGACTGGAGTTAAATTTTTGAAATACAAATAAGTACGGGATGACGCAATGTCATCGATAACATTAAATTTTTAATAATTTAAGCTAAGTTTACGGTTTGTAATTATAAAACATTGTTGTTGTTTCTTTTAACATAGCCAATATTATAGACATATCGATATATCGCACCACATTCGCTACTCTTCCGTCAACCGCTTAAATGAAATGAAATGAAATGAAATGAAATGAAATGAAATGAAACTTTATTTGTAAAAATACAGGTAATAGTTATAACTAGGTGGTAGAAAGTCAGATGTCCTCACTGTATTTGACCTACACATGGTCATACAAATATTTAATCTAAAAAAAAAGCACAATAATTCTAATGGTATACAAGTCATTGTTCGTTATATTATATAAAAAATAAAATTAAAAAAAAAACATTGAAGTGAGATAATGTCAAAAGAAAAATATATTAAGTGTCAAAATCGAAAGATATAAATAAAATGTAAAATAGTATTAAAATATCATGTCTTTATTAAGAACCATGCCGGGGTCTACACTGATAAGGCACCTGTTTCGCTTTATAAAGGCATACAAAATACTGAAAGGAATCACAAGGGCGATTATCATGTTGACTCTAGTGGAATTATTTTGTCCGTGCAGTTTGGGTCATAAATCAAAGCCCGGCTAAGGCAGTGAGCATGTTGCGCGGGCGCAACCCCATTATCGATAAAAACTCATTCTTATCAAAGACAGATTATCATTCTTATAAAAATCATTAATATCTTTTTTGCTGTTAATTTTAAACTTAAATATAAGTATTTATATTTATTTTTAATATAACTTGTTACATTCTAAACTTTTGTACTTATAGTTTTTTAATTCATAGATACCTAATTAATAATTTATTTTAAATCGTTATCTTATTTTAATAAATACGTTGTTTTATCTATTTTTTTCTTTCATTTATATCACTAACCCACAAAATGACAAAACTAAATACGCTATCCTTGACGCTTATCGACAACAATAATGCGTATCACTATGCTTGCCCATAAGGCCCGTGAGTGAAAGAGAGAGCAAAATACTCGTTTCACTGCTCCGATTATTTATGACCCAAACTGCACAGAGAAAATAATTCTACTATAATACTAAGCCCAAATAATCCTTATAGATAGCAATTGACGAAATTAAAATATCTCGACTCTTATATTCGTATCTTTCTTCGTTCGGACGAATTACTACACTTGTAAATTAATATTGTTATCCAAATTAACGATTTTATCCCATTTTTTTATGTAAAAGTTTAATGACCTCGATACGAACAAACATGCATTAAAAACGATTATGTTTATGTTGATAAATAAAAATAAAAATTGTTCAAGAAAAGCCTACAAACAAATACTGACGACCTCTGTGCTTGAGCGGGCTAAGCCCTTGCCGGCCAAACTCACTGGAACGTAGCGAATCTGGATTTTATTCCTGGTATGATCCATTTGGTAAACGAACTTCATGTTATTTACTGTGGTCTGGATATCTTGTATCAAGCCCAAAGTGCTCCCTTGTATATTGCTTGTATACAAGCGTAACTTGCTTAGCTTTAGTATAATATGTCTGGCGATTATTTAAAATAATAATTAATTTACTAAATAAATAAATACCTTTTCCAGCCATGGCGGTTCCATTTTCCTCTTCGGGAGTTTCTTGTAGTTTTGCGGATCATAATAGCCGTCGCTAGTCTTCGTTTTGTACATACTATCGGCGTCATCGGATCCTAGCATCTTATACCAAAAGTATAACATTATTATAAATTTTTTTTAATGACATCACAATTTACAACATACAGTACTATGACCATATAACATAATATTTTATTAAAGTAACGTCGTCATACAAATCCATTTAAAGCTGGCTAAGTTACAATGGGCGTTATTGTGTGACTTATATTTTGGTAAATCCAGAAGATTCAGGAGAGGATTGATTTGTAGTTATTCCTAGGTAGGTATAACTACAAATTAACATCTTGTAAATAATAGCGAAAGCAGTAACATTGACAATCTACGGTACCATTCATGTTTTATGGTCTGTCACACACTTGTCCTGTAATTATGTCCTGTATTTAAAAGTACTTAAATGTATTATACCATTTACAATATTGTTTCTAATAAGTAAGTTTCCAAGGACATTTTCTTCAAATATGAGTAGATGAATGACGTCATGATCAGTAATGTAATTTTCACTTGCATTGAATTTGTTTAAGCTAACATACCACGTGTAAATATTATAGATCTTCGTGCAAAAACGTGGGAAATTATCACAAAATATAGACAATAGGCAAGTATTTTAATAAAATCCTTTAAAAAAAATCAATTTATTGATCATAAGCGTGCCTAATTGAAACAGATGAGCCTTGATCCTCCCACTAACACCCAAGAGTGTGTTTATTCTAATGTATAAATACATAATTACGTCCCTAAGAAAATTAGTCCATGAACAGAATCCAAGAGATGTACAGAAATGGTCTTGCTTATAAACACTTCTTTAATTTTAAGCAATTTCTTAGTAAGCGATTAGTAAAAATCTTACTCATAAAAAAGCCTTTTAATAACGATTAATGCTTAAATACCTGTCAAAATTAACCAATTCTGAGAACTCGTTTAAGCAACAGCTGAAAGGCAAGATTTTTATTTCAACCAGCTGATCGTCGTCGCCATTTAGTCAGAAATTAGATGCAGTGAACGTACAGTAGCAAAATTATTATCAGTCATATTACTTAAGCTAGAACAGATTTCTTTTATCTGTACGCCTTTTGGAACAACCAATTAAAGTTTATAAGTGAAAAAATATAATAATTGATTAGAAACTTAAGAGGTTTATAGTTTAGAGATGACGAGATATTTCTTATCCAGATTTTTTAAGGCCCAAAATATAAGTCAACCGTCAGTCATTATGTCTGTTTATTTAATTTGTACATAACCATCGCACTCAGAGCACTTAAAAGACCACCAGGTTAAAGCAATTAAACTTTAATATAAATTAATTGGAATTTTCTTAACTTAATATTTTATATTATTTCCATAATAACAACTTAATTAAAATTGACTGAAACTATAATTTAAAGCCGTGATTTAACCTACCATCACCATCATTGGACTCTGAGTGTAACGGTACAACATTATTCTGGAAAAATTACCCTAGCTTTGTTAGATTTGTCTTTCATTTTGTTGTCTCCGCTCTCCTCAGCACTACCAGATTCGGTTTTAAAGAACGAAGAGTAAAATGACGAATAGCTCGATGCGCCATCGGTCTTGTCGACTATCTCTTCATTGTTGCCCAGTCTACTCGTCTTCTTGCCGACAGGCGAATGACCGCTATCTGTCACCACATCAGTAGTACTCTGATGGCAAAGAAACATTATTAACACACAAGTTCTATAAGTAGAATCAGTGGCGAGACGCATTAACACAGCTTCACAGCTTACAAATAATTTTGTATGAATAATAATATACAATAACTTTTAACTATGTTTGAGCGTGCTTACTCAATGAAGCTTAAAGCATTTATGCATGTAGTTGAGCGGGGTAAATAAGACTCATATCGCGGGGTAATTTAAAATTATTCTTCAAACTAATTTAAAAATCACCTCTTAATTTAAAGGTATTTTTTAAATACTTGAATATTTACTACTTAAATTCGGAAATAAACGAATTTGTACTAATTTTTCCCTATAACTTGCTACCCCTTAACAACCGAACTGTCCTGTTTTTGTGTAATACATTGTAATTATAAATGCGTAAGAAACTCTGTCTGTCTTGTTTTCACGGAAAAACTACTGGACCGATTTGGCTGAAACTCAGTATCTTGATATATATAAATTAATGTCTGTATGTCCTTTGATGATCTTTAGCAAAGATGTTGTGCCAAAGGAGGTTTCCGAATTGGTTCTCTATAATATATATTTGATGCCTAGAATGAACATAGAATACTTTTCATCCCGAGAAATTGGATTGTTTCGGGGATAAAAATATATTTGTCTCTACAAGTTATGCTTTAAAGGAAAAACTCTACTAGACCGATTTGGCTGAAATTTGTATATATGTAATTTTTAATACCGAGGGTAGACATGGGATTTTTATCTTGGATTATTCCAAAAAGTAGGTCTACTTTTTTATGATGTGCAATTATTGCCATTTTCATCATTGTGATAATTTTGTCCATTTTGTCAGTTTTATATCATTGGTCCTTTTGCCCCATTGGTGCCTTATGCTCCATTGGTCTCATGTGTTCCTTTTGTCGCATTGGTCCACTTTGTCCCTCTCGTCCCATTTGTATCTTCTGTCCCATTTTTCCCATTTGTTATTTATGTAATTTTCATAAACGGAGGAGAGATTAATAAAACTAGGACGGTTAGATACAGATGAAAGTTTGGATGAGACCATTCATTCCTGAAGTTTATAGATATAAAAAATATTGTCTATAAAAATTCGATAGTAACTCGATCTGTCTTTCTGTTAAGCTTTCACGGAAATCTACTAGATTAGGAATACTACATTGATTTTGCTGTGATTTTGTTTAAATGTAGTTTTAATACCGAATATAGATGTAAATACTTTTCATGCCGGAAGACGGGATATTTTGCAGTTTAAAATGAAATTAATCTTCCAGGTGCAAATAGTACTAATATAAAAATTTTGTTCAATGTAACGCCTGCTCTTTAAACAAGAAGCAGGTGTTAGAGGTTGACCCGCGGCGCATCCTCGGGGTAAACTTTAAACTGAGAGGAGCTTGCTGTGGAAAGGACTACTTGGCGATCCATAATCGTTAAAAAAGTCAAGGCTTTCGAAGAGAAGCGCTTAGAAGATATGGATACCAAACGTCAAACCCAAGCCCTTCTTTAGCTATAGGTATGTACAACCCCGCTGGCCAACTATATTTTGCTATATGTGGACGGGAATTTAAAAACAAATTCTGTCTGGCCAGACACATTAGGGCCAACAGGCGGCGAAACAACGACATTTGAGAGGTCGTGACTATCGAAATCGATAAGGAGGCCTTACTATAACTGGTTTTATAAATAATCAGTATTTATATTTGCTATAAACTAAACTCGTGATTGCCTAGACACCTAGACAAACAAGTATTATAGCCACGAAACGTTTTTACGACAGCTGGTTTCCCTTTACATGACACCAACAGAAACTGTAATATACTCCAATGACAGTTGGCGCCACCAGGCCGTAATTATTTTTATACAAAATCTCAGTTTAAACTTTCAACCAATGTCTTTAAAACATATTGCCTAATTAGGTTCAATCGTATTAATTTTTTAACTAGGCGCTACTAGCCGCCGGTATATTCCTATCCGTCTTGCGAAATCGAACCCGTTTTCTGGTATAAAAGTATCCCATGTCAATTCTCGGTATAGAGACTACATATTATATACCGAATAACTTGAAAATCGGTACCATGGCTTTCCCTTGAAGGGAAGGCTAATTTCGCATTTATAATATTAATATGGATTCTAACATAGGCAAACACAAGGCCATATGCAACCATATGGCAATAACCGTATCACTGAAATGGCTATCAGCTGATTTCACATCTTTGAATAATTAAGACACAATTTTTTTCCCATTCTTTACTATTTTGGCATAGTAATCTATCAAAATACGAATTATCACGTTATTTATCTTGAGATTTACATTTTGTCTTATACCTATTAATTTTCCAGTTCATTCAGCAGACATGCAGACAGCCCACTTGATGGAAAGCGGTTACCTTCGCCTATGGACATTTGCCTCACCAAAGGTGTTACAAATGCGCTGCTGCTCTCTTAAGGGAGATTGGAACCTGGTTACTAATGCCGGCACATAACTCAAGGTTGTAATGGCGACATACTTTAGCTCTGGGGTGGTAGCCACCCAGTCGGGCAAATGCCTTACTACCTGGCTGTAGGTTATTTTGTCGCCTCTTACTACAGGCCGCCTGGCCGCAGTAAATTATATTCTTTCTCCGTTCCTGCACGGATAAAAATATAGATGTAATGTCAGGCTATAAACGCCTCAATATTGGGCCTACGCGTTTGATTATAAGAAGACTGTACCCACCAAGCTCTTATAAAGAGAATTAGTCCAATAGAAATAAACACAATATTCAATACAAGTTTTCCTCCATCGCCTGCACGTGATAATTGCACTCATATACACTTTAGTTCCGAATATTGCATAAGGTTCAGTAGTTCATAATATAGCAGAACACCAGCAAAGGTCCAGTGTATAATTCCGTAAAGCCCCCTAAATCCTACATAACTAGAGGGTGCCGCAGATTGTTCTTCTCTCGATTTTTACTTGTTATTACTTAAAACATCTTATTAAAAGAAATCAATTAATAATTTGAAAGAAAAATATTATAGTATTTGCGCATAGTGCTGATGACACATGGCCGGTTTTTGTACAGGTAGAATTATGATATCACATGTAGAGTTTGACTTGTCTAATTTCCACGTCGACGTCGGTAAGATATACGAACTGAACATTAATCCATTATGCTGACATAGCCGTTCCACGGCGACGTAACAGGGACCGTTCAAATCAAATTGAAAGAAAAATACAGCACTGTGCTATGCATGTAACGTAATGACATAGGATTATTTATTGATGGGAAGTATTGCTATGACGGATAGTCGATAAATTTTAAGGAAGAACTTTATGTGCTTTAAACTTCTAGTTTTAGAGTTATGTAGAATAAATAAAATAACAGTACGTAAATAATTATACACATTTTTTTCGATGACCCTTCCTAAACCGGTTTCAACTCAAAAATTTAGCAACCTCGTATCTTTTGTTTTGACGAGGCAGTGGGAGCGTCTTTTTTTATGACACCGTCCTCGGGCCCGGGGGGAAGGCTCGCCGAGGGATATGTGGGACTCTTGGTCGGCCGTATGCCCCCATGGCCTCCATGCAGAGGACAGGTGGATGGTCGGCCGTCAAACTACCCACTAAACCTAACCTGCGTCCCTACTCTTCACGCTATTACGGGGCGCTACAGAAACTAGACCAATAGGTACTAATAACCGTGTTGTCGGTCAGAACCGTTTTCTATGGAATTAAATTGCATTAAATTTACAAATTAACAGCTGTCACTCGGACCATGCTACAGCGTAAAAAGTATAAGACTTAATTCATCTTAATGACATAACATCTTAATGATCTAAAGGAACATGATTTACAAGAAGAACAATACAATGATAAACATACCTGATACATTAAAACGGCGAGAATACATGTGACGCTTTTTAATGCTGTAAGATTTATCTATTGCCACATTGTTTGTTTTGGTGTTAATACGAGATTTGATCACTAGCATTTTCACACAATACAAATTTAAAAACCTTTTTTGCATGAACACCAAATTAAGTAACATCAAGTAGCAAAGTGATTTACCAAATAATACGTACAGAATAAAAGTAACACATTAATAATTTCTGTAATTATAAATACATTTAACGGATATAAACGCGTATCTAATTTAACTTTTCTTGTTGATCTTATAAGTATGGTCCCGTTAAAACTGATACGTTAACCCTCTTATATGAAAATTGAAATAAACACGCATTTATTTCCTTGTATAAACTATTGCGACCATGCAACACTTGCAAATACCTAAGGTAATATTCTATTAAACGTACCCGATTTAGGGCGTTGGCTGACGAGTTACTTTCTGCACTGTCTTGCTGTTGCTTGGGAAAAGTTGCTTGGGAGTCAGTAGCCTTTTTACTGGGCCGTAAGCTGCTCTTGTCGGATCTTAGCGGGATACTGGACTTACACGTCTGCACATTCATATCGTCAACGCGTCAGTTTCATACAAACGTTGAGCGATAAACGTACCTAAAGCTAGGACTGAAGCTACAAGTGAGAGATATCACATTGATACTTGTTGGATCACAATTTTTTTTACTAACCGACAGCTGATCAAACCCCTGATTGCATTACTTAAACCACGGACGTTACGAAGCTCTTCAGTATCGGATATCCGAAATAAAAATCTATTCGGAACAGTAACCGAATGTGATATAAAGTTTCGAATGGATGAGGACTTTATTTATTTTAATTACTTTGACCATACCACACCTGAGATCCTGTTATTGTTTGCGACTGTGTAACGCAGATGTAGACAAGGGCTTACTGGGTTATTTGTGATAAGAAATTGTTAGTGGTGATAAACATTGACAGATAACGTATGTATTGTTACTGGTACGTATTATTAGGGTGGCGCAAATAAACGATTTTTTTCTTTGGTTTTGAGTCTCGTGTTAAAAAATGTTAGTATTTGGTACCCGGTTTTTGTGCGATTTTTGAAATCTCAAAAAATTTGGAGTATCCTCTTAAATTTTTTTGAGCTGTGGCCTTTGGCGGGAATTTTTGATCATCAAAAACTTTTTCACACAAGACTCAAAAACTAAAAAGTCCGTTTTTTTTTGCACCGCCCTAGTATGTATATATACATTCTGTCAAAAAAGTATCGGGAACGGATTATTTGTTTATGGTTCCAAATTCGGTGCAAATTCTTGGATTTTGCACCACGATAACGCGCCTTCGCACAAAGCCATCATTATTGATCAAAAGCTCAACAAATACCAATGAGCGACCCACTTATTCACCAGATATATGGCACGGCTCCAGCCGACTTCTTTCTCTTTTTAAAACTCAAATTACCACTTCGTGGATTATCGGTTGGCGTAACTGTATCGTTTTTGAAGGAGCATGCTTTGAAGGTGATAAAATAAATTTGTATTAATAACTAGCATTTGTGTGTTATTGACCTTTTCCCGGCACTTTATTGACAGAGTAGTACACTAATGTAGCTAAACGTTAACGCGCTATTGTCTAACGATAGAAATAAGTCGCATTTGGTTTCAATCACTAACAGTACCGCAGGTGGAGCAAAGGCATTAGAAAAATTTAAACATTAAGTGTCGCTTGCATAAGGTTGCTTAATTTTATTTAAAAAATTCAAAACGTATTTAACACCCTTAAATACAATTAGCATCTTGCACAAGGCAAATTTGTCGCTAAATATTTTTAAAGAACTGTCAATACGTTTTATGTAAAACGTTTTTAGGCAGTTTAATATGATTAATGAATTTTATTTAAAGGCGATCGTTATGCAAGCGGCCCTAAATGCAAAATCTTATGTTGTCAGTCGCTGTGCCGACACACTAGCTGTCAAGTCGTTACCTTATAATCATTTGAATTTTCTTTGTACAAGTCCTAAAAAAATTAATATCCATAACTGAAACTATCCGAAATTATTGGTTAATCCGAAATAATTTCATATCCGTAACGTAACTTGTTATCTCATATTTTTATAATAACAAAGTAAAGTATACTTTATGGCACATAGTACATATACTAAATAAAAAATATAGTCAAGCTTTGCACTTGACGGTCTTATCGCCTGTAGCGTTTTCTTACAGATAGTAATGCTAACAGTGAATAATTTTGGCTGAATGTACCACATTTTCGAAATTTAAAGTGCCGTGATAAATTTAGTTTCAAAATGTCTACACAAATACATACCTGTATATATAATTAAATTTATGTTTATGGCACATTTTGCATAATATTTTTTTCGTACAACCAGGGGTTATTGTTAAAACAAACAAACATATAAGGCTTAGTAACAAATACAAGTGGCAGTGTATGTTACTAAATCATTTCTGTTATAAGTTAAAGAAAATTGCACAACAAGTATCATTTGCAATTGCAAATCACTGTAGAAACAGCTCGATTTAATTAATCTAAAGGTACTATGGTAAATGTGTGACTATGAATTAAGAATTAATGCTATGATAATGATGATTATTAAAACTATTGTGCAAACGATTGCTTATTGGGTCAAGTTAACAATCCTCCCATCTCTACTACAAACCATTATTACACTTATATTAAAATAAAATAAAAATGTATATTTGAAAATACACATATTACATTAATATTAATGTTTTAATAACTAATTATTAACAACTGTACAAATGTAATGACAGTTGATTAAAGCAAATCATAAAATATTTATAATATCTTTAAAAATGAGATAATAATATGTGTATGTTACTGAAAAACTGAGCTACGTAAATAGTAAGATTTGCTAGTAAAACTTAAAATTTACCAACTCTCATTGGTAAAAGGCATAAAAACAATCAAAGAAGTATTCTTTGATTATGATTAGTTTTAAACTTTCACCGCCATTCTATGTTAAATATTGAGTCGTCAAAAATAGACATGTCTATCAAATATGAACAAATGATTACCAACTGTGTTTTCTTCGAAAGCACGTAAAGATATACCTAATCAGTGATAAAATGAATACTCATCATCAGTGCTGATACTCGCCGGTTGCTGCCGCAGCACAGGTCGTGCCATTTGGTTTACATAAAGCCCATTTATTGCACGATGCGTCCTCACCCAGTCTCTCAACGTATTGTTCGCCTTTCGCGTTTCATTATAATAATTTAAAATATGTAAGGATTAGAATTGATATGTAAATCAAAAATTATTAAAAATACTCTTTATTTTATCCCCAACACTAACATTTATTAACCGACGTTAATAAAACATGTACAAAACTAATGAAAAAACCCCGAAACCCTCTCTTTGTTATAAAAACCTTAAATTTCCAAATCCATGTTAGCAAATCCTATTTGCTGCAAATATATTTTACTGGTAATACCTAAGATTAACCAATAAAAGGGTTTTCTCAGTAACATATGTATATGAATAATTTAAGTGAAAATTAAGAAAAAACCGAATCGCATTTAAAATTCAATCGTAGAATAAATAAGCGATATAATAAAATTAATACAACTCGTCAAGTATAATATTTTAAAGAACTATAAGTAGTATGTTAAATAATAGTGCACAGTAAAAAGAAGCCTTAAATAAAAGTGCTACATATGTAAAGAGAAATATTTAGATATTTATTCATATAAAACTTATTCATAAGCGACATGCCCTGTATTCACCCCCTTATTTATATTTGAGTACACACCAGTCTCACAAGTTATATAATGGCAATAGAACGAATGAAAAAGCTAATTATGGTTTATAGCAATATTAATAAAAAAATATATAAGCATGTCATAAGCCGAATGAGTCGTCGACCTAAGGTGATAATCCGCCAACTCGATAAAGTAATTATATATTATATTTAGAAAAATAAGCTATTACTATTAACAGACACTTGTCAGTGAGGTTATGTTTATATCGCACATTTATTTTTGACAATGTCATTAATCATTACCGAAGGTTAAGGAGCGAGAGGTTAGACTTTTTGTGAACGACATTGTAGTGTATTCCACTTTATTTGAAAATTACATTTCTTTTACACGTAAATTAAACGATCAAAATCAAATCTCACGTGAAAACCAATGTTTGAGAAAGTAATAGTCTAAATAAAAAATATTTTTCGAAGCATCCAAAATCATTAATGCATCATTTTATGGAAATCATTTTATGGACGCGCACTTGCTCTACGATATATCGAAATCAAATATGAATAAACCAATTATACCATACAATATAATCGTTGAGTTGAAAAAATGCAAATATCTTGTACTTGATCAGGTCAAGACGTTGGTGATGGACATTTATCCGTAATATGATAAGTAAACAAAGTCAATATATAAAGTCAAACAAAGATAATATTTGATTAATATAAGTCAGTTTTAAACTGTTCTTAAGAACAGTTTAAAACTGACTTATATTAATTTACACTACTACCTGATTTCTGTTTTAAAACAGAAATCAGGTAGTAGTGTAAATTAAAGTATATAATGAAAAATAATTTCAGCTTTATTATACTTAAAAGCTGATGTGTATGTAAGATGTAAATGATCTTTTTACATCAGAGAAGCTTTCATTACTACTACACTACTCTTTCCTTAATATACCTTGATTTAGAAAGGGGTTTTAAATATTGTTTCTATTTTTTTTCTCTGTATATTACTTTAAATATTATTCGAATTTGATTATCGAGTTCAAATTGAGAAGAGTCGTTTCAAGTAAATTAGAATACACAATGGGAAAAGTATTTGGACGAGTTTCGTTACGTGCAAATAACACAAATATTGTTATTAGCTGACCTCTTCATAGGTGTTGGTAGCCAGGCCAAGGGGGTTCAAAGTCTTGCACTGCATGCCTTGGGAAACAACCCGCTGTTGCATTGCATAAGGTATCTGGTGCCCGTATGTGGAGTACATGAATGGAGATCCGTACATCATACATTGCACTGAAAAAAAAAAGATTATATTAAAGCGCTTTTATTACCTACGGTAATGTGTTTTTAGTATAAAAGTATAAGAATCCCAATAATTCCCGTTAAAAGCCGGGATAAGCTACAACTGTCGCAGCAAGAAACTTTTGAAATCACGTTAGGATTTCCCAGGAAATATGTGAAGTACCGGAATGGTCGGGGATGAACATTGCTATGTAGTACCAAACTACGCGGTAATATCAGCAATTTCCATACTACTTTTGGCCGTCTTATGCGATCGAGTCTCAGTAAAAACATTAAAAAATATATATTAAAAAAATATCGAAATCAGCTATTTCTTTAGCAACCTCATCACGTTACAAGATTCCCAGAAAAGCCTTGCAGTATTTCCGGGACACAAAATACCGCAGCATTTGAAATAACGTAAACTTGTTTGCTATAAATGAACATCGAAATTATACTTTTTACTTTAACCACTAAACCGCTCCTGGGTAACCCGCAGGACTGCGGCGATACACAGTATCGCTGATTTTACGCGTGACAATTTGCTAACGATCAGCGAAAAACACATAGAAATCGACGGCAGTAGTTTGACGTGGCCTTCAAGACCAGCACATTAGCAGCACCTCAGGTATTGCTAATGTCCATAGGGGATGGTAACAATCACAGTTGGGTCGTCAACCAGTCTGATGTGTTTCAACAATAAAAAAACAGGAATCTACTACAACAGGAAACTAACCCACTTGTTTATTTTTTTAAATAGCTTAAGTTTAAAAACACGGCACTTTTACAATATTATGATATTACTGGGATATGGCCGCGTCTTATCCATGCTTGACTTGAATTTTTCCGCAGGAGCTCCGGGAAAGTAGCGCAGCATTCAAATAAAGAAAGCTATAGTTTAAGTGAAAACTGTGTTGAAATAAGCAAAGTTTTATGCACCCGAAATACAAACCGCTCCAGGGAAAATTCACGCGTGATTCCCAGGATACAAATATCACACATAATTTGTCCGTTTTAAATAATTCTTAGAAAATTTCTCGCGTGATTCCCAGAGTAAAAAGTAACGCAAATTGTAAGTCTGAAATTAACTGTCGACCAGCGAAAACCGCATCGAAATCGGCCCAGTAGTTTATTACGAATCTCGAACAATCGGACAACACTCTAAAAATGTCATCGTGTTCTTCACTATAATAGTTGTTTTTGTTTTAAATAGCTTCAATGTACAGACACGGTATGTTTAAAATTTTATAATATTATTAATAGATAATAGTTTTATAATAATTTGTAAATGAAGTGTATTAAGTGACTTTTAGTATTTAATATTTTATATGTTACACTAGCTGCGCCCCGCGGTCTCTCTTACGTGGTGATTGAAAATCGTCATAATTCCAAAATAAAAGAATTTTTCTAAAATAAAAGTAGCCTAAGTTACTCCTTATTACATCAGCTACCTGCCAATAAAAGTCCCGTCAAAACCGGTCCTGCCATTTCAGAGATTAGCCGGAATAAACAGACAGACAGACAGACAAAAATGGTAAAAAAATGTTATTTTGGTGTATGTACCGTATATATATATTCATATGCATGTAGTAAAAAGCGGTTATTTCAATATTAGAAACAGACACTCCAATTGTATTTATAGATTAGTGATAGCACAATTATCGTGACACAGGTGTTTAGCTAGTGTGCAGCCTCCTTAAATATGTTTATTACGCTGTTAATTTACTTACTTGGAGTAGCAGTCAACGGAGTAGATCCAGCTGACATGGCTGTTGTTGTGTTTACATTAGAGGTAGATGGTTGTGATGAACTACCTGTAGCTGCTGTTGAATGATAGTACATCGGGAAAACACCTGTAAAAAAATTTGTAAGAATAAAAACTAAAATAATATTTTGGCGCGAACTTGAAAGCGTGATGTTTTACTGAAGCAGTTTTATTGAACAAAAATATGTTATACGAGGATATGCTTGCGACTTCGTCCCTGGGCCTAAAATACCACGGCATTCAAAAAAGATTATAAGCTATCGTTTTAGTGAAAATTGTGTCGAAATAAACTAGTTCTTATACATTCGGGAAATTTCCCGCGGGAATTTTTATAACAAAAAATTGCTATTGATCCGTAAAAAATCGCTTAGGAATTTAATTTATAATAAAATAATTTGGGCATGTTAAGTCATTTCCATATAAAAAGCACAGATTTTAAATTTAAGAGTATGCTGGCGATCAGCAAACACCGCATCAAAATGGGCCTAATAGTTTTTACGTGAATCCCGAACAAACACATGAACCCATGGCCCCGCGCAAGACCTCCAAATGTCCGGGCCATTTTTATGGCCCGTGGTCGTCAAAGACATACATATTAATTATATTATTCAATAAACTTATAGTATAATTTTTATTATTATTTAGTATTATTCTAAAAACAGACAGAACATTCAGGTAGACCTAATATGAAGAGATAATAATTAGCAGCTATCAACACATCGACATTCAAACGCTGGAGCAAGACTACAGATTTTTATATGTCAGTATTACAATGGCAGCAAACGCAGCGAAGGTAAAAATCATATATTACACAGATGCAAGAGGCGAACTACAATAAATTTACCTGCCATTCCTGGCACTGGGCTCATAATGGACATCTGTTGTGGAATACCAACGCCTACAATGAATGTGTTCATGCTATTAACAGGATTCGCTTGCCAATAGTTAGCGGCTGTAATTAAAAAATACATGTATGATTTTCCAAACATGTGTATTGTCTTCAGACTGAAGACAAATGCTACTCGTGGATTTATGGTGGAAAACACAATTTAGGTATGTATATCCACTATGTGGACATACAAACATTTTAAATGATGTGGTATTTTATAGGTTACGACGGAGGGTACTATGTCACGCTAATAAAATTAAGCCAATTCACAGTATTACAAAGACAAAATAATTTTCCAAAAAAAAACTAACCATCTAGTACCGCAATTACGATTTTTTTTCTAAGCAGTTACAAGTATAATTTAATCGTATATCTAATAAGGCGAAAAAGCAACAGCAATTTTAATCAAAAACAGTATTGCTAACCTACACACTATTATAGTTTATATGTTTCTCATATATTTATTAGTTGTAAATTATTAAGTTTGAAATTACTCTTTAATAAAAATCAACTTTATGTGTATATGTGTAGTACATTATTTTTGGTCAGGAGAAATTTTGGTACAATACACATAAAACTTTTGCAAACAGTTACACGTATTGATTATGTTTATATATCTTGTTAACCTTAGGAACATTTAATATTACATATTCAAGTAAAAACATTTTAAATTAACCACTTAAACACACAAAACTTTCTCTTGCAAGTAAAAACAGCAAACAGCCTATAAGTGATTCCCATATAAAATGTTACTATACAAGACTTACTTTATTGCACTAAGCCAAAAACCCTACACACACATCTATGTTGATTGCTACGTCGCGTGCGTGGACTACATTATTGCTTCATAGCAAGATTACTCCACGTACGTGATAAACATTTGCATATAGAATTTATATTGGCAGCTATTTAGCATGTACAATATTATCGTCGGAGATGCCTCTCACGAACATATTCAGGATATATTTTTTTATGACTTATATTTATAATAGAAGTTAATATTTTTATAAATAAAAAATCTAAGTTTAATGGTAAACTAATTAAAGAATCAAATACATCGAAAGTAAAACGTGTCCTTGTTTTATTTTGTACTCCCCTCTCCAGCGGTCGAAGCTAGCTTTCGTGGCAATAGAGCCATAATAGGCCAGTGATAAGTCGTCATTCCACACTATAGGGTAATCAACATTGACGCACCACTTAACATCAATCAAACCCCACATTTGTCATAATAATATTAATAATTAATAACAATATAAATATTATAAGTTATATCGACATGTTTAAGTTTACGTTGATGATAAATATATTTTTCTATGAACAGCACTATTCCTTGCTTGCTCTACTATGCACAACGGGTGTGACTTTTGGGTTCATGATGTGAAATGTATGTATTAGATAATATATAATATTATATAATAACAACCATAAATGTCCCACTGCTGGGCTCGGGCCTCCCATTATAGGGGAATGGACACCCGCCACGCTTGTCCAAGGCGGCTTGGCAGGTTTGAGACATCGGTTATCTCGATGTGCAAGTTGCATCACGATGTTTTCCTTCACCGTTGTTAGCACGTGGTAATTGTACCAATATGCACATTATGTCAGAAAAATGCCTAACTGGCGAATGCGTTCCAGCCACGATCGAACCGGCGCCCTTTGTGTTTAGGACGTGTGCGCTAGCCAATACGCTACCACGACGACATATGAGGCCGTCAGCGCTAAACCCTCAATTTATTATATTCGGAGATAAATACTGGAAATTATGTAAAACGTGCTAAAATGTAATGCAAGAATGGCCTATCTTTGGTTTTGCCACTTGATAATAGATGGCGTTACAAAGACTTTTTTTGCATTCCTTAGTTTTACATAATTTCCAGTATTTATCTCCTAA
The DNA here is from genome assembly GCA_012273795.1 of Dendrolimus punctatus. Taxonomy (NCBI): domain Eukaryota; kingdom Metazoa; phylum Arthropoda; class Insecta; order Lepidoptera; family Lasiocampidae; genus Dendrolimus; species Dendrolimus punctatus. The sequence goes on along the minus strand of CM022533.1, from coordinate 8,817,786 downwards.
TATAATAAACTGAGGATTAGGCCGCTTTAGCGCTGACGGCCTCATATGTATTAGGCAATGTGACTCACCAACTGTAGAAGTGGCTGTGGACGAGGACTGTGCGGCGGCGGCACTGCTGATTTGCACCCGTTTTGGTGTCCTCGTAGATGGGCAGTGATGTTTATGTGCGCCAACTTCGGATTCTAATTTCATTGACCGCTTTACTCCTTTGCACTAAACAGGTCAACAATTAGGAGATTATTACCAAAAAACACTGACTTAGGACTCATCGAAGTATTTTACCGTGATATAGAGTGGCGTGTATTATTGTAGAGTGGCGTGTATTATTGTATATTAGCATATATTATTATAGAGTGGCGAGTATTTAAAAAAGCTTAGAAGAAACAAGTCAACAAAAAGTGTTCCTAACCCACAGGTGTATAAATGTTCTCAAGTTTCTGTTTCTAACTAAATCTTTTAGCGCTCTCAATTTACTAAGATTATTCAAACTTTTTTTGATATTACGATGACACTGTATGCGACTACGAGTTTTTGTTTTCAATAAATATTAAATTAATTTTATTTTCTCTAATGAAATTACTATCCATTGCAATTCACTAATACATTCGTCGTAAATATTATATTAAATACCTTTATAGATCCCTTTGGCTCAATCATTGGGGTAACCATAGGTGTGTGGTGAAATGGGTCACACCTCGCAAAATGTTCGTTTATCTTTTTCTGGCTCTCATGGTTCACCTTACTGCGTGTGCCCTTAGTAATTGCCCTTGTTTCCCTGTGAACCTTCATCAATCTCTTTTCCATCTCTGAGTTATGTCTGGTAAGAATTTCTTTTATTAGCATTTACATTTAAAAAATAATATTTATGTATCACGCATATCAACAGCATACATATGTATCTAAAAAAACCTAGTCATGATTGAAATTCACGTCTGTCTCATTTCGGCAACTGCACCGGCAACTTGCATTGTTCTATACATGCCTATACCAGTTAACACATGGTACCAATGTAATATAAGAAACCATGATATTTGCACTTTGTTAGAATACCGTGCCGATAAAAAAAAATGATCAAGTGTAAGCAAAACATTTCATAGTGTATTTATAATATTAAGACTACAACATTTTGAATAAATATTTACAAAATCTCGATAAAAGTTATCCATAATATGAATTTTTTTGCGGCAGGCATTGTAACAATTAACATTTACCGGCACCTATAAATAATCATTGGAATGTATAAAATAACCTTTATTTATTTTCAATTATATTATTTTTGCGCACCTATTTACCATATATGAGAAATTATTTTGTGACAAGATCTATACGTAAAACACGGCGTAAAAAATAATGAACTATCTTACAAAAATACAGTAAAAGAAAATTCACATACTTGCCAATGATACATAGCTAGAACTCAAAAGAGTGACTCATAAATTAAGAACTACAATATAAAGACCGCCTATAATTCTGGAAATGAAACCAAGTTTCGAGGTATTTCGATAAATCACTGTTAACATTTTACTAAGTATTTAAAATTTGCGACACATTTGCTCAAAAACTACATTTACAAAACCTAATAAATTGTTCAAAGTTAAAAAAAAATTACTAGGGAAATTCGCGAACGACGAGAGGACTGCGTGTAGGTAGACCATTAAATTTGGTTTTTAGGTCAACTATTAAATCAAAAATAGTATAACTAACGACTAACTTATGAATCATCGGCTCTGTAAGCCGAATGTGTTGGTATTCGTTGAGTGTTGCAACAGGGCTATTGCCGTCCACTGCCAGGCCACTTGATTCGCACGAGCTGGTCATCTCGCCCGAGTCACCAGAGATGTGACCAATTGATGACATACATTTGCTGTAACGGATATCACAAACTATTAACATGGACGAGCCATCTCAAATTAAAAATGTCCCAGACTAACTTTCACTTTATGATCATACCCATTAATTTTCTTTCGGTTTATAATTTGCGTTTGGGTCCCCGCCTTCTACTAAACTTAATGCGTGAATTTAAATTAGACTAGCAGCTGGCATAGTATGAGCACTGAAGTAGAGTTTATTTTAATTTTGTTTTCTATTCTCAATCTTGTTTCGGTGTCTTCAGTGCATTATTACTTTTAATTGTCTTTTTTGCCATCAGGTTTTAGATTTTTTAAATTATTGATTGCAAAAACTGTGTTACTTATATAAGTCGGGCAAAATGTGGATGATTGATTGCATGCCAAACAAAACAAAGAAATGAAAATTACCATTTCCGTAAGCAGTACGATACACATACGGTATGTTTAGAATTGTATAATATTGTAGATGACATGTTTTAGAATACAATGTAACGTGCCTTATTGTATGCTCTTTAAACACGAGGCACTAACCAGGGTATGACCGGCGCGGGGAAAAGTAGTAACAATATAAACTAGAAATAAATAATTTTTATACCTTTCACTAGGTGGTGAAGTCTTCGTTCCAATATTAGTTTCACCAGTAACCGTCCTGTACTCCCCGTACGGCTGTTGTTGCTGACTGTCGAAATATCTAATGAAAAAATGAAGATAACAAATCATCAATTTGAATTAATTTTATAAAAAAGATTTATTAATATTAATAACATAATATATTTAATATTAATTAAAATTTATAAAATACATTGTACTACTTTAAGAGATCATTAAGTTATATGACTGAGCCTAACGAAGCATTTATAAACAAAAATAACCATTCATAATTATTTTAACCTGATACAATATCAAAGTTGAAAGCAAAAAATAATGCTGATATTAAGCCTGTGTCATTGATTGCTGATTAATTCAAGTTGAAAAACAGAAATATACTGTCTTATATCGGCTTAAGATCACCAAGAAAACACATTATATTATTGTACGTTAAAAAAGAATATATCTATAGACATATTAATACGTCAAAGGAAATCTTTGTGCCCTCTTTTGAACGACACAGATAAGTATGAGACATAGTAAACTTTGAAAGAAGTGCAAAATTCAATTTCTAAATGTAATTATTTGTTAGATATTATTTTTTTTAAAGCATTGGTTACAATTCAAACTGACAAATGTCAAATACACAAAAGTTTATAATTTAATTTTCATAACTACTTAATATAATTAAGTGATTGGATTTTAAATATTTCTTATACTCGGGTTCCATCTGGGACAATGTTATAATTGTTGAATGTGGCCAAATGCGCCTCATTTATACCATTAAAAATAAATTCGTTAATGAATTAACAATTGACAACAGTATCGCAACAACGAATAAATTAAACCCTACATATGGGTGAAACGGTCAATATCTATAACATTATCCCATATGGAGCAGTAGGATTATAAATAAGATAACCTAACCTAACCCAATTTTTCCTATCTTTCACGTTTTTTTTCCAACAATACTTTATGCACATTTTGAATTGTGCACCTTAATAATCAAATGAATAACAGTCGAATTTCACTCACCGCGTGATGATATTTTTCTCAAATAAATTCTTTTCTTTCTTTCTATGATTAGTTTTTATTTATATCTACGCAATTTCTACACACAATTCCGCACAATGAAAGACTAATAATAAGTTGTTAACTCAGTGATCTCGATATTATGCTAAAAGTTTAGTTAGGGAAATATTCATACCGCTGGAGTGTTTCGTTGTAGTTGAGCTGGTTATAGCTCAAAGGAGTCTCTGTACTAGATTTACTGTCATTATAGTCGTGATGAGGCGATATGGCCCCAAGCATTTCCGAATCGGGCTCCTGAATAAAATAATAAAAATTAAAAATATTTTAATGCAGCAACATTGTAAACATTCGGTTCCTTTTTCTTTGTGAAAGAATTGACGTACTATTTGTCCGGGCCATTTTTATGGCCCGTGGTCTTGAAAACCAAACAATGTAATACTAGCGAGATAAAAACACACATGGTATATAAGTTAGTTTTTTATGGGGCTTAGCAAAATATAGCATTTATATGAGAGAGAGAGAGATAGTTAACACTTTATACACAGACCATTACAAAAAACACAGGAAAACTTATAACCTAAATATATTTTAAATGTCCACAATGGGCAGTCTTTTCGCTAAGAAGCGATCTCTTCCAAACGACCCGTGGTAAGAATAAACAGATTCTATTTGTCAAAGGTGGTATACATAAATATTACACGATATGCATTTACATTATATTTTATTCAATATTAGACATACAATAATATCCCCATTTAATATTATAAATGCGAAAGTAACTCTGTCTGTCTGTCTGCTCCGTTTTCACGTAAAAACTACTGGACCGATTTGGCTGAAACTCAGTATATACATGTTTTCGATACCGAGAATGAACATAGGATACTTTTTATCCCGAAAAGTGGGATAGTTTCCGGGATAAAAATATATTTGTTTGCTTTTACGGAAGAACTAATTGGCCGATTTGGCTGAAATTCGGTACGTGTGTAAATATAATACTGAGGGTGGACAAGGGATAATTTTCATTTTGGTCTATTTGGTCATTTTGGCCTTTTTGGTCATTTTAGCCTATTTGGTCATTTTGGCCTTTTTGGTCACTTTGGCCTTTTTGGTCATTTTGGCCTATTTGGTCATTTTGGCTTTTTGATCATTTTGGCCTATTTGGTCATTTTGGCCTATTTGGTCATTTTGGCCTATTTGTTCATTTTGGCCTTTTTGATCATTTTGGCCTATTTGGTCATTTTGGCCTATTTGGTCATTTTGGCCTTTATGATCATTTTGACCTTTTTGGTCATTTTGGCCTATTTGGTCATTTTGGCCTATTTGGTCATTTTGGCCTATTTGGTCATTTTAGCCTATTTGGTCATTTTGGCCTTTTTGATCATTTTGGCCTATTTGGTCATTTTGGCCTATTCGGTCATTTTGGCCTCTTTGGTCATTTTGACCATTTTGATTATTTTGGACTTTTTGGTCGTTTTTGCCTATTCCATCATTTTGGCCATGTCGGTCACTGTGGTCTTTTGGTCATTTAGACCATTTTGGCTTTTTTGGTCAAGTTTTGTTATATATTTTGTTGACAGATAGACGGGGAATGGTATAATTGGCGATATAAAATGAAGTGAATCTTCCGTGGGCATATCATAAAAATGTAATATAATATAACCTGTAGCACTTGCTCTATAAACAAGAGACACGCACTAGAGGTTAACCCGCGGCGCAGCCGCGGGGTAAACTCTAGTGTTTAATATGTTTTCTATGTTTTTTTATTATTTGTGGAGAAATAGAAATGTTGTGCGTGTACAGTCCACATGAGATTAAAAGAGAGTAAAAATTTTGAGAGTGAGACGTGCCTGGTTTTAATTAAATGTAAATCCCACAAAAAATAATTTGAACTCATTGATTAATGTAATAAAAGAGTGTCTATCGTGTAAACATAATATTGGTCCAGAACGAGCCGAATGAACGTGAGTTTTATTGTAAAATATGTGTTGTGTTCTTTTGTGAAAAAATATCCTTAATGAGTTCCGCGTGTTTGAGTTTGAGTAATTGCGTGATTATAAAACTATACTATTTAGATATTGAGTCAGTGATTAAACTAAACTAATTAAGTATCATCTATTCTTAGAGTAATAATCACGTAAAATCTAAAATTTTAAAGTGCTTTTGTGGTATTTTGCGAGTATAAAAGTTATTCATTTGTTTTAACAAACACGTAAATCGAGATGGCCACGATCGAGCAGTTAGTACTATTACATGATGAGTTGTTTGATAATCTGAGGAGAGCTGAGAGTAATTTTCGGAAATCACCAAAAGAGAGAATTAAGGTACCATATTTACAAACTAGACTGGAAATATTAGATCAACAATTTAAAGAGTTTAAAGAAGGTCATAAGAATGTAGTTTCTTTATCTAAAAATAAAAAAGAGTCGTATTTTACGGAAAACATATACAATTTTGAGGAGTTATATATAGAATATAAGTGCTGTTTACGTGAATCTTTGGAGTCACTGTTGCCTAGTTCCCAACTGCCTAAGAGTGAGTCGTCGACATTCAACGTGGCTGTGAATAATAATAATGACGATGTCAAGTTGCCGCGCATTAACTTACCTACATTTAGCGGGAAATATGAGGAGTGGCAAACATTTTTTAACATGTTCAGTTCATTAATTCATAATAATAAGAATCTTACGTCGGTGCAAAAATTACATTATTTAAAGGGAAATTTAACGGGAGAAGCACTAAATTTATTGAGAAATTATTCAATAACTGATTCTAATTATGACGGAGCGTGGAGACAATTAGTTGATCGTTATGATAACAAGAGATATAACAGTAATGCAATTTTAAAGGTTTTGTTTTCATTGAGGAAGATTAATACGGAGTCATCACAGTCTATAAAACATTTACTAGATGCTGCTTACAGTCATTGCAGAATATGGGCATGGATACTACAAGTTGGGATCCAATCATAGTTTTTATCGTCGTGTCTAAATTAGATCCTGAGACTATAAAATTGTGGGAACAACATCTTAATACAGATAACAAAGATTTACCTACGTGGGATCAATTGAAAACTTATTTAGAAAATAGATTCAGATCATTGGAGATGGTAGATTCAAATATACAATCTTTTAAACCAATTATTCAAGCAAGATCGTTTCATACGTCCGTGGAGAGTAAGCAGCAAAATAGTGGAATTAAGTGTGCTGTGTGTCATAATAATCATTATATTAACCAATGTAAGGAATTTGAGATAATGACACCGAGGAATAGAGCGAGCTTTGTACAAGATCATCGTTTATGTTTTAACTGTTTGTCACCTACACATATAGCGTTTAAATGCAAAAAGCCAATGAGATGTAGGAAATGCCATAAAAAGCATCATACTATGTTGCACTTTGAGAGAGAGTCCAACACTGAGGTAACAAAACAAATGAATGAGTTTGAGTCTTCGGCAATGCCATCGAGTGTAACACAAAATACTGAGAGAGCAAGCCCATCACAAGGTGACACACGTATTACTTCTATGTTTTCTCGAGCGATACATCATAATCCTGTGCTAATACCAACAGCTAGAGTTAAGTTACACAATGTTACTTCTGATTGTAAATTAGTTATAAGAGCTTTCATAGACCAAGGATCACAGACTTCTTTTATTACTGAAGCTACTGCCCATCATCTAGGACTTATATGTAAGCCAGTAAGTGGTTGTGTGTCAGGTTTGGGAGAAGGTCGTGTGATTATTAAAAACATAGTTTCATTTCGTGTAGAGTCATGCCGTAATCCAGATAAGTCAATTTTAATAAATGCTTTTGTTTTACCTTCTTTAACTTCTCTTATTCCAGCCAGTCTTAGTGTGTCTGAGTGGTCAGTTATTAAAAGCCTACATTTAGCAGATCCTATGTATGAAACGCCAAACAAAATTGATTTGTTACTAGGAGCAGATGTGAATAGTGAAATAATGCTAGATGGAATAATAAAACAACCTGATGGACATTTGATAGCCCAGAATACAATCTTCGGATAGATATTGTCTGGAAGCATAGGGAAACAATGTGAAGAGGTAGAACATATTGCTACAAGTATGCATGTATGTGTGAAAGAAGATGATTTTATCAGTAAATATTCTAAAACTGAAAATGAACTGAGATGAACGAAAGCGAGAAGAGATATGACAAGCTTATCAGTCCAACTACAGAGAGAGATGAGGAAGCAAGAACTGAAGCAAATTTACATTTTGCGCCACAGGACTTTGAAAGTCAAACTGATAACCTCAGAAATATAGCAGCATTCAAGAGAGTTGAGATTCTAGAGGAAAAGCAATTGAGAGGAACAGATTTAAGAGAAGAGTGTAATAAAAACAATTTAGCGTATTTTAATCGTAATCAAATGAGAAGAGTAGGCGAAAATGAAATTGAGAGAACTAAATCTGTTTATTTTCCTGAATATGCCATCATGAAAAATATAAAGGGAAACAAAATTGAGAGTGATGTCCGATGTTTCGACTAGAGAAGATAATGGGGTAGATTCCTTACAAATACATACAGAGAATAATGTGTGGAGGACACCAGCAGAGTATGAGTTTCAAAACTGGAATACTAAATTGTTATTAGAGAAATTAGAGATGAGTAAATGAGACAGATCAAGATTGTTTCTATAAAATTAAATGAGTCTATTGAAGTATTAGTCGTGATTTGAAAATGAGAGTCAGGCAACTTACACTACGTTATCAGTATTTGGAATCATAAGAAGGAAGTAACAAAGAGTTTAGGTTTAGTAATTATAATGAGAATCTATAATACTTTATGGTGGGTAGTTCTCTCCGTAATTATTGAGAAAGTCCTTAATCAAAAACTTATTTTTAAAGTATTACATAAATTATATAACATATATAGAAAATACACAAGAAGAGAAGAGGAATCAAACTTTAATTATTTCATTTAAAAGTAAAGATTGTCTTCTACATTTTTGCCTTATTATGGATTTACTAAGAGTTGTGTGTTTGAAACTACATAAAAATAAACAAATAACTTTATTTAACTTTGTTCTACTAAAGGAAGTAAATGAGAACTTACTATTGTGCCTTAAAAAGATTCACGGCAGTAAATTTAAAACTAAGCTTAAAATTGTTAAAAACTAAAGAATAAAAGAGGAGTAAATTACGCATTACGTGTCTGTTATAGTATTATCTGTTATAGTAGTAATTATAGTGAAATATAAACAAAATAATCCATTTAAATAGCGTACAGTCAATTAATGTGGTTTTTCAATTTGGTTTTCACCTGGAAGAGGAGTCAGATCTGGATCGGTAACAATACTTATAATTTTGAGATATATTAGTGCAATCCGAGCGCCGACTAAATTATCGTTCACTTTCTTTACTATGTGACGATGTAATGACCCTCTCCCGCTAACACTAGACCACGTTTCATTAGTGAATTTTCTTTGTATTTAGCGAAATAAACTATATAAAATATTTATTTCCAACTAGGTGTATAAACTAACTAAATATTGTGAGTTATAGAATACTAGAGTTTACCCCGCGGCTGCGCCGCGGGTTAACCTCTAGTGCGTGTTTCTTGTTTATAGAGCAAGTGCTACAGGTTATATTATATTACATTTTTATGTATTTACGCACAGAAGATTCACTTCATTTTATATCGTTAATTATATATACCATCCCCCGTCTATCTGTCAACAAAATAAATTACAAAACTTGACCAAAAAGGCCAAAATGGTCTAAATGGCCAAAAGACCACACTGACCGACATGGCTCAAATGACGGAATAGGCAAAAACGACCCAAAAGGCCAAAATAATCAAAAAGGCCATAATGACCAAATAGGCCAAAATGACCAAATATGTCAAAATGACCAAAAAGGTCAAAATGATCAAAAAGGCCAAAATGACCAAAAAGGTCAAAATGATCATAAAGGCCAAAATGACCAAATAGGCCAAAATGACCAAATAGGCCAAAATGATCAAAAAGGCCAAAATGAACAAATAGGCCAAAATGACCAAATAGGCCAAAATGACCAAATAGGCCAAAATGATCAAAAAGCCAAAATGATCATAAAGGCCAAAATGACCAAATAGGCCAAAATGACCAAATAGGCCAAAATGACTAAAAAGGTCAAAATGATCAAAAAGGCCAAAATTACCAAATAGGCCAAAATGACCAAAAAGGCCAAAATGACCAAATAGGCCAAAATGACCAAATAGGGCAAAATGACCAAATAGGCCAAAATGACCAAAAAGGAAAAATGACCAAATAGGCCAAAATGACCAAATAGGCCAAAATGATCATAAAGGCCAAAATGACCAAATAGGCCAAAATGACCAAATAGGCCAAAATGACTAAAAAGGTCAAAATGATCAAAAAGGCCAAAATTACCAAATAGGCCAAAATGACCAAAAAGGCCAAAATGACCAAATAGGCCAAAATGACCAAATAGGGCAAAATGACCAAATAGGCCAAAATGACCAAAAAGGAAAAATGACCAAATAGGCCAAAATGACCAAATAGGCCAAAATGACCAAATAGGCCAAAATGACCAAATAGGCCAAAATGACCAAATAGGCCAAAATGACCAAATAGGGCAAAATGACCAAATAGGGCAAAATGACCAAAAAGGAAAAATGACCAAATAGGCCAAAATGACCAAATAGGCCAAAATGACCAAATAGGCCAAAATGACCAAATAGGCCAAAATGACCAAAAACGAAAAATGACCAAATAGGCCAAAATGACCAAATAGGCCAAAATGACCAAATAGGCCAAAATGACCAAAAAGGAAAAATGACCAAATAGGCCAAAATGACCAAATAGGCCAAAATGACCAAATAGGCCAAAATGACAAAATAAAGGGGTATTTTGTCATTTTGGCCTATTTGGTCATTTTGGTCCATCCTCAGTATTTAATTTACATACGTACCGAATTTCAGCCAAATCGGTCCAGTAGTTTTTCCGTAAAAGCATAACAAACAAACAGACAAATATCATGTTATCCCGGAAACTATCCCATTTTTCGGGATAAAAAGTATCCTATGTTCATCCTCGGTATCGAAAAAATATATATACTGAGTTTCAGCCAAATCGGTCCAGTAGTTTTTACGTGAAAACGGAACAGACAGACAGACAGACAGACAGAGTTACTTTCGCATTTATAATATTAATAGGGATTTGAGTTGAAAGAGAATTGTTATGTAGCTTTGTTTTTTTATGTTAATAACCGGTGTGTATTTAAAGTACAGTTTAAGTTACTAATTTTGTTTCCTAGTTATGTGTACATAAAATTGTTTAGATTTCTTTTGTAAGTATTATAGTATGGAATTTCTGTGTATCTTGTTTATATATGTTACGGTGAATGGATAAAAAATAATTATAATATATTAATTGAACACTAGTTCCATATCGATCAGAGTTACAAATTTCAATTCTTATGAGTAGAGCTTTTAATTCTGAGAATTTGATTATTTGTGTTGTGTTAGTCTATCTACGAGTATCTTAATATCTATGTGTCATAATTTTTATTTTTAATGGAGCTGAGTAAAGAACATTGTATGTTCTTGGCGGGCGGTGTGTTTAATATGTTTTCTATGTTTTTTATTATTTGTGGAGAAATAGAAATGTTGTGCGTGTACAGTCGACATGAGGTTAAAAGAGAGTAAAAATATACATTTTGAGAGTGAGACGTGCGTGGTTTTAATTAAATATAAATCCCACAAAAAATAGTTTGAACTCATTGATTAATGTAATAAAAGAGTGTCTATCGTGTAAACACTAGTGTTATTATAAATGCGAAAGTAGCTCTGTCTTCGTGTCCGTGTCCGAGTCTTGTCCTTGGGTACATTATTATGTGGTGCAGACATGGATTATCACCGGTCACTTTCACGCCACATTTACATTAAATTTGTCAAGGGGCACAGTCCCAGCGGCCAGCCCAGAAGGAACAAATTTATAATACCCTAAAAAAGAGAAAAATATGTGATATGTAACTTACATAGCAACTGTGATCTGGATCTTGATTCTCATGGCGAAACTCCTCGTCTACCTTTGGTTGCTCATCTAGCAGACTTTCCATAAAGGAAGCCAGGTCGCGACATCTGTTACTCATTTGCTGTTTCACTATACCAGCAGGTTTAGTTAACACCTGAAATATCACATTATGTATACATACATATATTGACTGACAAAAACACGTAACTATCCTTTGAAATCAGCATGAGTTTAAAAATTATTTCAAGGAAAATTTGTTTGACCTAGTTTCTATCAAAGTCTCTTTTAGAAAACAAAAACAATAAAGTTCGTCGTCCTAACGAGAACAATTCAATTCAATGAGCACCTGTCGGAGCACAGGCACGTTGTTGACTTGTTTTGTTTGCAATTCCTTGAAAACTACTGAAAAGTAATCAGGAAAAAAAGTAGACATGTTGACAAAGACTAATCGGTAAATAAAGGTAAACTGAAAAAGAAATATAATTTTTGTATGTGCTTTCGATTAAAATTTACTACAAAAATGACATATAAATCTGTTTATTGGCATACTTCTGAATATACTCCTCCTACTCATATGGATATTCATGGCCGAAACCGTTAATATAATGATAAATTTTACTTTATTTACATACATTTCTAAGTAGTTTTTCACAAATTAGCAAAAAGATCAGGCTACAAAAATATTGGACAAGACATCTGTTGGGTCACCTAGTAAATGAAAAAAATACATATAATAAATCACCCTAACTGACCCTGCTATCCCAGAGAAATATATAAAACACGATAACTTACTTCATTCATTATTCTAATAATACTTTCTCGTATCAATTTTGCTTTATTTTTCTCTTCGTCGGTTAATTTCAACGCTTTTTCCGGGTCTGGAGATTGGAATACGTCGGGGTTGTTTGGACCCTGATGACAAATAGAGTAAAAACGAATTAAGATTTCTTGAGAAAAAAATACCATCTAAAAATAAAGAACTGTACATATATAACCAGAACAATAGATGAAGTTCCTTTGTATTTGTATGATATTTGAAGTGAAACTTCTTTATCGGCGTTGGAAAAATATTTACCGTTACTTTTTCGGTTACGCGCCATCTTGTTTTTTTGCCCCTACCACGGTCCATTCGACCGTGGTAGGGGCAAGAAAACATCTTTATTTATTTAACTTTACAGAGATTGGTTAAATAAATAAAGATTTAAACAATCTCTGTAAAGTTGCATATAGTAGATCATTTTCATCACTTCTTATGTGTGTACCTAGTACAGGCACACAATTTTTTAATATTTCGACTGCAAGAGGAGACAAACAATATTTGAATGCATAATGCATTTACTTACTTTTAAACATTCAAAATAATGTTGTTTAGCAAAATACCTTATCTAAAATATTTAAAGTGTTTTTCCTTCATATTCAAGACCGTGAGACAATATATGTAACAGCCCACAAATGTCCCACAGCTAGGCCCATTATAGGGGGAACGCACAGTATACCCGACATGCTTGTCCAAGGCGACTTGGCAGGTTTTACACACCGGTTATTTCGATGTGCAGTTTGCATCACGATGTTTTCCGTCACCGTTCTTAGCACGTGGTAATTGTAGCAATATGCACATTATGTTAGAAAACTACCTAAGTGGTGCATGCGTTCCAGCCAGGATCGAACCCGCGCCCTTTGAGTTGAGGATGCGGTGGAACAATATGTGTACATATAATTGTACATTTATTTAAAAGTTGTTTCAAAAATAAAATTTGTTTAGTTCATAAGTCACCAAAGATGTAATGAATTTTACATAACAATGAATTATACATATGTAGATATTATCATGTACAAAATAAATTACTTTAACTTCGATTAATATAAATTTTACTACACAACTATATTATTTAGCTATCTATAAGTATTATATATTATATATGTCCTATTATAGTTGATTGTAAGAAAAAGGCAATAGAAGACAATAAAAACGATTTATCATCTACTAGGGTAACTTATCAATTATTAAATATAGATTAGTTTTTATTTACCTCAATGATATGATGTTTTCCAATCACAAATTCAAGTTTCCGCGACCAGGGGTTAATAAATGAAGACCATTCTGTTGCTACTTTAATAAAATCCCCATTCTGTGTCATCAGCCTAAACATTAAAATAAATGAATAAATTGAAACACTTCAAACACTTAGAAACGTACATACAATAATACACACACAAACAAAACATTTCTTTCAGTCAACAACACATTTACGACAAACAATTGGCAGAAAATATTTATTCATGCATATAACGTTAAGGAAACATAGTACCGTAAATGGGGGGAATCGGGACAGTTTTTAAGTTCGACATTGTTTTTTTTTTTTTTGAAGTTATAGTAATAAAACGCAGATCATAATGGTTCCGGTAGTTTAAATTTAAATTTCTAATGCATTAAGATATAGTTTATTAAAGAATAATCATAAAAAGTTAAATCCTACCACAACTTTGTGGTAGGATTTAACTTAACAACTTAACTTAACTCGGAACATAAATGTGTATATAAGGTCGCAAATAAAACTTGAGGTTTGTCCCAATTCACCCCCTATACCCTATTCCCCCCATTTTACGGTACTGCTTATCCGTATATCTGTACATTTAACGCCAATAACCAAAACTTTCAAACTATTCATAATTGAAAAAGGGTTTCTCCTCAAATATAAACAATCTTTATTATATTATATTATTTATTTATTATATTATTGCTAGGAATATTGTGTTTAGATACAATTTTTAAACATATATTACTCACTGATTAAAGCCATCGCAGCATAAGTTCAACATAAGTTAGGTTAAGTTAACCGCTGCGGTGGCGTTAATACGTACCTTTTAATTTGTATGAAATATCTACGAGTGGTATTTATAAGCTATGCTTATGTGAAATAATAAGATTTAGAACATTTAGTATCATATATCTATGTGAATTTTTCATTATAATCGTACATATAAAGCGTGTACATTAGCATGCCATCTAATGGCTGCTCTTTACTACATAACGTCGTTTTAAATTCGGCGTAAGTATCATTGTAAATATTCTTTATAATTAAATACTTGATTAAGTATTGACGTTTTTTATGGAAGCTAATTTATATTGTTACATACCGATAAAGAACGCACACCTGGCTGTCGTAAAACGCAGTTTATTACCTTTCCTTCATTCGGACTTCTTTTGTTAACTTCGTGTTAAAAATTTGCAATTAATAAAAGCGTCCTATTACAATCATACTTATTTTATGGCCGTCATTAGTGTAGACCTAATCAGTGTTTTATTGCATTGCGTCGAAGCTTGCCAGATGGGCGGATTAACTCAGTGATCGCGACCCCTTTGTCAGTTTTTACAGTGCCTACTTATATTTGTACCTGTTTTATATATTTGTAAATCTAATTTAGAACTACAAACACATATAAAACAGGTACAAATAATATAAGTAGGCACTGTAAAAACTAGGGTTGTAACGGAGGCCTCTTAGCGGAGGCGGAGGCGGATGCGGAGGCGACGGGTTTCACCTCCGCGGATGCGGAGGTTAACGGAGGCGGAGGTGGAAGTGAAAGTGGATGTAGAAAAAATAGTACTTTATGGTTTATTAAAACTATCAACAGTAGTGAGGTGTGTAAGAATGGGCCTGTGTGGCGCTCTGTTGTTCGTGCCTACCCCGCAAGGGACCTGGGGTGAAGTAATGTATGTATGTATCAATAGTACAAAATATTTATTTAATTTAATTATTATTAATTAAAATTTAATTTTAAATTTATTTAATTAATTTTAGACAGGTTGATTCCTGTCGCGTATCATTCATTTGACAAATGACGTTCGCATGCACGCCGCCCCATCCCAATCGCGTTCCCGCCGCGCACGCGTTAATTCTTGTTCGTTTGACACGCGCCTGACTAATGGTGGAAAATATAACCATTAAACCAATAAATTTACCAGTAAAAAAATTAACACTTCTATTCGATAAATAAAATTAAGCAAAACGGTTAAAATTTAAAAATACCATTTAACAAATACACTGCGTGTAGTCGCGTAGGTAATTATTGGGAATTATATACATTGGGATTGGTTGATATTTTTTAAACGTAATATAATTGTTTGGTAATTGATATTACGGCGGGTCAGTGCATATTTTCTATTGTTTTGGTAAAGTTGTGTTTTGTATATTCGATATTTTCAACCAATAAAAATATCGGTAAAAAAATATCAATTACCAACTAACAAATAAATAAATCCAACCGTTAACGCCATCTCTAGGCCGGACGGCTGAGTCGTCGCGAGCGTCGCTGCTTGCGTATGTTTAGTAAATAAACCTCCGTTATGACTCCGCAAAAATTACACGGATGCGGAGGCGGAGGCGGAGGTACGATTTCTTGCGGAACTTCCGCAGTAACGGAGGCGGAAGCGAAGTTCCGTTACAACCCTAGTTCTAATACACTCTATAGAAGTTTCAACGGCATTAATTTTGATTCGAGCCCTGTAGCTCGTAACAATATATTTGATTATTTCACTTTCGTGTGATTAACGTTTGTGCAATTACGATTATGTTTAACACTAATCCCTTTGTTCCAATTATTATAATAGGTGTTTAAGCTCTTTGCACTAAGTTGAACAAATATAAATGTACAGATATAATCGCATCCATAATGCGATAGTATAAAAGAGTTTTTAACAAGCCTATGAACCTCATATAACTGTTATGCATAAGGACGTCAAACGTCAATAACTCTTTTATTGACATATATGTAATCATGATTATGATTTCAATCGAACAGGGCTCCAAGTCTGTGATTATAACTGTGTTGTGAATGGTAGTTCATTGGCATAACAATAGCATCATAATGTTACGCCAGAGAACGAACATTTGACACTAATATAAGAGACTTGGAAACCAGATGTATAAACCTCTGTAATTAACATATCTCTAATATCTGTTGTCCGTGCCTACCCCGCAAGGGACCTGGCGTGAAGTTATATATGTATGTATGTAATATCTATGTTATTATCATCTTTGTAAATAATATACGTTTTCAACCTCCTTGTGCTCGTGGTTACGTTAACTTGCCTGTATGGGTTTGACCGTGATACGCCGCCCTCTTTTACAATAGTTTCATATATTTGCCGTAAATAGTCGAGATCTTCTGGGTGGTATAACTGCAGAGCATCTTTATCGGTAACATCTTGAGGTAGATATCCAAGATAAGGTACAGACTTTGGATCTAAATATTCTAAATTGCCATTAGCTGCGTGTCTCATTACGAACGGTACCGATTTAGTAGGGATCTCGTTCGGAACTAATAACAAAAATAATAAACCATGAAAAGGAAATTTACAAAAATACTTCTCAATTCAATGTCGTCATGAAATCAGAAATCGTTAATTCATAACAAAGTTATAATTCGGCCGGCGTATCTTGGCAAATGTGAACATAGGCTCTGCGAACTTTAGCGCATGTACACTCGTGTGATGAGTGGGCATACGACTCGTCAGTGAATACAATTGGTCGCCCTTCATCCCTAAATTTTTTCATTGCTTTGTACTAATTGGTCACTGTATTTTCTTCACGAGTGTACATGTGCTAGAGTTCGCAGAGCCTATGTTCACATTCGCCAAGATACGCCGGCCGTATTATACACGTCAATATCTACATCAATACACAAGTCATAAGCAAAATTAAAATTATATTATATTATGGTATATAAACTCCTCATGATTACAGAAGGTGTGCTCGACTAAGGATTTCCTGAGCCGTGTTTTAAATAAGCCGACGGATGGTGACTCCGTTATCCTACTCGGTAGTATGTTGTGTATTAGCGGTCCCATAACATGCGTCAATCTCCCCCATTTCTCAAGTTTGTGTTGGCAAATATATTAATATTTGCCAAATATACTCTGTTGCATAATATTACAATACAGCCGAAGAAGTATTACAAAAAAGAAGTGCTCGCATACAACACCGCCGACACGCCGCCACTGCACTGCCTTTCTGTGAATTTCCGTGTATATGCGAACATTGTCTGCCTTGTCATACAGCCCGCATCTTTTAGCGGCGCGTCGGCTGTGTGATGGCGGAGGATTAGAAAGTTTGTAAAAAATGTGGGTTTGCAATATATGCAGTATATAAACATATATTTAAAAACAATAAATACGTATATATCGAGTACTAGTATTCGCGACTTTGTCCAGGTTGCAGCAGTAAAAAAATGTTTAAACAATAATTAAAATCAGAGGGTATTTCCTAAATTATAAAGGAGTTTTAATATTGATAATAAATAAAAAGAACATAAGCTATTAGCTGTTTGTTCGGGGTTCACTACACAAATTGTTAAGCCATTTCGATTCAGTTTTCTCAGCTTAATAGTAATTTTTCTGAATTAAAATAAGCGGAACTATATATCCCGGGGACCCCAGGATATATCTTAAGTTCTTTTTTAAAGGCTGCAGTTCCGTTGCAGTCCTAGATATTTTCCTGAAAACCGATCACACGGCAAAAAAAAATGACAATCGTTGTGTCATCTTTTTAATACCTGATTAGCCTTTAAATTTTGTAACTTCCCGGCATTTCCGACATACGGACACGGTTTTCACAAATAGCTACGAATGTTATGACTCGCTTGCTACGATGTATAATTTTTCATCTTCTAATCTTTCTGTTTCATGTTTGCTGTACTAAAAAAACCCATTTAATTACCGTGCCAGAAATACCCTTTGATTTTAAATATTAGTAAGACAAGTATTATTTTTGCTATCCGTCCAACGTGGACCGAGTTACGCGCAAATACTAGTAATTTATAAAATATTAGTAATCACTGGCTACTGAAGAAGACATTGCTGGACTTTAACTTACCTTTAAATGCGGAGCAAAATGGTGTGGCCTGAATGACCAGATAAATTGCATTACCCTCTTCGTCGTTGATATTTTTAAAGGTAAACTTCAATAGGAACGGCATGAAAGTCACAATACGATCTTTTATTCCGAAGCCACAATTAAGTCCCTTGTACCTTCGTATGCGACAAACCATGGTCGAGTCTGAATTTCCTTGGAACTGAGCTGTAAGAAAAATAGAAATGTGTTCTAATGTTTCGACAGATCACTGATATATAAAAAAAATCCATACTGCGCTTGTACCTAATATTTGGAAGCACTGAAGCGGCTGATTCATTCATTGAGTCATTTAATTCTCGATTGCAAGAGATCTTATGTTTAGTTACTTAAAAAGCAAAATAAATGTGAAAATTCCATCTAAATTTAAATAGCTAAAGTCAATATATTGGTAATTAATATTTTAAATGCATAGTTTCTTTCAATTTAAATAATAAACATACAGTCGATTAAAACTGCTGGATATACGCTTAAACATCTATATATAAATATTGCCTATCAGTGTTTGATCGCGATAAACACCGAAACTACTCAACTGATTTTGATGATTATTTTCATTTAGCTGGATTATTTCGGACTTAGACTTAAGGTAGGTTTTATTTTAACTTATGAATTATTTACTAAGCCCACAGCAAAGCGTGGCCTGGTCAGCTAGTTCTAAATAAAATAATATTTAAAAGCTTTTCACTTATCTATTAACAAATTGTATAAGCAACAATACACTTTATATGGTATGGCCCCTCATCTGGGGTAACGTTACAGATATAAGCCATTTCACACAGATGTGGCGATGGGTGTAGAGCGTATTTGTGATGGAATATTGTTTTAAATTGTTAACTACGTTAAACATTGGCAAATAACGTATGTATATATACACTAACACTAGTATTCGTTAGCCGTCTCATTTAAATAAGACGCATACGGTTAGTCAGTATCTTTAACATTAAAATTGGAATCATAAGAAAGTCCTTGCTCAATCTGGGATAATTTTAGTGTTAGTGACAGTGGCCACATGCGTCTTGTTTAGTGTTTAAAATAACTCCGTTAACGGATAGCTACTTTAATATCACTGACAATTAATAACAATGTCGCATCACAAATAACGCATTAAATCTTTACCTACTCCTGTGTCAAACGGTCACTAACATTATCCCAAATGAACAGAGGCACAACTATTTACTACATTACAGTATATAGATTAGTTATCTGTTTTTAACGTCATTAACAATATCACATTTGAAATCATGCACTAAACCTTTAGCTACATCAGCGTGACACTTACTAATACTTTATTGTGGTCACATAATCATAACGTTGGAAAATAGCAGATATGTTTTTTTTTAAGCAATGCCATAAATATTATTGTTACATACGAGCGGGGGTACGTTCTTATGGATTGGAAGAAAACACTAGTTTTTAATTTAAAAGTTTTTATTGACTTACAGAGCCGCACGCAGTACCTCTCTGCGGGGTTGCCCCTATACGCACGACCAACGATGCACAGTCCCGACAATAAGTTGTCACACCCTCAATACCGTCGCCGATATTGCGTAGACCACCTCCGATATTATCACTTCTGGTTCCTCTCTCGAACTACGCTACACACCTCCTTCGCGTATCTGTCCACCAAACTGGTCACGAAATTCACCACTTAATTCGTCTCTGTCTTCTATTAACTTTCTCTTCCAACTCTTTAGTATCGCACTTGTCGCTTCACCGCCTAGGGCTGAACTCAACTCTAAAAAACTGCCCGGTAGGCGCGCCTTACGCTGTTTATATACCCGGAAGAATTTTCTA
Source organism: Dendrolimus punctatus (assembly GCA_012273795.1). Classification (NCBI taxonomy): domain Eukaryota; kingdom Metazoa; phylum Arthropoda; class Insecta; order Lepidoptera; family Lasiocampidae; genus Dendrolimus; species Dendrolimus punctatus. Next base: position 8,797,613 of record CM022533.1, on the reverse strand, counting down.
GAACCCATCTATCTGTCTCTGTCTCTTCCTTCCCGAACCTTCTGTTCGGGAACTTTCGTTTATTCATCTATCCCTTTCTAACATCTATCTATGTCTTTCTAAATATATCCGCCCTTGTCTTTTACTTCTAGATTATTCTGGTTGTTTCTAAAAGTTCTAAAACTAACTAGATGGTTCTACCATCATTCGCCACATTATATTACGACCATGCTGGTTTGAACAACATGCAAACTTCCTGTTGAAATGTTTATGGTAGTTTAACACTAAAGTGTCTTATATTTTGGCACAGCGCTATTTATAACATAACCATGGAAAAAAGATAGTATTCTTCTTCCATGTCATAACATACGGATCTTGTGTTTACATGAAAAATGTCCTCACGTAAATTGAGCTTTTATCTATTTACAATTAAAAAATATATATACAAAAACACTTTCTAGTGTACGCACAAATCGTACTAACTACTAGTAGTGGCTTGCTCTCATTCAGATATACCTATTTCGTGTGAGGCTGCCGGTAAGTGCCAATTAATTATGGCTGAACGTGCGAGGATTCTTGCCACTACAGCGGGCCAGCAGGTGTCTACAATTAGTACATATTCGTATTGTTCATAAATAATAATAAATTTAAATACCGTACAATGCTTTGTTAAGCCCATCACAGTCGTCACTATAATATATATTTATATATCGAGATATAAATTATAGTATAGCAAGCTGCCACAGCTATACTATACTATAATATATATTTTGCTCTCACTCGGTCTGCGGTCTTCCTTGCATTTTCTGTACAGGTGTACAAATTTTAAAATAACACTATAATCAATCTAGGTACCTAAATGAATTCGACAAGAGCACTACTTTTAGATCCATCCCGTATCCTCAAAATATATATTAATATATTGAAATATGCCAAAATATACTGATATATTAATGTCGACAAATTTTGTGATGTCATAGAAATATATATTATAGCTGCGTGTGCGGTCACTCGAAAATTTATATGGAAAATATGTCGTAACATGCCTTGCTATGATTCATATTAATATATATTATAGCTTAAGGGGCTTTAAAGTGCATGTGTATAGTATTGTTAAAAGTTTATTTTGACTACCGCAATTTAGTTTTAATGTTGTTTATGGTTATTAACATGTACATTGTTTTGCACAAAGTGTTGAAACAATGGATTTGTAATGAGTTTTACCTTTTGCTTCTGCACCTTGTACAATCTTGGGGACAGCCAAACCGTTGGTGATCTGCGATGCAAATGTGTTGCGATCCTGAGGAAACGTAAATTACATAATTATATTGAAAAATTATATATCTTTAATTGCATTATTTTATAAAAAGATTCCTTTTTCTATAAAACTTATTCCTAATCTCTGAAACGTGTTAAATTGAACGCTGTGCCGGCTTAAGTACCGTAACGTGACCAATTGATCTAGAATCTAACTCAACCACTTGTCGCTAAATTGGCAGCAATTCTAGCGGAGCATCACAATCTGTCATGGTACTTGGTAACCTCCTAGCGATACACTAAATAACACCTAACTCATAGCGATACATGTTATTCATAATGCAGAACAGACTAGACTTAAAGTAACATTTATTAATTACTAGCTGCGTGCGCGGCTTCACCCGTGTGGTGATCGAAAATCGTTGCATTTTGGTTAATTCACACTATATCTTTATCAATTATAGCCTATGAGTTATTCTGTTGTGTAAGCTATATTACTGTAAAGTTTCATCAAAATCCCTTCGGTAGAGTTTTTGCGTGAAAGAGTAGCAAACATATATTCTTACAAACTTTATCGTTTATAATATTTATATAGGACTGCGGTACTCTAACAGGGATGTGATTTTACTGCTGGGTTACAGCAAACAGATTGATGACCAACCTTATGGAAAGTGGTTACCGACTTTCTGCATGCCCATGTGCGTGCTCTGAGGAATCTTTAGGAACGGTGATTGGCTAGGATATAAGTTTATCGACATTAAGTAGGTATGAAATTGTGATATAATGACAGAAGGTGTTTAACGGCTAAAGCAATTATATCCTGAAGAAAACAATAAAAAATCAAAAAAGCAAAAATTTGATCAATACAATTAGTTCATGAAAATTTTTAAGTATGTACAGTTCTCGCTCTCTTCACGTACTTTGATAAAATAAATTAATTAGTAACATTCTCCATTAAACCGCCCCTTTGCTCATGTTTCGTCTAAAATATGAAAGCATTAAATAAAACGAATCGCAACGGATAAGTGGAAAAGTGAATCGCAACGGACAAGTGAAAAAAACGAATGGCAACGGACAAGTGGAAAAATGAATCACAACGTACAAGTGGAAAAACTTCAAATGACAAAATGAATCGCAACCAAATTTTAACTTAAAGTTTTACGGGCAGATTGTTAATATGCTTATCCAATTTGAATACCTGTTTCACAATAACAACAAGTTTTGACTTTTATAACATTATATTATACTAACTGTCCCGCCAGACGTCGTGCTGCCTGGAAAATCTCAATCTATATGCCGACAGCAGCGCCACCTACCGGGTCCAATTGTGAACCAACTCAGAAACCGTCTTTGGCTTATGCACAACAAACATACGAAAGAACGAGTTTCAAAAGGATTTAGAATTGCTTAAGGATGTTGTTGATAAAAATAACTTAGTTGGCAAATTAATTACATTCAACAAAAAACATTATGTAAGAAAACATAACCTCTTCTTACGTCATACTCGTTTGTTTAAATTGATGAAAAGCATGAACAGTGTGTTTTTTGCGTATTGCGTTTCTCATGACAATTATTTATTATGCTGCCCAGGGCCGTAGCTACGGGGGGAAGGGCCTTGCGGGGCAATGAATCCCCGTACCATAGATTGCAATATGGGCTGTATTGCAATGTATAGTCTGGGGATTGTTTGTAATGTGTTGAAGTGAATTGTAAGAGTACAGAGTGTTTTAGTCAAAAATCGATCCAATTTTTTTATACTTCTGCCCTACCACAAATTCGACTATAGCTACATCCCTGATGCCGCCGTATGTAATTCCTGCGTGGTCCCTAATTCTATCCCCGTAGGGTAGAGTATCGATATATACCACGGAAATAAAAAGTATCTATCATGACCGGGAACCATTAGAAAATGTTATAATAATAAGCCAGATCTAGATGATACTGCGATGGTACTTTTTATACTATTACATATTAAACTTTATACTCTAACAAAATATACTTACCCTGGGATGAACAAAATCTATAAAAGATCTTCCAATCCACATATCTTTGGGAAATCCCAAAGTGGATGTCAGAGTAGAGGTAGTGTACATAACAACACCATCATCCATAGATATCACACATGAAAATCCATCCTGCGAAAAATACATACAATGTTAGGATTGATCCGGCAAGCTTGTAGTAGTGCACGACCAACACTCATTGTTCTCTATAGTATAAAATAACCCATATCTCAAATACCACTCAACAGTTCATCATGTGAACTACAATTTTGACTAATTTCATCCCTATGGACTAAACAAATTTAAAAAAAAACGACTATAGCATACAACGACGGACGGACCTAACGTAAACATGACAGTTCCTTTTTTACCAATATTCCTACGGAACTCTAATTGTGGCTAAACCTCTATAGCTACAAGTAAGAGTAACAATAATAACATTATTGTGATAAATCACTATTTAGAAATGGATAATTTCAATGGCTCGTTTATGACACTTACGAGACATACAGTGGATGATGGCCGACTTGTCACAAAATTAATCGTGACGCTGACAATTGGAGAATTAGATGAAACAATCTACAACAAACACAAATGAGTTTATTTTAATAACATTTTTTAATAACATTTTATAAATAGTGGAGTGGACCATAATTGGGATTGTTCACTTTTCAATCTAGCTATTTGAAAAACCATTTCGAGGAATAGTGTCCCTAATCATTTCTGTCTAGTTAAAATTCCAAAAAACGTACGATCTTCTTGTATTTTGTAAGAAATGCGTTTGATCTTTATTTGACCTTACTCAATCCAATCAGGTGGGCCGTCTGCCTGTTTGTCTGCTTCAGGTAAAAAAAATCTAGCTGTACATTATTTGATTTAAGTTCTGTAACATGGATTTTCCCTAAAGACCACTTTAAAAAAATTAATGATAACTATAGAAAACAATAATGTTTGAACACGAAAAATTATAAGCCTAGCGACCAAAAACGCTAGAATTATCACGATACGTAATGAGTAATGACAGTGTCATTTAAATAGTAGCACAGATTACTATGATTATATATAGATAGAAAACTTACTTTTATTATTTTTGTTTTCTAGGCAAGGAAATCAATGTAAACTTGTCCCTTATGACGTCATCGGAGAAATAATTTTAAAATCGAATTATAAAAAAACTAACGCTTAAAATACAAAAATATTCAAAATTAATATCTTAAAATACCCTATTTTACGTAATAAAAATATAAAATCAGAGGGTAGTTTTTTGTGAACAATCCCCATTCAGAACAGACTTTACGTACGTATGACTATGTTCATGCAACTGTATCAACAAATATATACTAATTATTACGAGTTCTGTATTGCAATTATCGAAACATCAACTATTATTACAACAATACTTAGTCTGGTGTGCACCGACATTTAACCGGTGGTTAAAATAAAATATACGATCTAAATGTATGCATAAACAGCGATTATTTTATTTTAAACGTCGGTTAAATGTTGGTGCACACCAGCCTTACTTATACTACGCTATAGCTCAATTATAAAGTTACAGTGTATTAAACAAACTGTTTATGAATAATTTCTCGACACTTTTTAACTGTCAAAAATAGGCGCAACTTATTAAACTTACTCTACCGCAAATATTAATATTTCTATCTAAAATATCGATTCTGTAACAATTGAGATTAATTAAGTTAGATGTACTACATACTATCATGAATTCTTCCTCCAAAGTTCATATTAAACCTCAGTGTACAGTTAACTTAAATAAAAATAATTAAATTGTAAATACAAACCTTGTCTTTAGAATTGTTCTGATCGGCAACGCATATGTCCATGGGCTCAGGCTCCTTGTCAGCCTGCACTTGCGTTGGTAAAAGCACCTCGACGACTGCGCAAAAAAAATATAATATTTGGATATACTTTTAGTATTCACCACCAACAGCACTGAACGATATAAAATATATGGAACTTATAATTAAAAATACTATTATATTATTATACCCAGTAATACCTCTATTTTCTACTTTACCTTGTGCGCCACTTTTTACCTTTGAGCGGAAGATACAACCATGACACGTCATACCTACAGTGTATAAAGTAAGAATCTTATCAAGAAACGAAGAAAGGCATTGAATAGCTAGTTCTCCGGGACCCCTGTAACGATAATAAATAAATGTATACTTATATTAATTACAGTATAACGTGAAATATGTTGCAAAATAAAGCGTACAATGTAGCTTCATGAAAATCTTTACAACATAATAATTTAATTATACACATTAAATAGTAGAAATAAACATACGAAAAAAGCAAGAAGCAATAATTATACTATAACTACATAGTTTGTGTAGCTAGTATAATGATAGGTATAATAAAAATGTCCATACAGTCAGTATTAGGGGACGTACACAGGAGAGTAATGTAATATATCTATAAAGTTCTAAACATAGCGTATCTTACATTGAAGCTATTTAAAAAAAACAAGTGGAAAAGACTTTGTAAACGATGGAGAAAACGATGCAATTTTTTTAGATTTGTCTTTTTTGAGTGATGACACGATTCTATGATGGAGCACGCTTACCTAGACGATACCTATTCACTCGTGACTTGAATACTTCAAGATTGTATTAATTAAATATTTTTAATATTTTTTGGGTTTTTTTTTAATTTGTTGGTCGTTTGTCTGTTCGGGATTCACGTAAAAACTACTGGGACGAATTTGATGTGGCTTTCGACGATACCTATTAAACTCGTGACTTGAATATTTCAAGATAGTGTTTATTTCATTATTTTATTTATTTCTTTTTCTTTTTTTTATTTATTTGTCGTTTGTCAGTTCGTTCGGGATTCACTTAGAAACTACTGGACCGAACTCGATGCGGCTTTCGCTACTCGATAGCAAATTCTTAGACTTCAGATCTGTGCTACTATTTATCCTGGGAATCATGCGGGAATTTTTCTGGGAATTATTTAAAGTGGCAAGATGGAAAAAACATCGAATTCCAATGGTAGTTTTTCAGTCACCGATAGTAAATTTTATGTAATAAAATATGTGACATTCTTTATCCGGAAATTCCACGGGAATTTTTGTTGGGAGCGGTTTGAAGTTGTTCGGGTGCACTAAAGCTTAGCTTATTCCGATACAGTTTTCACTAAAACTATAACTAACTTTTTTTCATGATTTTTAAGTACTTTATGCCCGGGAAACCCACGGAATTTCAAGTCAAACGTAGACGAAGTCACGATAACAACCTAGTTAATTATAAAAAAAAGTTACACTTAGCCATTTAAGAGGCGGAGTCAAATATGCTATATTCCTTCTACATCCTCTCCGATGCCAAAGATTAGTGGTATCAGGGGTATAATTATTTACTGTCTGCTAGTTTCATAAGTACGCATATTCTTGCGCAATTAACTGTCATTATGGTCAGCCAATAGACGTCCACCGCTGGACGTAGACCTCGCCAAGTTTAAACGATATTATTATATCCTATGTATATGTATGGACCCATAACAGAGTCCGATTTTATGGCTGCCATCATCACAAATAATAATTGAACCCATTTAAAAAGTTTGAACTGTCATCAAGCTCAAACAATATTTTCGTGCTTGATTAAAATACGAAATCACATTTAAATCTTTAACAAAATTTTGTTTAAAATATAATGAAACCATCATAGAGATAGATACTCGTAGACCCGCTGAACTGAAAATGATAATGAATATTCAGTTTGTAGTAAATTTAAAACCAAGAGTATCGCAAAGCAGTAAGTACAAGACAATAGTGTCAGACTGTCCGCAAGAAGAACAGTCACACTTAAATACACTAATACAAATACAATATTATGGCATCTTTACCATCAAAAACTTCATTGTTGTCAGTTATGTTCCAATAAAAATTACCCAGCAACTTCTGAACAGGAATTGTGGAAAAGGGATTATGAGATTGATTGATTGATTGAGATGATCAATCAACCTTTGTTCATGTCTTTTCATTAAAACATAATATCTCGTAAGGACCTAATATTTTATGTAGATATAAAATGTACTATGAGCAAATACTATAACATATTTAAAGTAATAAAACCCTATTGTAATAATAAGATTTTTTACCACTAAAAAGTGTTGAACTTTGTTGTGAAATAAAATAATAACTGGTATGTTTATCTAAAGTTGTAAATGCAGTCAAGTAGCATCCGTAGCCGGCCACAGCGGAGATGCCCACAAGCGAATCAGCTCACTGAAAGCCATAGCCTACTACCTCCCCTGACTGGGTTCCCTAAACCGACCCCGTTACCCAACAGCCAGGCTTTGTAGGAGAACACGCCGAGTCTTGATTTTAGACTCGATAAAGTTGCAGTAGTTTTGGCATTCTGCCAAGTAGTCAGTAGAAGTAAACTGATGGCTTTGGGGCCGAGGCCATTAGAAGGTAGGTCCTGGTGAGGAGCCTGAAGCACTTTGGGCGTCATATAGGAGGGTACATACTAAACATCATAGCACTATGGGCCTGCGGGAAGTGTGGACGATGCCTCCAGGCGTGGTGGAGAATCTTTTAGACAGTAAAATGATATAGTTGTAACACAATATAAAAGAAAACTATTTTAATTTAATTTAAATAACTTTAATTCTCCCAAGCAAATCCTAGTGAAGAGTGTGAACCTACAGGATACGAGTGTAGTGTGGTGGTGGACTGATGGCGAGGTAAGTTACCCTTCCCTTGCTCCTTCTTCCACATCCTTTTGCCTTCTCCCGGTCATCGTATTAGACCCCAATTTATTGGCCTATATACAAGCGGCCCCAGACGGCCTGTGCGTTCAGCAATCTTACGGGAAGAGAGGCGCCGGAGGCTATGGAAATTTCGATGCCACACTATTGGGGAGGGGTCGATGCCACAAGGCCCTGTTGGGTTGAGGAAAGAAGACACAGGAGTATATCCTCTGGTGAGTACGGGTGGGGGCAGGCAGCATCGGAGATAGATTGACCTCTAGTGCTTCCAGCTGGCCCTGAGTGGGGGGGGTATGTGCTGGACACTAGGTCCGATGTCATCGTCATGTCCGATCAGTCTCTTTATCCAACATCACAAAATCGGCAACGGCTGTAGGCGGAAGATGCCGGGCAGGTGAGGCTTACCATGGCTTTCAGAGAGGGCATAAACAATTATTCCGGGTGCGAAATTCGTTAAAGAGTCCACCCGGGAGAAGTCAAAATAAAATAAAAATACAAAGAAATTTAACTTACAAAGGACTTTTACGGCTAGCTAACATTAATAATATGTTCGTTACTTGTAATATTTATCTTGTCAATATGAAGACAATTCAAATCACGTATAAGCAGGTATAAAACTGAGTCCTGGATTTTCAACACGCAGGTCCATCGCTAAAGTGCAAATTCTGTGAAACACTGTGTAAATCATATAATTATCAGAACATACGAGAATGAAGGTTTTTTTATTATATAAAAATAATTATCTGTTACAATATATATTGTTCATATTTAGAGTTATATTCTATTATTATGGTATTATATCTATTCTTATGGTAATGATAATTCTGTTTGGGTTAAGTTTATTAAAACTGCACGTTAACAATTCAAAGACACGAACAGGTGACGTTGACGTACTATTAATTGTATTTAAACCTTAGACCTGACCTATATTATTATAACCAAAGCTTTGGAAATGTTCATTCGCTTTCATGATTACTAGAATAGACATTTAAAAAGATGTATGAGAAAGATAGCGATAATCCTTTATATTAGGCATTGTATCTATAGCAAAAAGAGTAACACGTGCAACGGAATGAAGCGCTGTTATTTTCAAGAAGTCTCCTCAAAACACAAATCATAATAAAATTAAAAGTCTACCTTTCCTACAAAGTTATAACTTTTTTGTTGAATATCGCAATTTTCTATTTAACATAAAAAAATTATATTCTTACAACAATAAACTTAGAAAATTTCTTCAAAGTGTAACTTTATTATATTATTATAATATCTTCTCCCAGATATCTAGATATCTCTCTAAAAGAAAGTAACTCTAAAATTCGTGCGGAGAATAGACTCCCACACTAATTTTAGAATTACTTTCGTAATATCGAATAGCCTTTTTCAATTTAAGACTGAAAATTGAAGTCTGTTTAGTTCGTAGGAAATTTTATTACTATCAAGCATAATTTGAAATTGGCATTTATGTAAAGGTGAATTTAAAAAATACCAGACATAAACTATGTAGTTTACTCCTATCACGGGTTGAAGAGCATTAAAGTAGCATAAATGTGGTAGAAATAAGAGCGTTGTAGAAATAAGAAATATGTGTGAGGCTTAGTTGAATGATAGTTAGTTGAACAAGAATTGAGACAGGAATATTTAGGTGGTATGCGCATGTAGATAGAATGGATAACACAAATGTAGACAAAACAAATGTATGAAAGAATATCAATGATGGAGTTGGTGCTGATAGACCGCGACGTCTATAATCAAATCGCAGATGTCTTAAAGAATGGCCAGATTTGTATCTGGCTAGGTGCTTGCTACGGGTATGTATGAAGAGACTGATGAATGTAGATGAAGCAAAATTTGTATGTCAAGATCTTAGCAAGGAAACCCATCGTCTTTGCCTACCCCCATGGGAAACAGGCGTGACCCTATGTATGTATGTAAAGAATAGTACTACTAGTTTCTACTTTTTACAAATTATGGTGTAAAATAAAGAGTTCCATGTAAATTTCACGATTTGACATTGCTACTCCGACCACCTATTTACGTAATGTCAACAAAAAGATAAACTAATTAATGTTGACGTGTGCCTATCTATTATTTTATACACTACTCTACTATTAGTAGTACTCTAATTAGCTACTAGCTGATAGATTTCAATACAACAACCCACACAGAAAATCTATAATATACAAAAATACACTGATATGAGGTAAATTACGTGACGCAATTAATTTAAAATATAATAAGTATTAAAATACAATAAAATATACTGGATTGAATACTTTAATAATGTATTAAAATATGCTTTGCAAATATACTGACATATTTACAGTTCCGAAGAAAAAACTATTTTGCAAATCATATAACGTGTCATCAATAACTCAGGGAGATGAATTAAATAATTGACGCATCCAACAAAATTTTAATAAAAAGCGTTCTAAAACGATCTAGTAACACACCCTACCATCATACTTTAAAAATATCATGAAAGGCATAATTTTAAGTAATGCTTAAACAATAGTTATAGCTACAGCCATGGGTCACCTCCAATAGATTTCACATAAAAGGCAAGGAACAGCGCACCGACCATGTTTTTAATGATTGAATACATTTTGAGATATGGGGTTCTTTCAATTTTCTTTTGTGTTTCGTAGCTTTTTTTGTATAAAAAATAATCCTTAACTGTACGTGGAGTATCCGCATTTAAGAATATACTTATTTTATTTATTTGTAAAGGAACCCGTCATGCGTGAATTCAACTCGCTCACGATCAAATTAATTCAATTTTTTTATGGACGGAATCTCTTTATGTAAAATTTAATACAGTCTATATTATATGAATATCGATAAGGTTTTTGTTCAACTGATGCATCTCTTAAAATGCCTTCTACCCGCAATTTCCTCAGTGTTTGGTTTTGAACAGAATTGTCTTGATGTTGTCTATTGGAGGTGATCCGCGGCAGCACACGCGCGAGAGCTAGTCACCGCCTAGCCTGCTTTATATTAAGGACGTCTCATGGCAGGAAAGAGAAACGTGACAAGTAAAACTTCACATACACGATACAGCGATCTCAAAATGGATCCGTCGATAAAACGATATCAGTAAACAACATTATTTAATACGCAAAAAAATTCATAACAAAAACAATAGTTTTTCTTTTATTTAATATCGCGAGATAAGATTGATTACAAAAAACAATAATTATTAGGTTCTTTAAGTAAAAATTACAGCGTCATAACTCTCATTCATAAATGTTTGAAAACACGTATCCCTAAAAAACCTACGTTTTATACGAGTATGGGATTTAGTAGTCGTTTTGAAAAAAACAAAATACTTGTTTTCATCATACTGGTTCGTCAGTCTGTGTCCGTCTGGCACATTCATTTTTCTTCGAATCCATTTTTTTATGTGGATTTAATTTGATAATTTGTAGTCTACATGGGGTTACACAATTATATAGAAAAATTGCTAAACAACTAAAAATGGACGGTGGTCGCCATACATGTAACAGAAGATTGAAAAAATGTAATGTCAAATCTTGAAAACTCGCGGAGTCGCGGCTACATTAATTAACAACTTTTTAAGTCAACAACCGAAAGATGTCAAAAATATGAAGTCTTAAGAATTCTTATAACCAGACCTTTGAACTAAGAATAAAGTCAAAATTCTGAAACAAATTTAGGTTATAGAAAGAAATAACAGAAACCGTCGATTTTTGCCACCTTTGTAAAACCGTTTGTTGTGTGCATTCTGCCAAAAACTTACCTAATTTATAATTTAAAGAACAGTAATTTAATACGAAAAGTAAAATCTGAGTCCGAGTTTACTGCAGAAAATTACAAGATTATTATTACAAACACGTGAAAATCTCAATATTGGGATCATGTTATGAAGTTTGATGAGCTGATTAAATACACCTTTAATTACGAGTCAGAGTCTAGTGAAGACTGAAAATAAACTTATGATAATCAATTTGACATAATATTATTTCTTTTAAAATACTAGGTTACATAATATAATTACAATAATTTTAAAAATATAAGGACAAGTCATGATAATATTTATTTAATTTATAACCTGTAACTAACTAAATCGTTTCATAAATTAGACTCGCGTTTTATTGTATAAATTGCAACATTGTGTATTGTTTTATCAAGAGTATATCCAAAAGCAAAATTTCTCGTTTTGCTCCCAGCCCACGTCGTTCGCATACTGTAAGCGATGACTAGCAGTCGCACATACACAACAATAAAACCCTGTTTGACTCTTTAAAAGATATGACATCATAACTTGCTACGCTCGTACAAAATCTAGGCGGCTTTGGCGTTTTGTAAGGTGACAAAAGTCTCTCAGTTGATTTGTCTTTCATTCAGAGGTGGGTAGGTCCGGGTGGACACGAATCCTCGGACCTGCATCCGTTGGATTATTGTTGGATGTACAATCAAGGCCAATTCGGATGCCGGTCCAACAGTACCGGCAACCTTGCGCTAGATCATACCCGCATTCGCACTCGTATCACCATATCGACGATTTCAGTCCAGTGAACTTCATTTAAATTTAAAGTGGCATAAATATGCTTTAGCTGGACCCATATGGGTCCTATGTATACGAAACCCGGATATGCATATTTAATACCTGGATGCAACTCCGGATAGATCTCGTACCACCTACCCATCTCTATTGTCAACTACTCTGAAAGGCGCCGCACCAAATAGAAATAGTATGAAGTAGACTCGACGAAAATATTTTAAATAATATAGTACCATCATTCGACTCCGCTTTGGGTACTTCGAATTTCGGCGTTGTCTCCGGGGGTCTATGTTCTGTCTCAGTCTGAACATCCGTAACTGTTTCCGACAAAGTCGGGATCTTCTTTTTCTTTCCTTCTTTATCTCTCTTTTGCGATTGGATTACATTGTAGCTATAAAACGAAAATTTAATACAAATATTACTCATGTAGAAACTGAGGAATTTACCAATTTTTTTTTCATAAACCTTTAACCTAAAAATATAAACCTCTCTCGCTCTACCTAAGCCAATATCTTGTATATTACGTAAATAACATACTAGTACTAATATTTATACAGAGGTCATTTAAAACTACTCAGTCGGTTTCGCGTGATGTTCTAAGAAGTCTAAGAAATGAACAGACAAAAATTCTAAAACATACATTTTCGAAATCCGTTATATTAATTAACCCCCTTAACTCTTTTATTAACATGGTAGAGCCATGCTGGAATCATGACTTTAATTATAAGTATTAGGGCCAACTCGACTGGTGTGTCATACTTTAAACTTAAACTTAAAAAAAACACAGCTTATATACCAAATCGTACTTTATCTTGTAAGAATCCTTTTTTGTGAAGGAATGTCAAACGGCAAACAAACCAAGGGAAAGGCTGTTTTTTTATTTAAAAAAATATTTTTATTAATTAAACATTTAGGCGCGCAATTAAGTTAAATTGTATTTGTTGATTTTACTAATTTTCTTTACGTGTAAATTCTACAAATCACCATATTTGTTTAATAACTAGCATGTGCCAGCAAAATTAAGTTTGCGTTTCCATGAGGACAACGCGTTATGTATAGAGTTGTAACGGCGGGGCGGCAACAAAGCGCGACCCCGACCACAGTGCTATACTTCTGCAATAGTCATCTATCTCACAGAAATTACATCACTTATCAGGGTAAAAGTATCCTAAGTGTTGACTCAGAATAAAAGCTATATCTGTGTCGAAATCTACTTAAATCTATTCTCTTGTATTCACGTGATGCTCTAACACAAGCAAACTACCAAAAATGGTAAAAGTAATTATTTTTTTCTCCTCTTATTAGCGTTTCGCACAATTTTTAAACATAGTAACTTTGCAGGTGTCGCACATTTTTGCAAAACAATAAATAATAGCAAATCATACAGGTCGATATTTGGTTTCGGTGATTTCCCAACTTATAAAATTATCAATAAAATATATGAAAACATATAAAAAGTGAGGCAATTTTATTTAGAAAACAAATACACTGAATATTGGAGTGCATGGAAAATTGCTTGTCTTAATGATATATCTAGCAGTTTTAACTCAACTGTTGTCGTTAATTTCAAAGAACTTATTGCGTTAAGAGTGACACTAGAATATATTTTGGAGGTTTTACACCATGAGTTCGTTACTTCTGTTGTTTTCTTGTTACGGCGTGGTATCGTATAACCAGAAAGGCAATTAACATGTTAATGGATGTAAGCTAAAGGAATTATATTTATTTAATTAGAGAAGAATTATCCATGAGTGTATTCTCTGAAATTTCACTTCAACGCGTGTGAACTGCACACACACATTTTTTTGGTTAGGACAACTCAACAAATCGGCACTTAATCACATGAATACATCAATACAGAGAAACAGCTTAATAAAAAATTACAAATGCATACCTGTTCTATACTCCCATACGTTTGATTTTACTATTAGTCGACAAAACTTACCAGAAATTGTTTAGCACTTATTGTGTAATGGAGGAGAGCGATGAGGGAAACTGTACAATATTTTATGACGACTTGAACAGCCCCTGACATAGTGTGTGGAGCAATAAATGCTATTCTCGCCTATTTGAGACGTAATCGTTTGTAGGCGACAACACTAATTTGAACATGTATTTTGAATTCCCGAAAAAATATACATACATAAGGATGGCTTGAGGGATCTTAAAAGTCCAAAAGATAATACATTGTAAATATGTAATCTATTCGAAACTAAACCGAACCAAACACCAAAAACTACATTTAAGTATATGCATATTTTATAACAGTAAATTTGAAAGATATAGTACGTCTTGAAATAACTTATGTGTGATTAAATATAACTGTAATAGAAATATAAAGTCACATAAATCGAGTAATTTTGATACCTTTGGTACACAACAGTTTGATGACTAAATATTGATTTTTATTTAATAACAATAAGCTCTTGATATACGCCTACATGTTCTGACATAATAATATATACTACACGCCAGCGGTCGATGTCACGTGTTCGTTAACGCTCACGTCGCATGTTCACGCAGGTGCATCTGCTCGGGGAGCGTTTATATGAAGCTTTTAGTATAGTATTGCAAAAGACTCCAATTGACATCATTCATAATTTTAATATTCCTTCAAGTAAAAAAAGATAAAATCTACATTTTTAAACGTGACCAAAAGGTAGCAATTACTTTCGTAATACAGAAAACATTTTGCAGAAACCCAACCGACCTTCTGAGTCCTACCAATGTGAAACACAGACCTACAGATTGATATAGACCTTCATGCATTAATATTTTCATTTAAGCTTTCACTAAAGAACAAAGCTTTCTTCCTAATTTATTTGTAATTTATATTTCCAAGACAATTTTTTCACCTGACCTCAACTACTAGAATGTGCATGTTAGAACTAACTGTACTGTGTGTATTCAAAGGCACATTGTTCTACCCGAGAAAAATATGACAGTTTGCAACGGGTGTGTGATTTATTTTTAGGGTGCCGTAGCTGTTTCATCGTAACGGAACCCATATAAAATAGACACGGCTCTCTGTTAGTTTGTTGTCTACTGTAAAGCTAAAAGACAAAAAGATTTCATAGGGTTCCATAGCTAGCTATTTGCTATATCAGCAAAACGGAACCCTTATAAATCGTTCACCTCCGCCCGTATACAGGGGATACTCCGGACTGATTGTTGTCGTGAATAAATGCTATTTTTGTTCATATTATTAACTGTAGGAAGATTACCTCGCTTACGTACACATGTTTATTCGAAATAACAAATAAAAGTTGTCAACCATTTAGTCAAACAATAGATACGTACGTATATATGGGTATAATGTAGCTACTTACTTACATTACTGAAATATTGCTATCTTAATCGTGATATGACTGGCAATCCGGATTACGCGAATCCGTAAACTGGCGTCCGGATAAACAAGTCTCCGCTGTTATATAATTTGTGTGGACCGACACGTACTTAGCCGATTTATTAACTTACTAAAAGGTGTAGTACAAAGCATCATATATATCACACAAAAGAAAGTGCAATTCTAAACTCGTGAGTCCCAACTCTATCACGTTCCTTGAACAATTTACTGCTAACTTTCTTAGCTAAAACTCGTTGAATAAAGCTGAAGAGACCTCGTGCCGGTCAAGTTTTATGCTTTCAGTGTATTTTTGTTATACAAAATAAAATTAAGAGGCCTTACAAAGTATCTAGAACAAGTTCTGGAATAAGGTACGATAACATTTTCTCATTATTTTCTGCGTCATAAATTTTACGTGGTGTTTTTTATGTCGCAATTTTTAATCTTGTTTTGTAATCATAGTCCATAGTCTGTTACAACACTAATTATGTTTGGAAATTTTTATATGGATTCTGACTTATTTTATGACGTATGAGAGTTGACTTTATAAAAATCGTAGCTGAATAAGAAAATCTTGATGTAAGTTGTAAGACTTAAATGATTACATAAATTAAGTTCATAACAGAATATCTAAATCAATTACTTCTTTTAAAACCATCCGAACAGCATTTTTCAAAAAACGTCATTTAAAATGCAGACTGTTAACACATTCCAATTTGACAAGCAATTTCCACGTAATAAATTGAGACCAAATTAAACAATGATTCTTACCTACTACTGGAGGTGGAAGGTTTACCTCCATATCCACTGCTACCACTAGAGTTGCTTCCAGAATGAGTGGATTTAGAACTGTGACTGTGAATAAACAATCATATATTACCTCCTCTTATTAATCTAATGAAATTAAAATACTGACCTCTGTTAACATATTCGTCATCGTATTGAAACATGAATCTATTTTATACCAGATAAATATACAAGAATAAACCGATCATAGAACTAAAGAGACTCGTAATTGCATGGATGAAACTCACGTGACAAAAATAATGTTAAACTACAAGACTGATGGGTACCAATGTGACAGCACACCAAAAAAGATGTATGGTTTGTGTGAAGGATGCTATAATGTTTTGTGGTGTGACGTATGTCAGAGTAGAGGAGTATGGAAGGATAAGATATTGAGAGAAAGTGAAAGAAAAGAAAGAGAACTAAAGGGGTTTAATATTATAAATGCGAAAGTAACTCTGTCTGTTTGTCCGCCTATCCGACGTCCGTTATATATATATTCAGCTAATTTTGGTCATTTTCTTCTTTATAGTTAAATTGGTCATTGTTGTCATTTATGTAGTTTTGATAAACGGGGTTAAATAAATAAAACTAGGACAAAATTGAACTAAAGGATGAAAATTAGCACAAGACCAATAATTACTCCAGGTTATAGATATAAAAATTCGTCGTGTGTAAAAAATGCGAAAGTAACTCGATTATGTCCATCTGTTAGTCTTTCACGGAAAAATACAACGAATACTGGATCGGTCTTTCTAAAAAAATGGACGTATATACTTTTCATATCAGTTTGCGATATAAAATGAAGTGAATCTTCCGGGTGCAATTAGCACTAACTTACATTTTTGTAAAATGTAACATGTATTAACGCCTGCTCTTTAAACAATAGGCACATACTAGAGGTTGACGGACGGCACAGCCTCGAAGTAAACTCTAGTAATATTATAAAGAACAATTGAATTACATAGTGACATTTAAGAGAAAATTATCAATTTTATTATTTTGTCAAGTAACTGTTATTATCTTCTATTGTTTACTTCTGATTAGAGAAGAAGCGAAGTGGTCATCATACTAGTTCTGGTGAACTCCAGCTCTGCTGAGAGCCTGTACGCTTTGGGAGTGAATATAAAACATTTTTAGTATATAAGCATTTGGTCACGTTTTTGCAATTTTCGTATATTATTTGCAGGTCCTAGGAAGGTGGAGGAAAATCTTTCATTACATAGACACTTAGCTCAATCAAACAGTACGTGGGGCATTTTAGTTTAAATGGACAGTGGAGTATGAATTCATAGTGGGCTTGCTTAGTTTCAACACAACACTTATTAACTAACAAGTCGACACAATTTCACAAATCAGAGCAGTGCCATTTAGCGTTATACACTTCAGCCCCATTAAGAGTCACGTGTTACACGTGATACACGTGTTACACGTGTTTTCTTGTGAATAGTTTACCCCTTATTGTTATTAGAAGAATATTTTTTTCTGAAAATAAATAAGGGGGTTAAACTTTACCTTGCAATCAACTAATGTAATTGAATAAATACAGAGTTAGGTAGATAACACTTTATTGCGGAGAAAATTCTTAAGTAATCTGGCGATGTAGGTGGTACGGATAATGAGTTAGGACGGATCAATTAAAATAATATGTAATTTAATAGACTACACAACAAAATATAAGCTTGCCAAGTTAAATTAGCTCACACATAAATTCACCAACGCAGTGTATACAGTACTTTATCTAGTAAGTGAGTTAGGCTAGGGCGTTAATGCTGTTTGCGTCTAATGTTAGCGATGTTCTCATGATGCTTTTAGGTACATGACGCGGTCAAATAAAGATAGGTAGTGAATTGAATATAGTACTCACCTCCGCCTTGACTGGCTGTTGCTGCAACTGTTCGAATAACCCGAATCTGATACTTTTCCATTTTTCTCCGAATCATCTAAGGTATCCATGACTCAGATTTTCCTATTGCTAAAACAAAATTTGAAATAGGTTAATTCAATTTCACTTGTGTAGATTTAAATACATTTAAAAGTACCTAATTTGTTACATAAGAAAATTAATATTTCTTTTAAACATTTGTGATTTCTATTTTATTTTTGGCAATTTGGCTGCAACGCTACTGGCGCTGATTCGGGAGAGTAACAGAGAATGTCAGGTGTGGGCTATTAACAATAGCAGCTCAATAAATATTGTTGAGAGTAGTTTATTTAGTACAGGCCGGCCCAAACTAATGTTGGAATATAACTCATAGGTAGCCACAGAGAATATCAATTTAATATACAATAAATGAAAACAATTGATTATAAATTATTTTTTAAATTGTATTAGTCCCCTTTGAAATTAAAAAATAAGTAAACTACTTCTAAAAGGAGGAGGTTCTCAATTTGTCTGTGTATTTTTCATGTTCATAACTCAAATTCTCTTTCAATTGTGAACAGATAATCAACTCATATTTTTTTGTCAAAAGGTTATACTGACGAATTGGTGTCCCTTTGCCACCATGTCAGGATCTGGTAAGTGGATGCCAGAGAAATCGAGAGTAACCCTTATTAAAAAACGCCGAAAGCCTATTTTTTTGCAGAAAAGCTTGTTTGTATACGCGTGTTAGTATTACTACACTTTCTACAGGCGCTTAATTTTTTTAAGACATGTTGCGCGATTTCTCCGTCAATGTTGGCTGATTTTTAAATTGTTTTTTTAACTCCCAAGACCATGGGACTTCCATATGGGACCACCATAGTCAGAGTCTGATTGGTACATCGCAAAGAAATTGAGAGCAACCCTTGTTGAAGAGCATTTATAACGAAGATTGACGTGGCAAAATTGTATACGCGTGTCAGTTGTACAATTTCTACAGGTGCTTAATATTTTCGAAAGCTATTGAAATATTTGCGCAATTAAAAAGTGTTTTTTTTAACAAAAACCAAATCGAATTCACATTAAAAACTAAAAAAAAAATATCCGTCTTCATTATTTTTTTTTTATTGCAGGAGTTCAGCAGACAGTCAGATGACCCTCTTGATAGAAAGTGGTTACCATCGCCTATGGACATTTGCAATACCAAAGATGCTACAAATGCGCTGCTGCTCTCTTAAAGGAGACTGGAGCCTGGTCCCTAATGCCGGAACCCAACTCAAGGTTGTTATGGCGACATACCAGGGGTGGTAGCCATCTAGCCGGGCAAATGCCCTACCACCTGGCTGTGGGTTGTTTTGTCGCCTCTTACGACAGGCCGCCCGGCCGCAAGAAATTGTATTCTTTCTCCGTTCCTGCACGGATGATACTTTATACATCATCTTGAAGTCAGTGTCAAGTAAAACATAATAAAAAACCAACAAATTTACAAAATATAGTAGGATTTTTTTAGGTTGTACTTGACACCGTCTTCAAGATGTCGTAGAAAGAAGTCTGATTTTTTTTGTGTCAAATGGGTTTTGTTTTTGCTAAATATTTTTTGTTTTTTAAAAATAGTCGAAATCGTTTGTTTTCAATCTGTCGTAGCGTGTTGTCGAAAATTTTTATAAATTGTTGCGCGCAGATATCTGTGCACAGGTGTATGTGCATGAAAAATTTCACTATGGAACGAATTAATCAAGACTTACAGGATACTTAGGAGTAACCGTATTCTACAGTTACACGTTGGTTCATCGAATTTAATCGTGGAAGACATCCACCAAATATGACCCTCACTGTGGGCGCCCCACAACGGCAGTGGCCGAAGAAATCATCAAAAAACGTCGAAAATATTATTTTAGCAGATCGAAATTTTTGTTTCTTCGGAATAAATCGGAATTTATACCCAAAGAAACAAAAATTCGACTGGTAGTGTGCAATTGCATTTTCCACGACCGCTTGGTGATGACAAATCTAACCGCGTGCTGGGTCCCCAGAATGCTTACCGAAGCACAAAATCAATCAAAGCTGAACATTTCTCGAGCTTCTTTAGAACTGTTGCAACCAGATCGCGATCGTTTTTTGTCACGATTTATAACCATGGCTGAACCAGTACGATCCAGAACAAAATGGCACTCTATGATATGGAAAAAACCAACCAGTCCCCAAGCAGTAACAAAAAGGCGAGCCGTTTCGCCGCCGCTCAACAATACGAATCTCAACGCTTGCTGCCAAGCGTTGAGATTCGTATTGTTGGCGGTGTGTCGCCAACAACGACATTGTGGTGTAGCGACACGCTCGGCACCAAACACCGTCCACACAGCGCAGATATCTGTGCACACCTGTGCACAGATATCTGCGCGCAACAATTTATAAAAATTTTCGACAACACGCTACGACAGATTGAAAACAAACGATTTCGACTATTTTTAAAAAACAAAAAATATTTAGCAAAAACAAAACCCATTTGACACAAAAAAAATCAGACTTCTTTCTACGACATCTTGAAGACGGTGTCAAGTACAACCTAAAAAATCCTACTATATTTTGTAAATTTGTTGGTTTTTTATTATGTTTTACTTGACACTGACTTCAAGATGATGTATAAAGTATCATCCGTGCAGGAACGGAGAAAGAATACAATTTCTTGCGGCCGGGCGGCCTGTCGTAAGAGGCGACAAAACAACCCACAGCCAGGTGGTAGGGCATTTGCCCGGCTAGATGGCTACCACCCCTGGTATGTCGCCATAACAACCTTGAGTTGGGTTCCGGCATTAGGGACCAGGCTCCAGTCTCCTTTAAGAGAGCAGCAGCGCATTTGTAGCATCTTTGGTATTGCAAATGTCCATAGGCGATGGTAACCACTTTCTATCAAGAGGGTCATCTGACTGTCTGCTGAACTCCTGCAATAAAAAAAAAAATAAAGAAGACGGATATTTTTTTTTTTAGTTTTTAATGTGAATTCGATTTGGTTTGCGCAAATATTTCAATAGCTTTCGAAAATATTAAGCACCTGTAGAAATTGTACAACAGACACGCGTATACAATTTTGCCATGTCAATCTTCGTTATAAATGCTCTTCAACAAGGGTTGCTCTCAATTTCTTTACGATGTACCAATCAGACTCTGACTATGGTGGTCCCATATGGAAGTCTTGGGAGTTAAAAAAACAATTTAAAAATCAGCCAACATTGACGGAGAAATCGCGCAACATGTCTTAAAAAAATTAAGCGCTAGAACTAGGTGTAGCCGCACTTCGGGTATTAGCCGTGACATATATACTGGAAGTTTCTATCTCTGCTCCCAGACTAAAAATAACATATATTCATCCTCGTTATCAGATATACAAACGTAGGAAATTGCATGGATACAGATTCACTCTCGTAAGCTTCTTACCTTTATCCCCGTTCCCAGGATAAAAAGTATCCAATGTTCATAGCCGTAATCAAAACAGTTATTACTTGCGCAAGTTTGACGACGACAACAAGCCACACTTCAGTGACCGCGGCACACGCTCGTCTAATTAGTACTAAAACGTTTAGCACGGGAGGCTTAATTTTTTGTACCTCGCGCTAAATGGAGTGCGAGTTTCTATTCAGTAACCTACGCGCGCCTTATAATTGCCTAGACAGTGAAGAAGGAATAAAAGCCAAATTGAATAAAAATCGCTCAATAAAGATGGGACTTCGAAAAGCTCTTTAATTAACGGCGCCATCTACCGGGTCTAATCGTGAATCTAAACCATTCCGTGACCCACTTGAAAACACACAAAAAATACTTCCACCTAAATTCAGGAACCCGATTGCAGTGCCACCTATCTGGTTCAAATTTGATTCTAACCAATCCCGGAACCCACTTAAACACACAAAAATAATAGCACCTAAATCCTGGAACCCGATTGCAACGCCACCTACCTGATTCAAATTTGAATCTAAGCCATCCCAAGACGATATATGTCACATTGTCTGTGGTCAAATATTTACTTATACTGCGTTCAGAAATTGATTTTGTGTCTAATATTCGAAATATATGGAAAAAAAAAGAAAATGCAAATTGATCACACATTTACTATGAGATACTTAATATGAGAGTTGCACTGAGAAAGTAAAAAAAGTATAAGCGTCACTGCTACGATAATGTAGTGAGAGAAAGCTTATTGTGTGAGAAAGACAGGAGACCGGCTCCGTTTTCATCCCTACTCCGTGCTGTTTACGGGGTGAAAAGTGACACGGGTAGATGGATGCCTGGCGGGAATAACTGATCGAGTGGTCTGGACAGTACAAAATTATTAAAATACTAATATTGCTACTAAAAACAGCGGTTGGGGATATAAATATCAAAATTTAAGGTTGCATGTTATGCATGTGTCAATGCCGAATAATGATAAAAAAAAATGTCCAAAAAATAAAATATTTTTTATAACTTATGGGTATGAAAAATAGTTAACATCCCATTCTCAGACATCCTAAATATACACACAAAATTTCATAAGAGTCGGTCAAGCCGTTTCAGAGGCGTTTTGTTACGAACACTGTAACACAAGAATTTTATATATTAGACTAGCTGTCCCGGCAGACGTAGTCCTGCCCGGAAAAGTTTCAATCAATATGCCAACAGCAACGCCACCTACCGGGTCCAATTGTGATCCAACTCAGAAACCTCTGGCTCATGCACAACAACTTTACTAAAGATCATCACATCATCAAATGTATAGTTTACGATTATATAAAGGACAAACAGACAAACATTCATTTTTATATATAAGATGAAGAAGAAAAGTGAGTATATCTTTTCTTCTTCTTCAGTTTCAGTTAAATTCGCTCCAGTAGTTTTTCCGTGAAAACGGAACAGACAGACGGATGGACAGACAGAGTAAGAGAGAGACAGCATTTATAATATTAATAGGGATAAATCACTTTGATTGTTTTATCCAAATTAAAGGACAGAAATGAACAGTGGAATATCTTATTATAAGATAATGACAATAATAATGTATGCCTAATATGATGTTCTAGCTGAAGCTGCATAATTTTATTTCAACAAAAATCTAGTAAAAAAGAAACCAACTTCAAGAGTAACTAAAAAAAATAGGACCAAGTCTAACAAAAGTTACTATATTTAACAAATTTATTTATGTTTTTATATTTTACTTGGCATAGACAAACAAAAAGTTATGTCTGAAAAACTGCAAAAATTTCAATTTTCAGACTGATTTTAATGAATTTTCTGCTATCTCTTCAGAACCAAAAGTCCAATAGCAATCAAATTTATATGGGACCATGTTGAAGCTTTCCTAAATACAACACAAAAAACATCTACACAACAAATTCAGAATTTCCTCCTTTTTTTAACAGGGTTGAAAATTGATCAATATAAAAATATTCAAATAATGCAAATATGAATTGACCAAAAAGAAATATATACAAAATTATTTACAAAAGAAACCCAAATTTTCAGTTCTTTCAAACCAATTCTGATTGTTTTATGTTCAAGATGGTAACGTCAGTTTTTTCAGAGTAACCATTAGGATGTAGCTAGAACGGTATTCAAAAAGCTTAACAATGTCATTTTAAAACCAGTTTATTTAATTAAATATAATTTTTAAAATTAATAATTATCGCCAGACAAACACACATATTGTATATCCCCAAATTAAGCAAGTCACGCTTGTGTTATGGGTAATATACAATATACTACTACACTGGGACCAATCCGATCCCACGCCATATTAAATAATGGAGAAAATATGTTTCCGAAATTTACTATACCAGGAATTGAACCCGGAGCCTCTGCGTTGCAGTGAGGAAGGCTGGCACAGGATAAGCCCACTCAAACACAGGGGCATAGGTGGCAAGATTTTATTTTGTTTATAAAAAAAATGCTTTTGTAACTTTTAAAGTATGAGATGGATGTATTTGATAAATTCTAAATTCTTTCAATTATTGATATGAAGAAATGCTTGGAGTCAATTTCTGAGACATACTATTTTCTATTTCAATATTTGTTTAGGGTTCTGGAGGTGTATGACAGAAGTAGCAGATGTGGACAGACACGACTTGGTTGATTTTTCATTAATATACATTCAAATAAATATACATTTACATGTTTCATAAATATATTTACTGAAATCTCATATTGAACTTGGGTGCAGTTTGTGTTTCTTGTCTTTTGGAAAGATCTTACAAACTACATCACTGCCAGACAATAGGATGATTTCCAACATAAAAAGACATTATGAAGTTCAATATTGAAACAGTTTTGAAAAAATCTATATGCAAAGCTGGTGTATTAATACCTTTCTAAACACTCCAACTATATATGTATCTAGCTAAAGTATCTATAAAGCTTGTGCAATAAAATATGATACAAATGTAAACACTTCAGAAATAAATTGAATTAAAATAAATAGTGAATTTATAACTGAAAATTTCTGAAAAATTATCTGAGATTATACAAAAAATCCAAATTAGCATAGCCGCAAGCTCAATTATTTATAATAGCCAGGTCAAACAAGCAGCTCACTGAGCATTTTCCTCTGGTATGAAGAATTTTAAAAAACCCAAAATAATATGACCCATGAGCATGTTGAAAACAGTTTTTGAAATGTTATTTTTATTGTAAATTTACTATAAATACTTGTTCTATAATAGTATTTTTTGTGTTGAAATTTTTAGTAGTTTATCTTCTTCAAGACTAGGTTTTACGATGTAGTCCATGGTCTTCATGCTTTTGGCCCACCAGTAACTTTGAGTTTGACATGGCTGATTTATAATATTACAATTTCATGAATAACTCACAGTCAATCCAGATTTTATTTCCACACAAAACAAAATGCTCCTGTTGAACTTCCTCATAAGATAAACCTTAAAAATAAAACAATAATTAATATACAAAAAGAAACTTTTAAATCTTGTTACTGAAGCCTGATTTACATTTAAGTTAACCTGCAAAATAGCAAAAAGTCCTTATCATTGTTTGGACAGTAATTTTCCAATTAAGTAATAAATTGTTGATTATGTATGTCTAAACAAAGGAGTATAAGGACTTATAGCAAGCAACTGACGTACAGAAAATGTAAATCAGGCTAATTATGAGTACCTAATTTCAACAAATAAGAAATTTCGCATAAAGCCAAATGTCTAGTAAATTCATACATTAATTATTAAACCTCTTATCATTGAAGAGTTCTCAACTAAAGTAACTTCTTTGTATGTGATTAAAAACGAACCAAACCTACGGGTTTCATAAGTATTATAAGACTATATGATAAAAGTATTTTGTCTACAGAAATGAATCAGACTACATTGGAAGTAAAATAAACTAAATATACAATATGTACGTGTTTACCTTGGAAAGTTTGATGTCACTTTGTAACTTTTCGCTTAATATAAAATATTATTCATTTACACAAATTTATCCAATAGTGTTTAATATAAGTTCACCTATTATTATAAATAAATTAAAGCATACAGCTGATATTAAAAATAAATATGCAGCCGACCAAGCAAATGTTGTACGAACACAAACCGTGAACAAGAAAAGTGTCTAGTGCTGCATATTTCATATTATGTGAAATCGAGTAAATTAACTCGATTCAAATCACTTTTCGATTAATACATTATCAATTTGTTCGATTACTACCAGTTTAATTCATAACGATTTTTTTAGAGGTGCGTATTTTTTTATTAGATTGAAATTTGAATGTAGTAAATCAAAAATATATGTTGCGTTCGTATATTTGTTTTTTTAAACATGTCATACAGATACACAACACAATTCACAGAAGTTGCCGTAACTTTGGTAACAGGTTGCAAACATTCATAATTATATGACACTGAGCACTTTGATAGTGTTGAGCTTTTATACTGTTCGCTGGTTTCCAGCATCACAAACTATATGAAAACTTAATATAGCCGGTACAAAGAATGTATTTTCTAATCAAAACCATTTATTTCGGTTGCTGTAAAGCCCCATTTTTTTTTGGTAATACATTTAATACTAAGGTAGACTTTATTAAACAAATTAACATATAATCTTATAATACTATGATGCCCTCATTTAAGTCAGAAACTAAACCTATTACATAGCATTACGTACAATTAGTCATGGTGATATTGATATGATTATGGAATGTGGTGATAAATGATAATCACTCGGATGATTATAATGGTGTAAGTATATTAAATTAAATGCTATTGATAGATGATTAATATAATATGTTATGATGATCAGCGCGCTGTACACGACACTTGAGGGCAGGGTTACCAACCACACTTTATAACAACGTATCTTACTTTATTTTAGGTAAATACACTTTATACTTTTGCATGAAAATATTTACACTGATACGTAAAATGAAATACTTATATGGATGTACTTAACTATTTGCGATCCAGCTCTCATTGAGAGTTTATTCAGTAATGAATCTAAAATTGCGATAAGAAAGGAACAGGACATCTATAAATTTAATTGTTTAATTATATTGGGAATGTAAAGATAGCTTTCTAAAGTTAAGGAGAATAAAAAGTTGTTAGTGTATGCTAAAAGCACACAAAAATGGTGTCTTCAAGAAAATAAATAAATAAAATTTTGAAAAATACTTTTGTTCTTCCAAATACTTTATTTTAGATGGATAACACTTTATTATACACCAATACAAAAATGAACTTAAAGACTAAAATTATATTTAATTATGTACAAAGGGCGGTCTTATCGCTGAAAAGCGATCTCTCATACGTTAATTTTCTCAAAAATAGTTGGCAAACCTACGTGAGGGCGACCGAGCGTATTCGCTAGATGCTTGATATGGACTTCTCAGTGTTCATGTTTTCGTTAGTCTCCCATGACCACTTATAACTATGGGTTTTTTGTAGAACCCATAAATAATGTACGCAGCCCGTACATTACATGTAAAAAATAGATATATACTTATCTTTCCTTAAGCCACTATTATTAGAATTCACGTATTAAAACAAATCCATCTCGTTTTTGTATGACAATATATTATTTTAGTAATAAACAAATTCACATCAATATGCAAATACCTATGATTACGCTGTATTTAATTTAATCTAAAGGTTATAAATAATTTATTTTATATATTATCTGAAGATATTGTCTCCAGTTGAAAAGTCGATAAAAATTTATATTCGATTTTATATTAATTTTCACTTGAACGTCACTATAAATGATGAATTTGTATTTATTTACAAATTCATCACTAGAGAGTGGAAATATCGATAGATTACAATATATCGATTTTGTTGTTAACTTTTTAGCCTCGAAACTTAAAACAATTTAATTGAGCAGATTTGACTTGATTATGGGACTGTTTAAAATAATTATCATGTACTTTAGGGACCATTAAAATAACACAGAAAAATGAAATTATTTTTACGAATAAACTAATTCATTTTTCAAAATGTACTTTATACTGTATTGAATAGAATACTAATACCATGCTTTGAGTCTTTAGATATATCAGTTCTGGCAATACTTTTTTGATTTATTGTGTTTTGTACAAATGTGAGGGTTCAAATTTTGTATTAGTGTTAAAGATTTAGTCCGTTTTACGCAGTTTAATGCATTATTTGAGAGATGAGATGCGACATTGTTAATGACGTTAAATATTGACAGATAAGTTACATATATATACTACTGTGGCTATGCGTTAACGATGATATATTTAATATTTTAAATAAGAGACATTTTGTCTTAGCCTAAATCTATACCAATAACGCAAATGAGGCCGTAACATAAAAATCATATCAGAGTAAACAATTAAAGATAATTATGTTCTGACATGATTTTAAACTTCACCAAACTCTAAAACTAACGCACTACATAGTTTTATTAAACAGAAAAATGTATACCTAATATGGTTTGCACTAATTAGGCAGATTTCAAACCACGTTTAAATACAAAATATAAAATGTACAAACAAATTGTACTAGAAATCTTTGTAATAATTCTTCTTTAGTACTTAGTTACTTTGGTCGTTTAATAATATCGATATCATATATCTCATTAATTGCATCACTAAAGTTCACGCTCAAAAACACGTGAGGCTAGTGACTGAGTGAGATGCAAGACATTTTTGTTCAATACATTATGGACTGCTACTTTACTACTACTTAACTTTGCTGGTGGTCGAAATGTGAACTAAACTTAACATTATACTTACTAAAAGGTTTTGCGGGTAAAATGTTGATGGCAGCGCCATCCTTCACCTACAAAACAATCTGTACCTAATTATGTTGTCTCAACGTGATGACGACGAGTTAAGGGGGCACGTGGCGCAAAACAGAGAAAGAATTATATAGGAGAGCCTTGTCGCGTGGCCTCTACGCATGCCGTGTGCAGTCTCGTTGTAACTAATTTAAGTTATATGTAGTAACTTCGCAGAAATAAATCCACATTGTTTGTTTTGCTTCATAGGCAAGTGGAGCAACCGTAAATTTTAATTCAGATAATAATTTTCCCATGACTCCGGTGTCTGTTTGTCTATTCTTGCCTTGAGCTACCTGGGTATTTTAACGAGTGATATCAAACGGATGAACTCAATTTATTTAAAAATGTTTATTTAAGGTTTTTCTTTTCTAATTATTATAAAAACTTGACCCCTTGGAATAATTACACATCTTGACCCATGTCTCGTATCTACGAAGTTTACTAAAGCTGACAATTAGGATAAAATAAAAAAATAGCAAATCGAAGAACTTAATCTTTTTTTTTTTAAATAAAAATATTATGTCCCAAAAATTTTGTACATAAACGCATAAATAAATACTAGTAGGTATTCGCCCGCGACTTTAGCCACGTTAGACAGGGGTAGTATAGCATCCCCGAGGGGGTGCCGCCCTGGACTCCCCCCCCCCCCCGTCCAGGTAGCGGTACAAGGGGATGCGTCCCCGGGGCCCCGAGCGGCCATTGTCACATTCCCCCCTTCACTCCGTGACAGTGGTATCCCACCTTTCCGCCTCCACATCCTAATCCTTCCCCTCCTTCCCAAACCTCCTCTCCAAACACCCATCCCTTCCGTTGCGACCGCCAGCGTCGAAATTTTCTCCGCTGGCCGTCGAGGACGGCGGTGGTGATGTCCACCCCACCACCGCCCGCCTGACCGGCGACCTACCCTCCCCCGCTCCGTCCGCCGACGCTGCTGTGTGCGCGAGGCGGCGGGGAAAAGGGGAGGAAGGAGAGGGGGGAGGGGTGTTGGCGCAGGAGCAATCCTCGCAGCCTCCCCCTCCCCCTATCGCGAAGCCCCCCCCCCCCCCCCGCGCCGCTGACGCTGCTGAGAGCGCGAGGCGGCGGAGGGGGAGAAAGGAGAGGGAGGGGTGATGGCGCAGTAGCAATCCTTCGCAGCCTCCCCCTCCCCCCTATCGCGAGGGCCCCCCCCGCCGCTGACGCTGCTGAGTGCGCGAGGCGGCGGGGGGAGGAGGAAGGAGAGGGAGGGGTGATGGCGCAGGAGCAATCCTTCGCAGCCTCCCCCTCCCGGCGGCAGCGGGCGTCGCGGTCTGGGGGATCCATATAGACCTCCGCCCGCACTAATGCCGCGAGAGGGCGCGAGAGGTAGCCGCGCGTCCCTCTCAGGGCCGGGGAAACACCATTCCCCGGCCCGCACACAGGAGAGGCCGCCTCTGCTTATGAGGCGGCCAGCCGCTGCCGGGGTCGCGGGTTAAGCTCGCGCACATACCGTGACCCCGGCGCTATGCGGAAAGAAGGCTCCCATGGGGTTTTAGTGGGTATACCGGCGCCGGTCGTATTGAACCGGCGTCGGGGAGCCCCACACACCGGCCGCGCATGATCCCCCGCGCGGCTGACGGTGCGGTAACGCATTTCCCCATGTAAAAAAGGGGTAGTATAGCAAAATTAATTTACCAATATTTAAAATCGACGGGTTAGTCCAGCAAGGCAATTGTTTTCTATCATGAAAATACATTCACAAGACATGAATTATTAACGTTCAAATTGATCTTTTTTTATTCAACAGAAATCCCCTTGAGTACATATCGCTGTGGGGAATCACAGTGAAGCATGTGGGACTTGATATGTTAGAGTGGCACTGGCCTCACGCAGAAATGCTATTGCCAATTTGCCTCCAGGGTCAAAGTTACCCACTAAACTTTTTGGCCGTTCTTATATGCTTCCCATGTCTGGACTGTGGGCTCGATATCCAGCTCCTTTCCAGGCCGACTCCTCGGACTCACCCACGAGGTGGGAGGGGACGAGTGTAACTGTGCGCGCCGATACTCTCTAGCCGAACTCCTAGGCAACACCTATACAGCAAATTCGAATCTTGACGATGGACGAGCAACCCGCCTACTATTCTATGGCGTGGGAGCTCTATGAAAGAAGTTCGCTTTACACAGAAAGCAGTTTGTAGAGCTCTTAGCTCCCTCGACGTCAAGAAGTCGTTCGGGCCGGACGGTATACCTGCTATTGTGCTCGGGAATTGTACAGAGCGATCTCCAGCCCTGACACGCACCATCAATGTGCAGTTACCTTGAAAATTCTCAGCTACTCGACGATCGGCAATATGACTTCCACCGTGGTCGTTTGAGTGGGGACCTCTTGATATACCTAACTGTTGGGCAATAAACATTGAAAAGCAAGGGAGACATCACTAAGGTTTGTGATCGGGTTTGGCATAGGGCAATTCTGACAAAGCTGCCATTATACGGGATATCCGAGGGGTTTTGTAATGGCTAACCAGCTTTCTTGGTGGTCGCAACATTAAAGTCGCTATCGACGGTTGTGCTGATTCACCAAGCCTATCAATGCTGCTAAACTTGCGTTCAAAAAGCTTGATATGCTAAACCGGTCCAAGCAGTACTTCACCTCACGGGATCGACTTGCGTTGTTACAAAGCGTAAATCAGACCGCATATAAAGTACTGCTCACATCTATAAGCCGGAGCACCCGCTTACCAGGCTTCTTACATCCAGTATCGAACCGTTCGTTTTTATATTGAACCGATCCCATACTAAAAGGCACATTAGGATCGCTTAGTCTTCGAAGAAACTGCGTCCAAAAAAAAATACGCATAGTATTTTACCCCCTGTGTAACTGGGCGTGTTCTATGGAATTATTTGACCTGGTGTCAACGCCTTACTTTTACAACAGCAACGCTCGCCAGTGACGGGATGTTCACCCTCATTTCCTTTAGCTCCCACGTTCAACTGCGAAATTATTTTCTATTTTTTAGTTGGGTTTTCTATAAAAGCGTATTTTTTAGTTTTTTTTTTAAACTATTATTTATTTATCAAAAAAGCTTGGGTGTTTTAGATTGCCTTTGCAATTATTACTTTTTTATAAATACAAATTTGAGACAATTTTAGAAAACCTAACTAAAGATTTTCACATGCTTATATATATATAACATACATATAAATATTATTGCAGGAGTTCAGCAGACAGGCAGATGGTCCACTTGATGAAAAGCAGTTACCATCGTCTATGGACATTTGCAACACCAAAGGTACTGGAAATGAGCTGCTGCTCTCTTAAGGGAGACTGGGACTTAGTCAATAATGCCGGAACACAACTCAAGGTTGTTATGGAGACATACTTTAGACCAGGGGTTGTAGTCATCCACCAACTTAAAAAAGCGTCATCGTAGCTTTCATCTTGGAAAAAGTACTGTTCCCGTGGGATAGATACTAAAGCCCAAAAGATGGCGCTCCAACCGCGTTTTATTAGCACCGCCATTGCCATTCATTATAAAACACAACGTCTTGGCAATTATTTTAATGTGTTGCTTTCATGTTTAGTTCCACCCCTGTTTCACTAGATGACGTTGCGGTTATTTATCGTTTAGGTATTCTGAAGGTTTTTGAGGTCTTCAGGTAGAAGTGAAACAATGTTGTGTGTTTGAATTGCAGTTCAGGAATGCATATTTATTTGGTAAATATACCGATTAATATTTTACAATAGAGCACACACTTAGCTGCTAAACAAAATATAATATTTAATAATAATAATACGCGCACTTGAGTGTCGCGGTGAGGTGAGGCGAGGTGTGCGCGGAGGTAAACACGTGAGGCCCGACAGGGGCAACGCGCTACGCGTTTGCCGACCATTTGTGAGCGGCCGCCGTGGTGATCGGACGTCTGCGGCTACAAGGTAATAGGAATAAGCATTTTGAAGGAAAAATTAAGTTTGACATTTCTTAGAAATAGGTATAACATGCTATTTAGTCCATTGAAATTTTAACATCACAGAGTACTTACGGGTATTTTACATAAGCTTTGCATTTGTTAGAGGACGCAATTTTATTTTTGGGACATGTGTGGGGGGTCAATAGAAGCTTAACCTCAAGTTTGTGGGATCGCCACCCTTGTCCCCCGGCCGCCATCTTGGAAAAAGGGGTGAAAACACTTTTTTCGCGATATCTATCTATGCGTCGTACAAAAAAATTGTAGTCATAATTTGTAGCAAATTGTTTTGCCTACAAATATGCTTACATAACTTGTTGCCCTAAATTAAAAATTAAAGAAGTTATAAGCAAAAAAGTGTTTTTTTTATTCATTCCTAACTCTTTGCTTTACCATAGAACTTACCAAATTTTACTTATCGAATGTTAAGCAGGTAGAAAAGGTCCTCCCCGTTTTCCCCGCCACCTATGAGGTAGAGTCCGTAGGCGCGTTTTTTAATTACGCCAGTTCTTTAACCAAGAGGCATACTTGGAACCCACGGCGCAGCTGCAGTGTAAACTCTAGTTAATATTATAAGTGCGAAATTAACTCTATCTGTTCCGTTTTCACATAAAAACTACTGGACAGATTTGACAGCATATATATTTTTGCAATGCCGAGGAGGAACATGGTATACTTTTATCTCGTAAAATGGAATAGCTTTCGGGATAAAATTTTCTCTTTGTTTGTAATGCTTTTACGAAAAGCTACTGGACCGATTAGGCTGAAATTTGGTATATATTTAACTTTAATACCGTTGGTGGACAAGGGATACTTTTTATCCCGAATAATGGGATAGATTTATGTAAAGGTTATCCCAGAAAGTAGGATAGTTTTTTGTGATTTACCATTTTGGTTATTTTGGCCATTTTCGTCATTTTGGTAATTTTGGTCAAGTGAAGTTTAGTTTTGTTGAG